>JAVGWX010000001.1:164303770-164411270 GCA_036924085.1 Ariolimax columbianus | reverse complement strand
TATGTATGTATGTATGTTGGTATGTATGTATGTTTGTATGCATTTATGTATATATGTATGTAAATATGCATGTAAGTATGTATGCATGTATGTATGAATGTATATGTATGTATAATTTTATATGTGTATGTATATATGTATAAATGTATGTATGTATATATATTTGTTGAATATTGATATTTGTATGTATGTATTTATGTATGTATGTGTGTGTATATATGTAGGTACGTTTGTATGTATCTATGTATTTATGTGTGTGTGTGTATGTATGTATGTATGTATGTATGTATGTATGTATGTATGTATGTATGTATGTATGTATGTATGTATATATGTATGTATGTATGTCAGATTTTATGTATGTATATATGTATGAATTTATGTATGTGTATATATGTAGGTACTTTTGTATGTATCTATGTTTGTGTGTGTGTATGTAAGTATGCAAGTATGTTTTTACGTAGGTATGTATGTATGTTGGTATGTATGTATGTACGTAGGACTAAATGTATGTATGTATATATGTTTGTTTTTATGTATTTATGTATGTATGTATATATGTATGTATGTATGTGTGTGTATATATGTAGGTATGTGTGTATGTATATATGTATGTATGTGTGTGTATGTATGTATGCATTTATGTATGCATGTATGTATGTATGTAGGTATGTTGGTGTGTTTGTATGTATGTATGAATGTATGTGTATATGTAAGTATGATTTTATGTATATATGGATGTATGTATGTATGTATGTTTGCATGTATGTATGTATTAATGTACATGTATATGTATGTATCTATGATTTTATGTATGTATGTATGAATGTATGTATGTATGTATGTATGTATGTTTGCATGTATGTATGTTGGTATGTGTATATGTAAGTATGTATGTTGGTATGTACTTACGTATGTATGTATGTCTGTGTGTATGTATGTATGTATGTATGTATGTATGTCTGTATGTATGTATGTATTTATGAATGTCTGTATATATGTATGTATGTATACATGTATGTGTGTATGTATGTATTTATGTATGCATGCATGTATGTATGTATGAATGTGCATGTATATGTATGTATGAAGGATTTTATGTATGCATGTATGTATGGATGCATGAATGCATTCTTGCACGTATGTATGTATGTATATAAGTATGTATGTATGTTTATATGTATGTATGTGTGTGTGTATGTATGTTTAAATATATGTATGAATATGTGTACGTTTGTACGAATCTATGTATGTTAATATTTATGTATGTATGTGTGTATCTATGTATGTATGTATGTATGTATGTATGTATGTATGTGGGTATGCATGTATTTATGTATACATGTTGGTATGTATGTATGATATTATGAATGTTTGTATATATTTATGGATGTATGTACGTGTGTAAAAAAGTGTTCTAATGGATGTAACAAGTTGACAATGTGTTTGTCTTGTAACATTTGAACACAAAAATAGCGTCATCGATGTGAGTGATGAATGCACGCACGTGACCCGCCAAAGTGTCAGAAATGTATTCGATTACAAGACATTATCGGGAGAGAGACATATGGCCGGTATTATCAAGGCGGAAAATTGTTTATCAAAATGGAATTAAGTTTGAAAGTAAGAGTGATTCAAAAAGACAAGAATGTACAACTATTGGTTTTTATGAACTTTATATGTGCCGTACATAGTTTTACGTTTCAAACTTGAGGACAGGCGTGTAAGAAACCGGCACGCTATTTGTAAGAGGATGACATCAAAACATGGACAAGCACACTTAGTCATGTAACATCAAAAGATGGGCAGGCACACTTAGTCATGTAACATCAAAACATGGACAAGCACACTTAGTCATGTAAGATCAAAACATGGACAAGCACACTTAGTCATGTAACATCAAAACATGGACAAGCACACTTAGTAATGTAACATCAAAAGATGAGCAGGCACACTTAGTCATGTAACATCAAAACATGGACAAGCACACTTAGTCATGTAACATCAAAAGATGGGCAGGCACACTTAGTCATGTAACATCAAAACATGGACAAGCACACTTAGTCATGTAACATCAAAACATGGACAAGCACACTTAGTCATGTAACATCAAAACATGGACAAGCACACTTAGTAATGTAACATCAAAACATGGACAAGCACACTTAGTCATGTAACATCAAAACATGGACAAGCACACTTAGTCATGTAACATCAAAACATGGACAAGCACACTTAGTAATGTAACATCAAAACATGGACAAGCACACTTAGTCATGTAACATCAAAACATGGACAAGCACACTTAGTCATGTAACATCAAAAGATGAGCAGGCACACTTAGTCATGAAACATCAAGAGGTGAGTAGGCACAGTCATGAAACATCAAGAGATGAGCAGGCACACTTAGTCATGTAACATTAAAAGATGAGCAGGCACACTTAGTCATATAACACCAAAAGATGAGCATGCACACTAAATCATAAAACATCAATAGATGGGCAAGAAAATTAGCCACGAAACTTCAAAATGTGAGCAGGCACACTTAGTCATGAAACATCAAGAGGTGAGTAGGCATAGTCATGAAACATCAAGAGATGAGCAGGCACACTTAGTCATGTAACACCAAAAGATGAGCAGGCACACTTAGTCATATAACACCAAAAGATGAGCAGGCACACTAAATCATAAAACATCAATAGATGGGCAAGAAAATTAGTCATGAAACTTCAAAATGTGAGCAGGCACACTTAGTCATGAAACATCAAGAGGTGAGTAGGCATAGTCATGAAACATCAAGAGATGAGCAGGCACACTTAGTCATGTAACACCAAAAGATGAGCAGGCACACTTAGTCATATAACACCAAAAGATGAGCAGGCACACTAAATCATAAAACATCAATAGATGGGCAAGAAAATTAGTCATGAAACTTCAAAATGTGAGCAGGCACACTTAGTCATGAAACATCAAGAGGTGAGTAGAAAATAGTATGTAATAAGTAATCATCAAGTGATGAACAAAAGATAGTAAGTTGTAGGATAACATCAAGAGATGGATATTATTCCGTCTATGGTAGGAAAAAATCCAGAGATGGATGGGATATAGTAAGTGGAAGCCTATCACCGGGAGATAGACAGAAAATAGCAAGTGGAAGGATACCAATAACAGATGGACAGAAAATATACTTTCAGATTACACTATCAAGGCAGGCGATAGAATATGCAGGAAAACAAAAATTCAACCATCATTCGACGGGACGGTAAACAACGGATCTCGTCTGAACTTATACATGGTTAAACTATGTGGACACACGAGAGTATCGTGTCATTATGTCCTCATACAATGTCTTGATGTCACCATAATACGATTATGGGGTTTATTCCTGTTGGTAAAGTCCACCAGGAGAATTTGCACGGCTGATGATTTAAGGCCGTATGATCCTGCATGTCCTCGTCGAAAGATGGACATCCACAATTTTCAGCAAGTCGGTTAGCATCAACATTTGTCCATATTTAATATAACAAGTACATACAATAATAGAACAATGTTTTGAACAATTAGAAACAGTTATTTGGTCTCGAATAGTGTTTCATTTGAATGTTAAAAACACACAAAAAATGTGTATAGGTAGGTTAAATATAAAATGGAATTAACTGATTTTGTATATAATCTGGGTCTAAATGTAAAAGCAACTTATATGTGTAAATGTGAATGTAAATGAAGTAATACATGTTTTATGCGTAATATAGGTGTAAATTAGTAAAATGTTCTATTTGAAACACGGTATAAACGTAGTCAAATGTTTATTTTGAGTCTAACCGTAGTAAAGTCATTTACGTTTAATACGAGTCTAATTCAGGTAAATGTTTTACGTATAATACAAATCTGAACATAAAAATGCTTTGTGTATAATACGGATCTGAATTGTGGTAAACTTCTATGTGTGAATGTTTAGTGTAATACGAATGTAAATGAAGTAAGTAGAGTGTAAACTTAATGAAGTATGCGGGTCGAATCGAAGTTATAGGTTTTATGTTTAATACAAGTCTAAACGAGGTCAAATATTTTTGTTGTAATACGAGTATAAACATAGTAACATTTTGTTGTTGTGATTCACGTTTAAACATTGTAAAATTATCAGTAAAGATAGTAAACTGTTTTAGTTGTAATACACGTGAAAACTTTGTAAAATGTTTTTGTTGTAATATACATGTACATATCAACACGTTTTTGTTGTAAAACGAGAACAAACGTTAAAAAAATCGTTTGCATGTCTATGTGATATGAGTTTAAATGAACTAAAATATGGTATGTGTGATACGATTATAAACGTAGTCAATAGTTTTATGTGTAGGAATAATATATACGTAAAACAACATGTAATTTTTAAAATAGCATAAATATATGATTTAATGATAAATTTATTGCATAAATTACCGGACTACAGGTAGTACAAATGTGAGTGTTTATTTAAGAGAGTGAGAAATCTATCACATAAGCTGCATCAAAACTCAGTGATTCTACATTTTCGGTGCATTACAATGGAAGAATCCATATTTCACTCTACGATCGGTCATTCGCAAGTAAAATGCTTAAATGCAATCACTGAAAGAAATGTAAGACTAACTTACCAGAACAGCAATGTCTTTGCTCTAAAGTGTCCACGTATCGAAATGTCCTAATAATCCAAGAGGTTAAACCAACAGTTGTTTGTTTTTAAAACGCTACTCCCATAGTTCAACCAGTTGATTGATACAAGGTGTTGAATGAAACATCAAAACTTATCATTTTAATACAGCCTCAAACTGAGTTTATGATCCGAATAAGCAGTACCTTTGTTGCAATGTACAGTGTTGAATTGAGTGAGGTCTCCCTCTTGCTATTGCTAGGTTCCGGATGATGTAAGTTTGACAACAGGCAATGCTGCTACAGCCATGTAGCGAGCGAGTGCTGAAGGGGAGAGAAGTAAGTAGGTATTCTCGCGCGCACAAGCATTACGCGTGTGAGAAGAACCGTTTTCTGGGGGTCTCCCTTTTCGCCCAGCGACGTTCGATCTTGGTTCCCGCCTCCAGCTGGTTCTTGTGACAATCGATGCTAAGCAATATCTCTGCCAGCATGAAGAGCCTGGTTCAACAACCAGCACCAATCTACCCCACCCCCCGTGGGGTGCCATTCTTATACTTCCCTACACCCCCCCCCCTCAAACATACCTTCTTGGTACCTACCTCTGAGTGACAGAATGGTTAAATAGTTTGTTTCTCATGGCAAATGTGATGACTTCCTTTAACGTAATCGACACATTCTAGACGTCTCAACTGTAAATGAGTAGCTGACTTGCTGTTATGGTTAGAGAAGACCATGCAATGAAGAGAGAAACTGTCCACCCTACCCAACATAAAAGTTGATACCTATTACATTGATGTCTACAACTCTTTATATCAGACGCAGTGTCTACTATGAAGTTAAATTTCCGTTTATCTACTTCCAACTGGGTATGTGTCCTAGTCACGGCACGCCTCATCTTACCCATCCCATTTGTATTTAGGTACTTCATTTTGTTAATTGTAAGTAAAGAAAGACATCAAGAGAGCCACCAAAGGTCCCAAAAGCTGAGACATCTTACAATGAACTGTCCAACATTATCTCCAACGACAGTAGCTGGTTAAGACTTTCTACTTGTGACCAAATAATTACTATTTATTGCTGTAGAGAAATACATATAAGAGATATAGAAGATTTAAAAACGTACTAGTGCTCTTTCTTTTTTTTTTTTTGCTTAGATGTTTGCCTCACTAGTTTCTACTGGCGGAGGCGCGCCATTTTCCACCCCAGACCGTAGTCAATTGGGCGATATCAGGACGCATAAACCAGTGCTTGGATGCATGTGTGCATCTGTATGTACCTATGCTAGGTTTGTGCGCCCTCAGAAGCTAGCCCAACCAAAGTGCTATGGAAGGGCTTTACCACGAGGGCGCGTGTGAAAGTTGTGCAAGGGTGTGACTGTAGGACAGAGTCAAATGAAACAGAGTGAGGTGAGAGAAGAGAGAGAAGAGTGGCCCCCAGGGTAGGCCACTCCAGGATGGAGGTGTGCTCTTTCTTTTGTCTATGCTTTGTTCTTTTATACTTTCATCACTTGACCCATGAACTTTCTTGTTCCGGTTGATCCTGCTGTTGTTCTAGTGCGAAATGCTGGTCAACCAGGTTGGAATCGTATCGTTGCTACAATGCACGTTTTATACTTTGTGCAAAACTTGTGTTTCCTTGGACATTCACTATTCTAAATGTATCGATTTTTACCTTGTTTTGTGACTTGTCACAGAACAAGGCGTTTCAGTGTATTTGTGTACATGTGCTCTGACATCAGTGTGCGCATAATCACATGAATGCCCCATAAACTAATGGTTTTTTTCAGTGTGCTGTGAAGTCCGTGAGCAGTGGCAATAATACTGCTGTTATCCTACGCTGGCATTCTTCGTCTAATTCTTCTTTTTGTCCTTTCCCTTTTCTTATTCTTTTAATGATAATAATAATTATTATTATTTTTATTAAATCATGCCGTTACTATTATTTGTCAAACTTAGTTGTGTTGACCATTTTGTAATTTTTTGAACTGTGTATACTTATTTTCACCGTCATTTGTAATGTTTCTTGCTACATACTCCCAGAACTTTAAACCTTTTTCTTCTTTGACGTTTCTTCCCATGAACTTCTCGAGGAAAATGACGTCAATTCTTATTTGTCAGTCCAATAAATATTATCTGTAATCTGTTTTTGCTAGTTAGTCTTAATGGGATTGATTCTCATTATTGTTCTTTAGCTTTTAATAAAGCTGTGCACGAACTACCTAACTATCGCGCTGATCAGCCACGCTAGCAAGATACTCTTGCGAATCCTGTTATGAAGGATAGAGAAACGGTTTGAATATGAAATTCACGTAGTACCAAAAGGTTTTAGGAAAGACAGAGGGACCCGGGACCACATATTCAATTTAAGGAATATCTATGAAAAATGTAGACAGTTTAATGTAGACATGTACACGTGTTTCATTGATTTCAATAAGGCCTTCGACACGGTAACACATCAAAATCTGTGGAGAATCATGAAGGAAATGGGGTTTCCTTTGCACATAGTCCATCTTATTGAAACATTATACCAAGATCAACAAGCCGCTGTCCGAGTATCTGGGCAAACATCAGATTGGTTTGCAGTACAAAAAGGGAGTCCGACAGGGATGTATCCTCTCACCTTATCTGTACAACATATATGCGGAATATATAATGAGAATTGTTCGAGAAGATGTGAACATAGAAAGTTTCGACCCATTTACTATTTGGGGTTACGGGATTCCAGAGTTACGATACGGAGATGACACAGTGATACTATCAAGAAGTGCAGAAGGGCTAGAGCAGCTACTTTCAGCCGTTAATGGACATAGTAAAGATCAAAACCTGTTTATAAACATACATAAAACAAAGATAATGACCACCGACAAAACACAATGTCAACATATATTTACAGTGGGCGGTGAGGAAATAGATTAGGTCACACATTTTGAATATCTGGGCCTCAAAAATTACAGAAATGGTGACTGCTCGAAAGAAATCAGAAGAAGACTAGGTATGGCAATGCAGAGACTGAACAGCCTGAAGAAATTATGGCAGGGCACCAATAGAATGATAAAAGTAAAAGTCTTGAGAGCCTGTGTTTTTCCTGTAGCAACTTATGGCTGTGAATCATGGACGATTACCAACACTTCTAGACATAGACTCGAATCCTTCGAGTCAAAATGTTACAGAACGATCCTCAGAATACCCTGGACAGAGAAAAAAAACAAATTATACATTCGGCAAGAGTTGAGCATAGAAGAGAACTGGTTTATCAATTCCATTTTGGCTAGAAAATGCAAGTACTTTGGTCACATCAAGAGACACAATGGTCTTGAGAGAACGGTGGTGGAAGGTATGGTGCCAGGCAAAAGAGGAAGGGGTAAACCAAGAAGACGATGACACCACGATATCCAGGAATGCCTGAGTATGACAGTGGCGGAAGCTGGTGTTTTGGCAAGGTAACGAGTTTCTTTCAGACAGACTGTGATGAGAGCGACATTCTACAAAGGACATGCTACATGATGAGCTTTAAATGAAAAGCATACAATTTTCCTTAGCAACTACATTTCTTTAATTGCACATTTTTCTACTGGTTGTTAATTCATAGTTCAAAATAGACATTCTTAAAGTATTCTTTAAATATACTGCAAAAATGACAGCTCGATTGTCTCAGCTCCGTGTCAAAGAATTATTTATTAGAATTCGTGTATTGCATTTTTTTGAAAGCGCACTTGGACAATCATAAATTGTGTCATAAAATGTGTCTTCGTTTTGGACGATCAAAAGGTATGCTTTGTATATGCGTGTTTCCAGTTGCTAACTTGCACCAATGTCTCACGATATAGTTGCTATTTTCGCTGCTGTACTGATGATGTATTGTTGATGTGATGATAGTATCTACTATTTCCTGTAGCTTTTTGTTCTGCTCGAAACTCTTGTTACTTCTATGTGATCTTATATATGAAGTAGGAATGGATAAGGGAGATAAATAACAGTTTGTAAATGTCCATCGGGTAGATGATAATCCTTGGATCAGCGCATTTCTGATTCTACGATACGTATTCAAATGAAACCTTACCTAATTGCACCAAGTAAACATACGTACGACGCGAATGTTGACTTTACTTCTGATGTGAACAGCACGTCAAGTTTGCAAAATGTCATTATCCTGTGACTCATAGTTTCTTCAGCAGACCGTTGAAAACATGGCGGGTGTGATACTGAATCTGCCCAGAGTTGATCAGCGAGCGGGGATTCGATTTCTAACAGCCGAAGGATGTCTACCAGTTGACATTCATCGCAGAATGCAGGCAGTGTATGGTGACAAAAGTGTCAAAGACACGAGAATTAACGAAAGATCTTCCGAAACCAGGTCAGGTGCATATTGTTGCGCCAGAAGATGCCATCGCCAAAATTGATGTAGCGATTCGGGTGGACCGTCGCTGGAGCTTACGTTCGCCATACTTTTTGTCACCATACACTGCCTGCATTCTGCGATTAATGTCAATTGGTCGACATCCTTAAGCTGTTAGAAACCGAATCATCGCTAGCTGATTAACTCTAGACGGATTTCGTATCGCACCCATCATGTTTTCAATGATCTGCTGAGGAAACTATGAGTCAGAGACTAATGACATTCTGCAAACTTGACGGCTGGTATGTGCTGTTTATCTCAGAAGTAACGTCATCATGCGCGTCGTACGTATGTTCACTTGATGCAGTTAAGTCCGGTTTCATTTGAATATGCCTCGTAATGCAGCACATTTAACAACCAGATAGGATGAGTATAGTACGCTACCAGAATGAACAGCAAGGAGTATTCACCCCAGCACGTTACGGAAGCCATCAAAATAGATTGATTATTTTATCCGCAGATATACACTAACTCACTGATTGTACTGCCTGGACGTCAATGATGTGAGTTCGACTAAACAGAAATGTTGACATACAGAAATTCCCGTTTTTCTTATTACATTGCTCCCTAATATATTCTGACCATTTGTACATGATTGTATCACCAGTCGAGCTCGAACGCACCCATCCACGAGACGGATTGATTGTTTGCCTGATAATTTATGAATATTTGTGTTCGCCTCGTTTGAATCCATGGTAATGACATTCGTCTACAATTTCACCTTTTTGGATTCGCTAGTTCTCTTTTGTTATAAACTATTTTCTATTAATTCAATTATTTAACAACTTGATTTGATTTAGTCCAAGGTGCTGACGTCTTCGTTTATTATTTGACTGAGCTAGCTGGCCTCTTGTTTAACCCTTATGAGTTGCTCTTCCGTCATCTCGTGCACATTGTGGTGGTACTAATTTTTGCTCGCCTATCGGATCTCAGTAACATCTGGGGGAAACACATACACACACACATACATACACACACACATATATATACACACCCACATAAGTACACATATATACACACATCATATACCGGTCATTCCAGGTGGTGGAGTAAAGGTACAAAATTGCATTCAGCTTGCCTTAATCAGCGCTTTTAGGGAAGATGTGGAGCCAGTTATTTACAGTGTGGTTTACTTTCAAAAAGTTTTTTACATCGCTACTCCTTAGTAGCAGTATGCCGTCTCCCACGGTACATTTTGGATACAGCCATCAACCTCACACAATTTATCTTTATGCACCCAATTTCACTGAAACGGTCTCCTTTGTCGCTGCTTGGAAATAAATTCAACGCATTCCACTGATAAGATGTTATTTATAGTATAACTATTTAATTATAAATGGTATTCACTGTAATAACAATTATCTTTCTTATGTTGCATCTGGGCTGAGTTTGTTGAGTTGCCGTTTAATGTCGCTTACTGTTGACATGTTCGTCCTTAGCAATACCAAAATATCAACCAATAGGTAGATAACGTTGTTTTCAGACTGCTTCTGACATTGTGTTTCATTAAATGAGTGCATGTATGTGTCTTTTTCCTTTTCAAAGTTTTCTAAGTGGTATACACTTTCTGTGCATGCCCGTGCCCCTTATCAATTTGTATACAATATGTGTGGTATGTGTGTGTATCTTACCAATTTACATAAAATATGTGGGAATATGAGTGTTAGTTGCCATGTAGTATGGGAGTGAAGATTAATATGTAACTTTCTGATTAAGATTCCCCCATCTCTCTTGCTTGTAATGTTTCTGAATACAATCTGTCTCAGAGCTCTCTAGCCAATAAGATGGGGAGCACAACTGTGGTGACCTTGCTGAGTAGCCACACATTGCAGTATAGCAGGAGGATCGACTTCCGTCCTCACAAAATGCCACTGCAACTCGCCACCAGAAACCATGTTGTCAAGAGTTAAATTAAGTCAGTACCAGCAACAACAACAGCAAGACCAGCAACAACAAAAACAACAACAACAATCAATTGACTACAATCTATTCACACGTATGTGACTCTAAACCACTAGTATGTAATATGTATGATCTTTGTAAAACTGTCACTTGGAACTTCATTACATTATGTTCTTTACAGTTGATGACCAGTTGGCTGCTCTGTATGCCGTTGGTGATCAATTGGTTTCTGATAGCCACAGTGCATGGCGTTGGTAATCAATTGGTTTCTAATGGCCACAGTGGATGGCGTTCGTAATCAATTGGTTTCTGGTGGCCACTCTGGTAGATGTTGGTGATCAATTTGTTTCTAATGTCCACTCTGGTAGATGTTGGGGATCAATTTGTTTCTAATGTCCACTCTGGTAGATGTTGGTGATCATTTGGTTTCTAATGGCCACTCTGGTAGATGTTGGTGATCAATTGGTTTCTAATGGCCACTCTGGTAGATGTTTGTGATCAATTGGTTTCTATTGGCCACTCTGGTAGATGTTGGTGATCGATTGGTTTCTAATGGCCACTCTGGTAGATGTTGGTGATCAATTGGTTTCTAATGGCCACTCTGGTAGATGTTGGTGATCAATTGGTTTATAATGGCCACTCTGTATGGCGTTGGTAATCAATTGGTTTCTAATGGCCACAGTGGATGGCGTTGGTAATCAATTGGTTTCTAATGGCCACAGTGGATGGCGTTGGTAATCAATTGGTTTCTGGTGGCCACTCTGGTAGATGTTGGTGATCAATTGGTTTCTAATGGCCACTCTGGTAGATGTTGGTGATCAATTGGTTTCTAATGGCCACTCTTGTAGATGTTGGTGATCAATTGGTTTCTGGTGGCCACACTGTATGGCGTTGGTAATCAAGTGGTTTCTAATGGCCACTCTGGTCGACGTTGGTGATAAATTAGTTTCTAGTGGTCATAATGCATGCCATTTGTGATCAATTTGTTTCTGATGGTCACTCTGTATGCCGTCGGTGAGCAATTGGTTATAGATGATCACATTGTGCGACGTCGGTAAATAATGGGTTTCCAAAAACTACATTGGGCGACGTCGGTAAATAATGGGTTTCCAATGACTTCATTGTGCGACGTTGGTAAATAATGGGTTTCTAATGACTACATTGAATGACGTTAGTGAACATTACTTTTCAGACGACCGAACTGCTTATTATTTGCCAGTTCAATGAACATCTCTCCTCTTCATTTCTCTTGCACAATCCAAATTGTCAAACTATGTTTCACACACATGCCTTTACCACTGTGCGTGTTAATCATTATGTACGTGTGTCATCTCACAAGACGTTTCAATTTGACCTCCGGTAAAAAAATTGCTCAAAACATATTACATGGGTAAATGACCAATTGGTAAAGGACATCGGTTCTTAACCTTTTCGCTACTGAGGCGCTCACAATGTTCAATATAAGAAACTGTTAAGAAATTAATTATCTGTGCATTTTCAATAGTAAACAAAGTATCTTCTTTCATCCAGTTGCAGAGCAAAACAGGGGAACGTGCGAACACTTTCTAATAACTGTTCCTTGACATTGGCTGACAAACCGTTGATTCGCTTCTTAACTGTGTCCTTTATCAAGGTATTAAGGAGAGGACTTTGGCAGCTTTCTCGTCAAAGCAGAAACCCTGATAATTGCAGCTGGTAATATACGTTGTTCTGTTAGTGTGTGCAGTTTTCCGATTATTTATATCAGTTGAGCAACTTTAAATAAGGCACTCACTGCATTGTTATTGCTATAAGTAGCTGCCGCCTTTAGTTTTTTTCTACCATTTCTTACTTTCCAATAGCTCTCACTTCTTACTTTTTAAAAATAATCAATGTTCTTTGAACCATATTTTTTTAGCCACGTTCTTTTTTTTCTATAGAGATGTCTTCGCAATTATGCCGTTAGATAATATGTCGTACCAAACCATAAACGTTGGTAGTTGTTTACCTTCTAAGCCTGTACATGTGCAGCAATCGACGTATATTCTTTGTTAAAACGCTGGCCATTTTTAAAATGGCTGGAAAAATATTAATTTTGAATTGAACCGGATGCACTCACATCATCACTATCAGTACGTTTACATTTTAAATTCAGCCAGCGATCCATCCCGAGTCTCAATCAAAATAGTGTTTGCGAAATTCGAAATTCAACGCAATGCTATTTATAACATCTTTCCCAAGATCGTCTCAGCAATGGGTTACCGAGTTTCATTTTTCTAGCGATCTAGTACACAATCAATCGGGTCGCTGGCTCCATTTTTTTCCGACCACGGGAAACCGTAATCTCTCTTTCTGTCTGGTATATTGACTGTGTCTGGTCCGCATCTTTTTATTTTCGGCTCAGAAGCAGTGCTTTTAGAAGTTTGCGATTACGGACGACAGTCTTGTAATGGTGTTCGGTCTCCTGCCTTACCCGCTCAAATTCTCACCGTGGTGTCTGCTTAATTGGCTTTTATCTAATTGTGTGAATGTTGTCTAAATGAACATCTGCTGTATTTGTCAATGTTTCGGTTTTTCTATTGTTATATTTTATATTTATCTTTAGATTTGAAATGTGTAAGAGCATAACATTTCTTCAGGCCTACACTGGCTCCATGAGAGGACCTCGCTGAGCCTGTGGGATATGAGGACCACGGATGAAGCACATATTTGTATTATAGTTTTAAAAAAAATAATACCACTACATATTTAATGGATTAGTATTCTGCTGCTGTGTTTTCTGTTTTCAATTCAAAATAAACAAATGCAATCTGCGTGTATTACCTCTTCTGGGTATATTATTGCATACTCATTAAATGTTATCTCCCCTACTACCTCCTGCTAACTTAATACACTGTCATTACATTGATTTTTCATCTGATCTTTTCCCTTTTGATGTTATCAATCGTCTCTTCCGTTCTCGTTTTTAGCACATTCCGTCCATGAATGGCTCATGGCGATATAGAGACCTCACAACTGCATGGATTTGAATGGAACTTTTGCTTGCTGAATCTATTGGGCTAACAGGATAAAGGAATCTAGCCCATGCAGTCGCCTCGCAGTGTACTAGCCCCGTTTGTATTTCATCTCCGATAAAATAAAACATATGGCATATCGAATCTTTGACCTTATGCACTCAAAGTATGTTCTGGTTGGGTTCTGTTCAAGTGACTAATAAGATGCATGTGTGGAGTGCGAATTCGAAAAATGGTGCTTTGATCTCTCCTTTTCTAGAGGCTGATGTTGTTTTTGAATATTGGGATGGAAATATGTTTGTAGATTTCTCTCTCAATATTCTCTTTGCCCATATATTCAGTCAAGTCTCTTAGTTCGCAGTCGTTGGTAGTTGTTTGATTGTCTGAAGGGTTGTTGGTATGTTGTTGTTCTTTAATTGATATCTTTTAAATTCAGTCTGTCTGTCTTGTCTTTTCCATGTGCATTTGCGTAGACGGGGATCTATTGCATAACCATTCTGAATTCATGGGATGTGAGAAGTTGGTTGGCATCTAGGGATAATTGGGTAAGTTCAGGTTTACAATGATCATCATCTTTCATAGCTTGAACGGCAGAACATGAGTCTGTAAAGATGACGACGCTTTGAGCTTTTCATGGGAAAGCATCAAATGCAGTTCTCAAGTGGTACATAGCTACTTTCAGTACAGTTATTTCTGCTTCAAAGATTGAACATATCTCCCAATAGGCATCAAACAGCACATCAGATGATATGTCTAGTTACTCTGTGTAGATGTTATATCTGGCTTTAACGATGGCCTTAAAAAGAGTTCCATCGGTATAGACATGTATCCATTCTTCTGGATAGACATCAATCGTTATTTGTAATGCCCGCATAAGACTTACTGGATTAGAACTTCTTCTTGAATGTTTGAATTGCTGACATTGTTGGACCAATTTTAGTATAACCTAACGCAACAAGCATTTTATACAAACTTCTGGGCCATTGACTGCTCTGTATAACACAACATAACATGTATATTATATTTAGGTATTCGTGACTTCTCTGCCACGACAACAACAACACGATGACAGTCTGACGTCGCATTTAGGGCATAACTTTCTCTACTGGACCATACTTATATTCATAGGATTTTGGTTTTCCGTTACTTCAGTGGATTATCTTGGAACTACTCATGCCTGTATCCTGGGATAATCGAACATTTCATCTACCAGCTGCTCATGCGACTGCAAGACAGCATGTGGTTTTAAATATGAGTTTTACGTCTTCTAGATACATGGTATCCACAGCTGACTAGCTTTATCGACATGAAGCGGCTGGCTGTATCGTGCTCACCATTAAACATAATAATATGATCAGTTTTGTCTGGAGGACACCAAGGGCTTAACCATGCTGTTAGAGGCTATACGAGATACTCGCTCTGGAACCTTTTATTTAAAATTTGTTTTCTCTTCTTTGTTTTCTAATTTTATTGACAACGAACGGGAACACTATACTATCCGAGTTTCTTACAGTTTTCGAGTTATATGGAGTTATAAGGAAGCAAAGAAGTTGTCACTTCTTAAGCATGGGTAGCAGTGACATTAGAAAGTGTTCTGCTATACTACAACTAAACACACACAAAATAAGACTGACACCGCAGTGTTTATTGTCATCGTTGAAGAAAGATTTATTGGGCTGAATTCTAAAGGGCGCTTGTTCTGCACTTACCACGCATTGTACATACTTGACAACAATTTATTTCCGATAGAAACTAATACGTACTATATCCAGAATTTAAAGGCGTGTCGGACATTCAAACTTCTAAGCCAATTGATCATCTGGAATACGTAATTACTTTCCATGTCCTAGGTACTATCTCAAACAACACGTTCCAATGTTCAGCCAGTGGATTATCTTGTCGTTCCACCTCAATATGTCATACACATTGGTGTTTGTATAAGGTTTGAACATATCATCAATTGGTCTGGATCTTGTGTTGCGCCACAGCCGCAATGCCTCCTCATTAATGTATTCCCATCTCCGCAATGCCTTCTCATTAATGCATTACCATCTTCGCAATGTCTCCTCATTAATGTATTCCCATCTCCGCAATGCCTTCTAATTAATGTATTCCCATCTTTTTAAATTTTCAAGTTCTGATCCTATTTAGTGTTCCGTAAGACACGGGGTGTCCGGGCGCAAGCCAATTAACGCATCTGCATCCAGAACCAGCGTTAGTTCATCCCATAGTTCAATGAGGCATTTTTAGCAGCTAGTCTATATGAGCTGTGTTGAATGTAAAACACTTAGAATAAATTTTAGTAATTTTTGCCTGTCTATTTCTGATGTGAAAAGCACATATTTGGATTTTACTGGGGTTTAGTATGAGGTGATTCTTCGTGCAATATACGACAAGAACTTCAAGGACCTCAAGGACGCTTGTCAGTTTGTGTTCAACCTCTTCAAAAACATTTTCTTGGTTAGCTCCTGCTGTCTTGTCAGCACAAATGAACTTCGCCATCTGTGTCTGGAGATTGACCCAGGGTATATCTGTTGTACAACTTAGGCGCTACATTTTGCCAATCCGTTCAGGTACAGGAGTTTACATATCTAGGAAGTGTCTTCACTGATGACGGCAGGTTTGACAGAGAGGTAGAAACTAGAATCCAAAAAGCAAATAAGATGCAGTACCAATTGGCACCGATACTGAAACACCGAAATGTCGCCATGGCCACAAAACAGAAGTTAATCGACACCTTGATCATCCCTACGCTGAGTTATCAGTGTCAAACATGGACACTACTAGACAGGCATAGGCGTAAGATTGAGACATGTGAGATGCGAGGGATCAGAAATGCTGTAGGAAAGACGATTTGAGATAGAATCAGTAACGACGCACTTAGAAAAATTGTGGGAACTACACCAGTATACCGCTTTATTGAAGCACATAGGGTAAAGTGGTTCGGGCATCTGACTAGAATGCATTATGAACAACCAGCAGCGAAATCATATTTCTTGAAGGTGGATGGTCCTCGAGCAAAAGGGCGACAACGACGTCGTTGGATCGAAGGGGTCAAGGAAACTCTCCAAAAGTTCAAAATGACAACCACACAAGCCTCCCTCCTAGCGCAAAACAGAAATCTACGCATACCTCCTCTCTGCGACGCCGCAAGGTAAGAGCAGTGGGACAAAAGAAGAAGAAGAAGTTCAATGGGCAATTGATGAGGTTACTCAGGCTTCAATTATTTGTCATAGAATGGAGATTTCCCAGAAACGTGTGGTAGTTTATAATGTTTACAGTGTTTATTCCTAGATCGATAAAAGCAGCTCATGTGGTCTGCTTGCATTCATACCAGATCTTTTCAATCAAACCCCAAAACACCAAACTAAGTCTAAATGGCAAACTCCTGCAGCCAAAGGACAACCCAAACTATCTGGGAGTAACATTTGATCGGCGCATGACATGGAAAAGTCAGATCGAGAGAAACCGAATGAGAGTCAGAGAAAGAATGGCAATCATGAGGAAACTTGCTGGCACAAGCTGGGAAGCAGACGAAAGTATACTAAATAAACTGTACACTGGAAGAGTGAGACCAGTTCTCGAGTATGGCATAAAGTTAGCAAACTTCTAAACCAAGCCATGAGAGTTATAACAGGAGGCATGAAGTCAACGCCAATTGTAGAACTTGAAAAGATTACAAAACTGCAATCCATGACCGATTTTAGAGACTGCAGAGCCCAGCTGCAGTCAGAGAAACTCCGAAGACTGACTGACCATCCAATGCACCAGAGACTAAACAATTTTGGAAATGGGAAACTAAAGCGGAGAAACTTTGCAGAAATAGCAAAAGATGCACGAAGATCCCATAAACGCACTAACAACACCAAAGCCCATAACTACTGTTCGAAAACCTACCTGGAGGCAGGATATATTTCCAGAGGTGGTAGAAAATATACCAGGTATTGGAAACAAAAAACTGCCAGACTGAAAAAGAAAGGAGAGATACTACCCTAAGCTTTATATCGAAAAACTACCCAAGCATGGACTGGACCCATGCATACACCGACGGTTCCGTAACAAACACTACACAGAACGGAGGGGCAGGAGCAGCACTCCTGAACCTACCAAATGGCAGAAAAATAACACTGTCATTCGCTACTACTAAGTACACAAGCAATTTCAGAGCGGAGGCAGAGGCACTTAGGGCGGCAGTGGAAGAAATGGTGACACATAAAGAAAATGAAAGCCATACAGTCCTGCTTACAGATGCTCTGGCCGTAGTCACAGCGCTAAAAAGCCAGAAAAACACTGAGCTTAATGACTTAAGAGCAGTACTTTGTCAACTAGGGTAGTGGTACAGTGGGTCCCATCCCACTGCAACATCCAAAGAGGAGGCAGACAGACTGGCAAAAAAAGAAGGTGCAAGACTACCACAAACAGATACTAGTATGACGTACGAAGAGTCAAAACGGCTTATTAAAGCCAGATACATGACCAAATGGGAAACTGAACATATTACCAGTTGAACAGAAAAGAGCAGGTCGTTGTCTTCAGACTTCGCACTGGCCACAATAGACTGAGGTACCACCTATTCAACAAATTGAAGATAGGTGGAACCGACGAATGCCCGTGTGGTACCGGGAAAATGACCGCTGAGCATCTGCTGCAGAACTTCCCGACATACGAGGATCAGAGAGAGCAGATGTGGCCATCACCAGTGGAACTGCAAGACAAGCTCTATGGCAGTGGCGACAGCCTCAGGATGACCGCCGTTTTTTTCTAAAAAATAATGGTTACTGTCTGACTGCGTACGATGAAGAAGAAGAAGATACCAGATCTTGAATTATTGTATCAGATTGAGAATATGGCTCCAACATGATTATCCAGGTGTAATACCTTCTTGTTTCTTGATGCTTCATGCTTATCGAGTGCGTGATACGGTTCGGGGTGATTTCTTTAGAAAATGTGTACATATGTCAAAGTAACGACACTGTTAGGAAATGTGTGGGTTCTATTCTGCTTTCTGCCGAATTTATCAGCCGAACCACATCGATATTTACTCCAGGTGTTAGGGTTTGACACAGATTCGATTCATGGGGTTTTTAATCGTTTTAGCTGCCATTTAATGGTGTCTGGTCCAAAGTGTTAAATGTGTTCTGTCCGCATACCATCAGGGCTAGCGACTATGTTGTTTTTCATTTGATGTACTGCATCATTTAATTATTCTATTGAGAAGGGTGTTGACAGTAAGTCGTTCTCATTTGAACAATCTCACTGGATCTTTGTCTGGTATGTGCATTTAATGGTTTTCCAGTTAGGGAGTAATTCGCGGACTATTTAGTTACTTAACATAACTTTATTATAATAGTTTAAAAGGCCTTACAGTGTAGGTTTGGCGGTAACTTGCATTATGCCTGCATGATCGCGATCGCTGGGTGATTACTTAGGTTCTTAATAAGTTTCCAGGCGTGTGGACTATTTTGTTTCATGTCCAAGTCCTTCACAAGGTGGCGCTATTTTGTCTGGGTTCGAGCTGAAGATGGCATGTAGAAAGTCTTCCTCAACTTGCTTGTATATTCCGGAAGGTAGTCATTTTCAAATAGTAATTTGTATTTCTCGAGTAGTACCTTTAAGGCCAGAAATATACTTGATTCTACAACCGTGGCAGATTGAAAACCCTTTTCGTCTTTTGTGGGGCTGATTCTAGTTTCAACGTTGGAAAACGAACCCTATTTGGCTTGTTCAAAGTTAAAGCGTCTTTTCTGGTAATGGTTCTAGTTTCAACATCCCTTTGTCTAGATCACTGGCAAACGGACCGCATTTGGATTGTTCAAATTTAAAGCGGCGTATTTTCAAACTTACATTCCCGTTACTTGTTGTAAGAATAGAATAGCAATATAGCAACGCCACCAAGTTAAAGACTACCTTATAATACACTAAATATCGATTTGGGGCTGATTTCTAGCAAATTCGAAGGCTGTATTTCGTATAGAGTAATGTAGGATTAGAACAAAGAAACGTAGAGCACGACTGAAACCATAAAGTAAGACGACAATGCACAATTGACAATATGAGACTGATAGAAACAGTCTGCAGTGCCCAAATCTGCGCATGCCTTTCTATCATACAAAACAGTACTGTACACTCAAAACTGTGTTAAGAATTGGTTGTGAAGCTATCTCCACACACACATAGAAACAACATGTTTCTTGCACATCTTAGAACATCTGATGTTCGTTCGTTCATCACAAATGATGAAGACCACTCTCTTTTTTCAGCCGTATAGACAGTCTTTTATCTTGCTTTGTCCGCTGAAATGGGTGACCTGCGCGGTGATTTGGATTAAAGTGAGGTAGAAACTGCGCCTTTTGTCAACCTCAGTCGCTGGTCCTGAACTACCTTTGCCCAGTGGCAAGATATCTATCGAGACGACTGGAGATAGCATAGGATGCATATTTTTTCTCAGTGTTTACTCACAAAGCCTTTATCGTAAACAGGTATCCCGTAAATCAGCTGAGTGGGGGTGGCATTTAACGTTGTGTGTCGCCCCTTTCCCATAACCACAAGAGGTCGTACGGATATCCCTCAGCGTGTGAGTGAATCTGGCATCTCTCCTCGGCTGTGTTCAGATCAATATAGTCGTGTCTAAATTTCTCATACGCCAATTTCGTGAAGTTCATCCGTGTGAACTAGGCCCTGAAATATGACAAAGGTTCAAGTGTGGGGCCATTCATATAGCTGATGTACGGACCAGGAAAATCCGACTGAAGAAATCACAAAAAGACTAACGAATTAACCAGTCCAAACGGAAAACAACACCACGTTTTCGTGAACACACGTGTAAGTCGTCGATTAGTGTGAATGCCAGGCAAATGCGTAGTATGACGGCATCTATAAAGAACCAAAACAGTAGAGCAATGTAGACCAGGTACGGCGCCATCTTTGTTGCGTACCAACATAATAATCAATACTATTTAATAATTTTAAAACAACACACAACAAGAAAGCGTAACGTGTGAAGCTATAATAGTTCTACCCACTTGGCTGAAATATAATTATAATTTTCTGGTTTCATAAACATTAGACCTGCACACGAGCAGCTTCTGTAGAATCAGAAGCCTATAACTAACAAGGTCGTGAAAGAAAAATGAAAATATAGCTTAGAATGAGTGTGGTTTTCTTACCTTCCTTTTCCTTTTATTTTGAATCTTTATTTACATCTTCCCGTAAGGGTTCCGGCCAAAGGGTTGAGTTTATGCTACATCGTAGTTTACCTGGTGTTGATATGTTCCATCTTTCTCTGTTGTCTCTCGCCATTTTCCAGCCTTATTTGTCACATGCTTTCACTCCGAGCATTGCCTATTGTTTATGTGTAAGCTTGAAACTAGTTTCAGATTCGATTCTCCACAAGAAAAGAAACATATGTACATAAATAGAGTGACCTCATCAGCGGAAACAAATATTCAACAACTGTTTAAAAGTCAATCGTGAGAGACTAGAAATAAAGATATATAAGTCTACCATTATCATGATATACCCCAGTCATTATACATGAGATCAATGTCAACTATGCAATATTGTCATGTGAGACGATCCATCAGAAAACAACATAACTTTGAATGTACAGGAGTTCAAGCCATAAGTAACTAAATATAAATAATATATAATCTCTTACAATACTAAAGTACACTAGACAAAACCAACACACACACTATATCCTTCCAAAGAATCAGCACTCTTCAAGGCTAAACCCGCCCCGATGGCTGTACATGTACGACACAACCAATATGAATCTGATCGAGAGCGAAAATGACGCGAATCTCCAACATTGAGTCAGCATTCATATGTATAACAAGATGTACTGAGTTGATTTAATTCTTGTACAAAAGAAGAGGCGAAATCATGACTCTGTTACAGTTCCAGCTGAAACATGGACGTCTAGGGTAGGGAAGATTGGGCTGTCGACTTTAAGAACAAAGGTTGCCAGAATGCGTTGGACGAAAGGAAAGTCACGCCAAAGTCAATAACCGTTTCGACACTAGGTGGACAAAGGAGACAAGGGGGTTTAGGTGGAAGACTTTGTCTAGTACATGAGTGGGTATCGGATTAAGCGTGAATCGGGGTTGATGACAGTCTGATTCTGCCACGACTGGCTATGACATTTAGATTGACAGTGACTCGTGTATAATCAACCAATAACATTTATTTAGGGTTAGTTTTAATTGGAGTGATGGCTAAGTCAGGCATAACAGACTATAAAATACTCTGCAGGTGGAAAACTCGGCAGACTGGCTAAGAGGAAGGCAGAGATCCTGCCGGGAAGGCTGAGAGTGAGTCTGGAAGTGAGAGAATTTGCAGGGTGACTGTACCTTCATATACCTCAATGTTTTGCCATTCGCGCTCAATAGGTGTTCATGGTGGACACACTGTGAACAGTAAGAGATCTGAATGTGTGTTGTACGTGCAGAACGCCGTGTGAACGATGTATGTTCTAAATGGTCACACGAGTGTACAGATCACCTAAGGACGAGATCTGAATGTGGGTTATATGTGCAGGACATCTTGTGAACAATGTTTGTTCAAATTACATATGAATGCAGCGATCGACTGAGTAAGTGATCACATGTGAGCACGTTATCTGAGTATAAGTGACGTGATCTAATTACATATGAATGCACAGATTTTCTGATCATACGTGAACCGATTGTATGTGAATGTACAGATCACCTTATTGAAAGTGATCAGATTATATGGGAATGCATAGAACGACTGAGTACGTAATCCAATTGTGAGGAAGCGTTTGTGATTGTGTGTTAAGTGTGCAGATAAGGGAGTGCAGCGGCAAGAACCATGGCTACCGTAGATCTTGCAGGAAACATCAAAATCGAGTGTTTAACACTTCCGATTGTAGTTCAATATATATTTTATGGTTATTTAGTGTAGATGTACTTTCATTTTTGTTGATACTATGCAACGAATGTTCTTGTAATAAATAATATTCTTTTGTTTTATTGTCATGAAAGTGTTTACTATGATTTACTCTGTGAAGTCGTGCCGTGGTGAAGATAAATGTTGTAACTCTTCAGAAAAGAAATCTACTCAGCTAAACCTAGACTCTACAACACATTAATTTTGACTCCCGTGACCTAGGATTAGTTTTGTTTACTTAAATGTGTAGGCAGGATTAGGAGTAAAGTAGTAATTAGAGATTAGATTAGGAGTAAAGTACTAATTAGATTTTAGATTAGGGTGTCAGTATCATATCCTGCCAACCATTAAGACGGGTAAGTTTTTGACAATTATTATCTATTCTTTTCATTACAGTCAGACATGATATTATATGTATTTTTTTGACAGTCTCGAAAATATTTTTTAAAAACCACACTGGTTTATTCCAACGAAAACATGCCGAGATGTCAAGTTAAACATCTTATCATTGTTTAGGACTTGGACATTTGGGCGTTTGATGTGTAATGGTATTACGTAACTTTGATTCGACAGCGACGAAACAAGACGACAGAAGTAGACCTTGCATAGCAGTAGCGAAGTAAACATTACAAATGATATAGCGGACGACAAACACAGACAGTGGCAAACCTCATAAAAGAACTTACAGACATAATAATATTTTTTGTTTTGTTTTTTTTTGCGTTCGCCTTATTTATCTATTCCCCAAGGCGTGTGTGCGTTACACTGTGGTTTTTATTTTGCGCCTGTCGGCCCAGTGCATCCGACTTCAGCATGCATTTTATGTAAGGGTCTGCTTCCTCCTGCATTTTCTAAGGGTTTGCTTCCCCGGGATAACGGCCGGTGTTGTGATGGGGATCGAACCCAGCACCTTCTGGTTGTGATCCGTGCCATTTAACCACTAGGCCCTGCCGTCCCCACAACATACATAATTGTTCCGTTAGAAAAGCATAAAAGAAACAGCAGAGAGATGTTGCAACAACTCATGTAACAATCGACTGTGAGAACGACCGATCTGACAACGAGGAGGGAGAGACGAAAGGCAGTAAGAAATAAATGAATACAATTTATAAACACGGCTCTGATCCGGAGGGACGGGTTATTAGTAGAGAATTTGACACACCGACCAGACCTACGCATTCCAATCTGAGCTGGGGCGGGTATGGAGGAACTCGCAGAGCGATAGCGAGGAATGTGGGGACCACTAAGATCAACAATGGTTCGACCACATCAAAGGATGACCGTTCGAGATAGAAGATATCACGATGGTCAGATTTGGATCGCAAAAAATGTGAGTGTCAAAAATGGGAGGGACAAAAATGCGAGTGACGAAAATGGGAGTGGTTTAGTAAAGTTAAAATGCTTGGCGTTGAATTGTCATAAGCAAACGGAGAAAATCGTTACAAATTAAATAGGATCAGACAGATTTTTAACCCATAGTGAAATGCAGCACACACAGTTACATTTAGGGAAACAAGTCAGATCTGATAAAAGATGTGCAGTTTATAAGGAACCTGAGTTCAAGTCCGGTAGTGAGATTGTTGTAGACGATGAAGCAATAAAGTTAGTGGAGACATGCTTAGACTTTAAGTTAAGTGTTCCTCTATAGGTGGAGACACGAATTCACGAATGGAAGGGTTGTGTCAATGGGACAGATAGCGATTTGGCTGATGACGTGGAAGAGAAAGAGATAGACATTAAAGAAGTAATGAAAACGAATAGAAGGCAGACAAACGACCACATGGAGCAATAAACAACTCGATGAACAAGTCGAAAGAAACTTCGCATAAACTGCGAAGACTTGAATCGGTAGACTGCCGGGTTGGCGATGTACATGGACGATCGTACAGTTTGAAACGTGCGTCTCACAAAAATTTAACACAGGTAGACGGAATCCCGAAGGCGCGTTAATCAACGTAATAAGAGGTAAAAACTATAACACGTTTGAACCAGGTAAGACGAATAAACTAACCCACCAACAAACAGTCCAGCAGTTAGAAATATCTAAGGGGCACACAACGAGATTACATTGAGTTTAGTGGCCGCTCCACAGACTCCGTCTGAATTAGGTATCGGTACTAGGAAAGAAATGATGTTGGCATTTCTCAGTACTATAACAATAATGTTCTTTTAAAATGGGAGTTGGAGTAAGATGAGTCGGTACACGCAGTATAAATTTACATAGATTCGTTTTATGTAACGATGTCTTTGTTTAGGGGAGATTTGGAGTGGATGGGCAAGAAAGAAGAATGACACCGGTTACAATTCTCTAAAGTCATTGTCTGAGGGACACGCCAAAGTATCGTATAGAATGAGTCTCGTCAATGCAATATTTGTATTTGTTTACTGGTACTCCAGCAAACAGTACAGTTATGTATTTGAGATTGGGAAGATTAGGGAATGAGCGAGGCTGCTAAAAAAAAATAATTTTATTTTAAATATTGAGTGTCGCATAAGTTGGCAAATCCTGTGTTGTTGTAACAAATTTGGCCGAAAATCAGAGGTTGAAAGACCTAGCTTGCTCAGAGGGAGGATGTACACACTACAACACATATGAAAAGGGGTAGTGGATAGGTGTCAAGAGAGGCACGTGTTAGCTAGCCTTAGGATAAAACACGTCATTTCGTGGCCTAAGGAACAGAACGAAGACACCTTAAATGCCTTGAGGAATCGCACGAAGACACCTTTTGATGACATACGAGACCGTATGAAGAGAACTTTGATGATCCATTGACCTAATCACCATAAAACATTCAAGCGTTAGCGATATTGGCCTTTAGAAAAATGGATTTTAAAAACATGTTCTGTGAAAAACATGTTGGTCCTAATGCACATTCCTTTTTTTTAAATGTATGTGCACGCCAAACTAATCCATATTTTAGCTTTTATCGAGATTTTAAAAAACCTTTTGTTATTGTTAGAACGTGTGCGAATCTGTACCCAAACACTTGCTGAGTGCTTAAATGACAGCGAATAGAAAAGGCTGTTATATGAATAAACCACAGTGATTTAAAATTGCATGGAATATTGTTTCGCCCGAGTAGCTCCTGATGCAAAACAGAATAAAACTAGTTTCCTTCCTTGTAAAGTCTTCTTCTTCTTTTTCTCGTTCGCCATGCTTTTTCCTATTCCGTCTACACGTGAAGTTCAGTTGTGTGGATATAGATTGCCGTAGTGGAGAATTCTTCGGGGCTTCAAAACATCTTTGTGTGGATATTCGTCTCCGTGCGCCAGTGCTCAGTATGCAATTGGCTATGCATATAACAGTCTTGCAGGATATGTTCAGATGTCTGTGCTTCCTGCCCACACATACACATTGACGATGGAGCCAATTTTAGCCTGTGCAAATCGCTATTCATTCTGTCATGTCACATTCTCAAGCGGAACAGGATCACTTGTTCTGCTCGATCAAGACAGTGACAGCTGTCTTTCGTTTGGTCAACTTTCCTTATTACTTGGATGAGTGTCTTCATTTCTTGGAAGGTGATTGTTTGTTTTTTTGTTCTTCTATTGCTCTCTTCTTTGCCAACCTGCCTGCGGTCTCATTTCATGGTATGCCACAATGTGATGTAAAGTCGTAAGAGACGATTAAAGAGTGTTGCACGTGAAGATGGCTGCCTCGTCATGTAAGAAATCATTTAAATGAAACCCCCACTGCAAATGTGGGGGATCAGAATTTCGGAAAGCTCGTTAAAGTAAGCCACATGTAGTGTTCGATCTATGCTTCAATTGATTGGGCTTGACAAACTGTTATTATTATTATCACTTTTAGTATTATTGATACTGTTGTTTTTGCTATTTTTCTATAAACATTTGCTTTCAGGTTCTTATAGTTCGTATACAAGGTGAAAAACTGCAAAAATGTGTATTTGACCAAAATGTATATCTTTCATGAGGGTTGCAGGTAGTATTAGCGTATATTTCATGCTTCAGACAGCTAGTTTCTGCTTTCTTTTCGCTTATCCTGTTATGCATTTCAATGTCAGGTTATGAAGAAATCCCTAGAACGAGTTCGAATGTGTGCTTCAATACACAATGCCATTGACCACCTTAGATATTTGTGTAAGCAAACTTTTTCGTAGTCTGCCTTTGGCTTTGAATCCGTTGTATCTACATATCATTGCTTGTTGTGGGGTGCTGTGTGGTGGTAGTATCGTTGCGTGGCCAAACCATTTGAGTTTATGTCTTTTAATGTAGTCCAATACTGGTGTTGTTCCCACTAATCTCATGATGTCATCGTTTCTGATCATGTCTCACCTGGTTAGGCCCAATATTTGTCGCAGGCATTTCATTTATATTACGGTGTGGCGTTTTTCATTTGATGTTAGTGTCCCGTTTTGACACTGATAGCATAGTGTTGGGACAAAAATCGTGTTGTATAGAGCTTGTTTAGTAGTTATTGTCACGTGCTTGCATTAAGTATTGGAGTTAATTGTACAGTGAACTGATTCGCCTTATTGCATCTTTGTTGGATTTCCGCTGTAATTCTTTAGGTCTGCTGATAACGGGCTACCGAAGTATGTGAAATCTTTCACCTGTTTGATTTGCTGTTTTTTAATGGCGATATTGATGTCTCCGGCTATTCTACATATTTTCATGACCTCAGTTTTTTTGACATTGATTTTCATGCTGTTTTCTTTGCATGTTGTATTTAGTTTATCAATATGGTGTTGCAATTGTAGCTCTGAAGTTGCTATGACTGCTTGATCGTCATCAAAAGGAAATTCATTTAAAAATTCACCGATGTTGCTACCTTCAATTGGTTTGGTTGTTTTACAAATGCGGTTTATATATGTAACAAACAACAGAGGGGATAGCACACATCCTTGTCGTACTATAAATTTGATATAACATGTTGCTGAGAGTTTGGTTATTGTTTGAATAGATCATAGGCTATTAATGTAAAAACATTTGCACAGGTTAATTAGGTGATTGGTTAGTCTTTTGTGTGCACAAAAATTGTCCATATATGATGGATATATCTACCCTGTCAAAAACTTTTTTTCAGAAAATATGACGTGATTCGTACTATGCATATGCCTCTTCTTCTTTGTTGCAAAATGCAGAAACAAAACAGCACAAATAGACAACCAAAAAACATAATGGAGCACCTTTAGAGGAATATGCAGGAAAGAAAAGTACACATTTCCTGGAAACAGACGCATCGTCCCTTTTTTCATGGAAACTGAAGACCAATGGATCACTTAAAAATAAGTCATGACATATATATATATATAGGGAGGCGCGAAGCGAAGTTGGCTTCGCATTTGAGTGGTCCTGGGTTCATTTCCAAGTTGAAGTGGAAATGTTTTTTCAGACCGCAACGGCTTTTGAGTCGACCCAGCCTTAAATGGGTTCAGTCCGAGAAGTAAAAGCGGCGAGGGAGAGGAGATTGTTATCGCCCTTATATAGCCGAGCCTTTGAAATGTGAGATCGCAAACACCTCACATCCCTACGGCATAAATGCTATGGGTTACTTTACTTTATTACTTTATATATATACATGAGATTTATTAACACTATTGTTTTTTGTAATCTGCCATGGATCCATGGCGAAACACACTGTTTTTTATTCCTGAAGAAATAATGACTGATTCTTTAGATGATAACTATGGGCGTTTTGCTGTAGGAGAAGACACCATTATAAGCCTACTTATGACCAAACTTAACGTATTTATACTGGTTTAGAAGACTCTGCAGAATATGCATACAACCGGTTTCATTAAAATGTTCTTGCTCTAAAAGCTATGCGCATCCAATCTATTTTTAAATGCATTAATTGTCCCTGCCTTCATTATTTTCTCTGGCAATGCATTCCAAGTATTCAGCTCTCTCTGACTAAAGAAATGTTTTCTAATATCTAATCTGGACCTTTTTAGTTATTTTGTAGCTATGCGCTCTTGTTCTTGTAGGTGGTTGTATTTTGAAGAAAAAAAACTTGTGTTCTTAGTCTAATTGATCCGTTCCTTTGATTATCTTATAAACCTGTATTAAGTCACATCGAATTCTTCTCTTTTTTAGACACTTTAGGCCGGTTTTTCTGAGTCTTTCCTCATCTGTAATTCTGGAATTCCACTATCAGCTATGCCACTCTTTATTGTATCCTTTCCAGCACGTGTATATCGCCTCTACGATAAGGACTCCACACCTGTACACAATACTCCAATCTAAGTCTAACTAATGCTTTATACAGTTTGACTATCACTTCCTTGCTCCTATGTTTAATATTTCTTTTTATCATACCTAAAATTGGATTTGCTTTTTTCACTGCAACAAGGACTTACTTACTGTCTTTACCTGTTTGATCTTGTATAACCCCTAGGTCCCTTTCCTTTCCTATAATTCTAGTATTGTTCTCACCCATTCTCTAATTATGTTCTATATTGGATCTACCCATGTGGATAATTGTACATTTATCTACATTACACTCTATTTACGAGCTCTCACACCCTTCTCGACTTCTATCTAAATCCGACCGCAATATATCCACTTCTGCTTTAGATGAGACACTACTGCATAGTTTTGAGTCACCAACAAATTTTGCAGTCATAGACCGATATCAATATTCAAATCGTTCATATATACCAAGAACTAAATTAGTCCCAAAACCGAATGACAAAGATCAAATTCTTGGAAATGAAAAAGAGTTATGGCACTAAATTGCGTATGAAATTTAAACCATCCAAGACTCATATTTACCACGGATGGAGTCAAAGAAAACGTAACTGTAAACAAATCAAATGAAGACAGTAAAATAGGTTTCTGTGCGGGGTCAATATTTTGATAAAATGACTCCAGAATAGAACTAAGAGCAAACGACTTCTCGCAACACTTATATCAATAGGGACAGACAAGGTCATTATGTTCCTTCTGTGAACAAATCTGAGTGTGAAACATTGACGACAATAAATGCTGAAATGAGAGGGACCAATTCAAGCAATGAAGATGAGAGGCTTTACCCAAATCCTTGGAATAACATAAAATGATCACATTTCAAATGCCAACATACGAAATACAGTCCATATGAATATCAGCTCATTTAAAGACATACAGACTATTATAAGACACATGAACTCCAGAGGTACGATCATGTGTGAAGATCAAATGGGTATCCCAACATTTTCAGCCAATGGACAATATTGAAAATACAGGAAAACCGAGGATGTGATGGACAAATTAGAAACACACCAAACAAAAAATAAACTAAAACTGTTGTACGACTTATTTCCCATTTGTGAGGAACATTACTCCCATTCATATTGCATGATCACATGCAGCATTCATTATAGTGTGTGTGTCTGCCTAGTTATTAACGGATGTGATTTGTAATGTTGAAACTGAGCGATTGAGTTCGAAGCTATCAACATTCTGGCTTTCCAGAAACTGAGACAAATTTGGAGATCACAACACGAGCGACAAGACGGTTGCGTGCGGCCGCGCGGTAGTGTAGATGTCCTATACATTATACGATCTTTTGTATCTCCCTGTCCAGAAAGCTATTTCCTGTTGATGCTAGTGTATAATCAAGTTCATTACTCTCTGGCCAGTGTTTTATAACTCATACTAAAGATAGCTATCAAATGTTCACGCTCTGAGTGAGCCTTTCTTTTACAGATATCGTGGCCTTTCTGGGCTACAGAATAATGACGTCAGGATTCCCTTTGGTACTGAGTGACCTGGTTATTGGGGAAAAACAATCACATGTACTAATAGTCTTATGACATGTCCCTTGTCAGTTTATTCATTTTGTTGTCGAATTGTATTCCTTAGTATCTGAGGCCTATATCTTTGTTATTGGACATCGATTCAATCTATTACAATGTGTTCTAACTTTCCATATGTTAATAATGTGCCACAAAATGTGTACTCACTTCCTCTGATGCGTATAAGAATCGTCCTTTCTAGTAGATGACATCATTCATGTGAATTCCTGTACGAAGTGAATTCCCGAGCGGCTAGGATATCATTTGTGTACTCTCAAACCCCAGAAAGGATTTGGTGTGATTCTTATCTTCAACATCAGTTATCCGTCAGGTTCCCATTGGATCGTATTGCTGCAACATATTCTCTCTATCTGTTTCTATTCTGTTCTGTGTTCTTGACTTCTGTCCATGAGACTCCGATTGAACTACTTGGTTCCTTGGCCGTACAAATGGTCTCTTTCCCTTAGGGTTCAACTTTAGAGCGTTTTTAGAAATGCTGTCAGGTTTCCTTCTCAGAGTGTACCTTATCTATCGTCACTTGTTCTGCTAATTGTGCTCTTGTATTTGGTCATATCATGTTCTTTCCTACATATATGTACTTCTTATTACCTCTGACCATCTGACACGAAGTATGCAATGAAGACACTTGTCAGAAAATGCTTCTTGTCTGGCTGTGATACCTTGGTCACATGTCGTGTCTCTAAGCCGTATAGCAGGGCCTAGTTAACATTCAAGTTATACATACTAATCATACTCTCCACAGAGAGTGCTGTCAAGTTTCACATTTTGTGAAGAGAACTGAACGTAAATCTGGCTTTGTTAAAGCTGGGGTTAACATATTCGTTCTTCCTCTGTCTTTATCAATGTTTCTTTCCAAATAGATAAAATTGTGAACATTCAATTATTGAACCAAATAGATTTATAAGTTTCTATGTTTGTAATTTATTTTCATTTTATTTGTTTTTTTCACACCCGTTTGCAATACTTCCTGTGCTGTTTTACATGTTAGTCTGTCTATCCCTCCTTGTATATCCTGCTGATTTCCTGACTGTATCATCAGCTAAACCGAGATCTAGCAGCTGCTTATCATGTCCATTGCATTCATGTTTTCTGCCCTGCATTATTTCCTCAACAGCCAGTTGATGACCATGAGAAAGATAGTTGGAGATAGTAAGCATCCCTGCCTGACTGAAGTGTGAACCATAAATCGGTCTGCAAATTTGCCTTTGTAGATTATTTATAGAAATCTTGTACAATTCGTTTCATTTATTTGAAATTCAATAATTCTTCAATATTTTCCAAATTGAATTGTATCTATGCTTTCAAATGTCTTTTCAAAATCTATATATTTCATATATGGAGGTATCTGCCTCTCCCTATATTGCTCTATGGCAATTCTGAGATTTGTTGTTTGATATGGAAACGATTTTCCTTCTCAGAATCCTGCATGATCTTATCACAGGTTTCTATCTTAAACTTATTTTTTTACAATCAAGCATTATTTTGTTCAGGACTTTAACACTCATTGCCAGGAGTGTTATTCTTCTCCATTGGAAGCATGCATCCAGATTTCCTTTGTTTGGTAGTTTGATTAGGTTATCTTCTTTTCATTTTTTGGGAATGACTTCTGGTTTCCATTTCGTTGTTGGTAGCATCTCTGTGGTGGCTGGGACGTCCGCACTCAAGGCTCTCTGTGTGTGTAATAGAGAATTCCATTTGGTCTTGCAGCTTTTCATTTTTTAGTAGCATGGCTGCTTGTATGCTCTCTTGTTTGTTTAGCTGGTTTTAATTTAACTTTAAGAGCTCCTTTGCTGGCTTTATTTTCACTCTGGGATATTGGTTAATTTATGTTTCAGATATGTTTAAAGTCTTCTTCTTCTTCTTCTTCTTCTTCTTCTTCTTCTTCTTCTTCTTCTTCTTCTTCTTCTTCTTCTTCTTCTTCTTCTTCCGTTTCATCCAGTTTTGTCATGAACAGGACATTGTGTCGTTGTTACATATTATCTGCAGTGATATTGAAATATGCTATTGTTATGATCTAACTCTTTCTGAGATACTCTTTGATCATCTCCTGATGTATTCTTTATATATTTAGTCGTTCTCTTGTTCTCATGCATCAAATTTTAGTGTTTCTATTATGTCGTGACTTTTGTCATTTTCCAAATATTTAATGTATCTTGTTCTGATCAGTTTTGTTTCTCTCTGTATTTTCATTGCTAGTTTTTTATGACTTCTTTGTCTCTATGTGTTTCATTGAACTTAAACCAGACTAATCATGTTTACATTTGTTTAAGAGCAGTCACCTGGGAAAATGCAATACAAACAGTTATGCCAGTTAAGTACTTTCTAAAGAAGTTAGCTGGAATTATAAGCAAGGCTGCATTACTTTAAAATGTGTATTTTCAAATGATGTCTCCAATTGTACATCCTGACAAGTCCTCGCGTTTTAACGTATGTCTGAAATTTTCTTTAGAAACGGAAACATATTAGTCCACATCACTTTAATCTCAGAATTGATGCCAAACTTGGAAAGGTTAATTTCTGGTCTAGTTAAGCAAATATGGCTACCATCATACGCAGAAGTCTTCTCAAGTACTTCTCTCCTAGAAACGTTTCGGCTCTTGAATTTTCCCGCCAGCGAGTTTCACAGCGCTCTCAGAGACAAGTGCACAGAATGTTGGATTGGAATAATTCAGCACGCATTGAGCAGCAGGGAAATCCCACGCTGACAGAGCCAGCAAGAGGTCTCTCGACCACTCTAAATGCTAATCACACACGAGTGTTTCCGAGTATTCATACACGACAAAACACAGCACGGCTTCCTTCTTGAGATTATTATGAAATAGAAAGTTGCCGCTATTTCCAAATACTTTTCTGACTTGCACAATAACTCTTCTGTCGGTGAAGATTCATATGTGCTATCTGACAGCTTCCGACTGACACGGGAACAAAAAGAGACAGGAGAGGCTGCATTGCACAGAAAGGGACTGTTCCAAGTTAACATAAGGACACAGATTAAGCTAGTGAACAAAGAATTTATTTCAACAGTTTTTAAAGATACTTTTTGACTTTCTGAAGGTGTGTGTAATATAGCGAATCAAGAAAAATCCCATACTTTACATGGAGATGATACATCATTGATTTAGTTGATTCACTTTGACGCTCCAAATGAAGCATAAGGCCACAACCACAGCTGACCTTCTACAGAGAGCCCTGATATGTGCATATGTTGTGGAGGTCTCAGTAGAATAGTTGTACATTATTGAACTGCTGGTCTCAATTACAGCTCTATTTCACGCCTTTTACGACATACTTAGAAGGTTACAGTGGTCCTATTTGTTCAACCAAGGCACCAGTCGGATGACAGTTCACCCCTATACTCACAATTAGGTTTGTTTGAGAACACATGAAGTGTTTACGCAGAGCTATTCGAGGCCGATGTAATCGTACTGTATATTATTTACAGTAAACTGACATGTTCCAGTGTTTTTGTAAGGTTACTTCTACTGGGCATTGAAGTGGGCATTAGACATGCAAGGGCAAGACACAACAACTCAAAACATTATATATATATATTATATCTGTTCAGTTTATTTCGTCCCGTGACCTCTTGAGATTGCTGGAGCACTCTTGCTGACACATCCGCAATCATGCGCCATCATTCCCATTCTCCTTCGCTGTTTGTGATCATCAGATACACTTGTCAGCTCTGCCCTGACGTGGGACGACAGGAGCCGTTATTGTTGGCCGGACTTTTACCTAGCGGGTATGGTAGATTCTGGTTGTGTCATCATGGGTGTGTGTTAGGTCGTTGTCGCTTGGCGATGCCAATCTCCTCTCGAAGTTGTAGGCCTAAATCTGACCTGGAAGAGCTCCATCCATTTAGGCGATCCAGGGCCTGGTTAGCCCATGGCTTAACGGTTATAGTTAAACAGTTTGCACAATAATAATAATTCGTCCATCGTCGTTGTTAAGGCCACCAACATTAGCCCATGCCATGCTGCATCCTTGAACATTTAAGGTGTGCCTTGCTGATTAAGTCAATGCGAGCGCAGAAAGTTCTTCAATAACTGTAAGTAATGGAACAAGTTAAAGGGAATATAATCCATTACATTTTTCCTGAGATCCAAGCTCCGTTCGACTCTTACAAATACTAAAGTTCTGCAAGACTTTATGACGAGATCAAAAGACTATAGTGCTAAAACATAATTAAAATTTGATTGCATGAAATAACTGAACTTTACCTAGACGATTAGATGCATAACTTGACATAACGATGCGATTACAGGTTGTATTAATTCCAACCAAATTGTTATTGAAAACTCATCAAACGTAACTGTTGATGTGTTTTATGTCTACACCCACTAATGATTGACAGCTTAATATATTGTGCCATTATTGTTGTTGCAGGTACTTTATTACGGGCTCCATTTCTGGCATCTCAAAATATGTGTAATGTGTTAGAAGGAACAACCCTATTAGGTTAGGTGCATGTGTTTGAAATAATATTGTTTATGCATGTATGTATGTATGTATGTATGTATGTGTGTATGTATGTACATATGTATGTATGTATGTATGTATGTATGTATGTATGTATGTATGTATGTATGTATGTATGTATGTATGTATGTATGTATATATGTATGTATGTATGTATGTATGTATGTATGTATGTATGTATGTATGTATGTATGTATGTATGTATGTTGGTATGTATGTATGTATGTATTTATCTATATATGTATGTATGTATGTTTGTATGTATGTATGTATGTATGTATGCATGTATGTATGTATGTGTGTATGTATGTATGTATGTGTGTATGTATCTGTGTAGGTATGTGTGTAGGTGTGAATGTGTGTGTATGTGTGCGTGCATGCGTACCTATGTGTGTGTAAGTACGTATGTATGTATGTATAAATGTGTGTACATATGTATGTGTGTATGGGTGTCTTTATATATGTATGTATGTATGTATGTACGTGTGTGTGTAGGCGTGTCTGTATGTATGTATATATGTATGTTTGTAAGAAGGCATTTATGTATGTGTGTGTTTGTGTAAGTCCGAATGTGTTTATGTATTTATATGTATGTATATATGTATGTATATATGAATGTATGTATATATGTATGTATGTATGTATGTGTGAATGTATGTATATATGTATGTATGTATGTTTGTATGTTTGTATATATGTATGTATGTATGTTTGTATGTATGTATATATGTATGTATGTATACCTCTATCGTTATCTTTACCTAAACCTAAACTTTTACCTTTATCTGAACCTAAACGTTTAAACTAAACCTTCAGGGGAGGAAGACTAACGTCTGGTCAGGCAAAATATACTGGCCGAGAGCCTTACTTCTTCCTCGCAGTCCTCCCTTGGAACTGGCTGTTTTCGTGGCATACTGGCTAACAAGGTGGGATCGACATGATCCCTATAGTATTCAGCGACATGAAGTTAAAACCAAGCATAGCACAACCGCCTGAAGGACCCCGGTCCACCTTCATCAACACGTTCGGAATGTCATAAAAGATAAAACAATCCGACCTTGTGCGTCCTTTTCACAAATCATACTCACTGTGAGCATAGAGTAACAACAACAACAACAACATCAACAACAACTGACCTTCACTTTTACCTTTAACTTTTACCTTTTACTATTACCTTTAACTTTTACCTTTAACTTTTACCTTTTACTATTACCTTTAACTTTTACCTTTAACTTTTAACTTTAACATTTACCTTTAACTTTTACCTTTATTTAGAACTAAACCCTAACCTTAATTTTACATAAACATTAACCTTTCACTAAACGTTTATTTTTACCTTTCATCTAGGATTGACAGATGACAATGTGGTCCTCTTCGGAAACGATGGATAAACAACAACTTTTATCTTTACCTTTACCGTTAACTATACCTTTATCTTTACAGTTACACACAACTCTACCTATAATCTTAATCAAAAAATATACCATTACTTAAACACACTACAACTAACTGCGCGACATGGCATAACACCGGCCATGGTTAGATGATTTGTTTAGGGCAGCATAGATGACGCCTAACAGGCTGCATGTCTACTTTACTATAGTGTTTGAGTCTATTAAGATGGACTAGCACATCGGTTAACCACCCCCCGTAAGCGCTTGTCCCAACGCAGCGGAGTATTAAGCCGCTCGAGCCTAGCCCGCTAAGCAAGAAACCCTTCTTCCGGCTACATCCAGCTCATACCAGAGCTGAAACCTGCACAGGGACATCTGCTCCTGTAATAGTACAGGTCGACTAAGAACTAAGAACATTTTCTAAATATTTACCTTAGTCCTTTACATCTGCTTAGCCTTTACATTGTATTTTAACATTTCCTTTACTGTTACATAAACCTTCACAAAAACATTTACCTGTACATAAACCTTTACCTATTTACCTATACCTAATCTTTACCTTCTCATAGACCGTTATCTGTACATACACATTCACCTTTACACAAACCTCTACTATTTAATTTTACATAAATCTTTAACTTTACATTTTCAAAAAAATGTACCTTTACACTTAACATTTCCTATTCTTTTACCTTCACCTTTACCTGCACCTTTGCCTTTACCTAACCTTTTACCTTTACATAAACCATTTTCTTTACCCACACCTTTACCCTCACCTCTAACAAATCGTCACCTATAAATGTTTGTAAACCATTAATTTTACCAATACATTTACCTTGAACTAATTCTTTACTTTTACCAAAATCTTTACTTTTACATTTACCTAAACATTCACATGTTTCTAATCCCTTACCTATAATTAAACCTTCACTTTACCTAAACCTTTCTCACTTTCTAAACCCTTACCTTTACTTTACCTTTAACTTTAACTAAACCTTTACTTTTAATTTACCTAAGCTTTAACTTTATCTAACCCATTACCTTCACCTAAAATCTACATTTTCCCACAACTTTAATTACACTTTTACCTTCACTTTTTCTAAACCTTCATTTAAATGTAACCTATACCTAAACCTTTACTTGAACTTATTGCTTCACTTTTACCTATATCTTCACCGTTAGCTTTTTTATTTCCTAAACATTTACTGTTAGCTAAGGAAAATTATATTTATCTAAACCTTTACTTCAACCTTTACTTTTACATTTATCTAAACATATACCTTTAACCAAACTTTTATATTTGCCTTTATCTAAACATGTACAATTTATGAAACCTTTACCTTCACCGTTACGTTTACCTTAACCTAAAGTTTAACCTTTAACTTTACTTAAACTTTCAGTTTTACTTTTACCTGAACATTATCCTTTACCTAAAACTTTACTTTTACCTTTACCTAAACTTTATCTTTACTCAAACCATTACATTTACCTTTAACTAAACCTTTATCTTTATCCAAACCTTTAACTAAACTTTTACCTAAATCCTTACCATTACCTAAGCCCTTACCATTACTTAAACCTTTACCTAAACTTAAAACTGTACCTAAACCTTTATCTAAACCTAAACCTTTCTCTAAACCTTTACCTAAACCTTTATCTAAACCTAAACCTGTACCTAAACCTTTACCTAAATCTTTACCTAAACCTTTACCGAACACGTTACAGAAAACTTTACCTTTACCTACACTTTTACCTTTACCTAAACCTAAACCTTAACCTAAACCTTAACCTAAACATTACCCTAAACCCTAACATAATCCTTTACCTTTACATAAATGTTAACAATTGCCAACAAATAGACATCGAGCGCAGGATTTGCTCTAAACAGTAGAATCTTTTGAAAACGAGAAAGGTTAGTTTGCCAGTCTTGTATATACTACGGTCTAGACCTAATGAATTATGCATAGCCACGCGTTCCAATAGTTGCTCACAAATCTTTGGAAATAGGAGAGATTAAGTAAAAGTTCGACAAGTTTACGTCACGAACAGCGTGAAAAAGAGATGGCGGAAGTCCTGGTAAGAGAATCACGTACGCGAGGCATTGAGCCGGTAGCATATAGAGAACATTTGATCACGTGAGACACAGACCAGAACTGAACACACACAAACTGATCATGTGAGACACTAGAACTGAACACACACAAACGTATCATGTGAGACACAGACCAGAACTGAACACACACAAACTTATCATGTGAGACACCAGAACTGAACACACAAACTTTTAGTCTGGTTATTATTTTACCTGCTGCAAATAAATTGATGTTATGTATGGTTTAGTTCAGTGGTTTCCAATGAGAGGATACTGACCAGACAACTTTCTCATCAAAATCGTCATATGGACTTTATGTGACCTACACTCTCAATCAGGGCACGACAAATCTCGGTCTCCATGTCATCATGCAGCCTTGGACATATGCTGTGGGGTCTGTATATTGTTTTTTGCCACGTAACATTCCAGGATCTGTGTTCTATTCATCGCATATATCCAGCACTTTACCTGGCTTCTAGATCTTCTAGCTAGCTCCTAGATCTTTGACATGGCTCCTAGATCTTTTTTCCTGGCGTGAAGATCTCAAACAAATGTGTGATCTCTTGCTCAAAATGTACACCCAAGCAATATACAAGTTAACGTAACAAATAGAATGGAAAGTTTGCTTGAAACATACAAATAAGTACGCAAGATTTAAAGGCAAGTACATTTGTCAAGTACAGTGTCAAATATATAGACCACTGCGGAACAATGGGGAATGATAAAGGAATCAATACTGCAAATATCCAAACCGATATTGACTGAGACAAAACATCATGCAAAGGAACAAAATTGATGACTAGTGAAAGATTACACGTGATGGAAGAATGAAGCAAGAGTAAGCAGGGTAAAGCAGAACACACCAAAGTGAATAAAGAGATAACACACAAGTGCTGGAAGGGAAAGGAATCATGGTGAGACTTGAAATGCTTAGAACTCGAAGCGCACTACAAAACAGACATAAATTCCGTGTATAATCGAATAAATGAATTAACAGGGATAAGGCCACACACAATCACTGGATGTTTGAAAGCAAACGAGGGAGAACTACTGATGGGGACAGATATGCGACATATGGACAGAATACGTGAGGATGCTCTGTAGCAATAGACCCCACTTTAATGAACAGGTAGACAGCGACGGATCATCAATTTGGGCCACAGATGTAGTGTACAACATTATGAAGAAAGGAAAGGCAACATGACAAGGTAACATGCTAAGAGAAAACTGCGGCACGGAAGATTTGGGGATGACCGTGGCAGTCAAATTTCTAAACGATATATTTCACTGCGGCTACATCTCGAATGATTTGATGAGGTCAACGTTCTTAGCACTGCCAAGAAACCAAGCAACGTTGAATGCGAAGACCATCGCACTATTAGTCTACTAACCAGAGACGAAGATACCTCTAAGCCTCCACATGAGAAGATGAAGATATATAATACAATCAGAAATCGGAGATGAGCCATGCGGGTTTATGGAAGGGAAGGTAAGAAACAAAGTCATAATTATAGTGAGATCAATAATCGAGTGAACTATAGAAATGAAAACAGATTTATATCTGTGTTTCATAGACTATACCAAAGATATTGACATGGTGACGCACAAGGAAATGATCCGTATGCTGAAAGTACTGAATGTCAATGGCAAGGACCTGATAATTATTCAAAACTTGTGCAATTAATAAGAGATGAAATATGTTCTCTAAGTCTTAAAAAAAAATGAGTATTTCATTCACTTAGGCTGTCTAGCAGTCTCATTGAATTCTGGAAGACCTTGACGTGTCCATAAGGTTCGTGTACCAGCTGCACGTGTGTGTGTTTCCCGGGACTAGGGTAATCCAGATGCTGAGTCACGTCAACTGGCAGCCCAAACTGGCAGATTAACATAGTATATCATCTCTTTGATCGCTCTACTCTTGATGTCCATGCATGAAAAGTTCGATTTCATTCTGCAGGTAAAAAAAAAGGTCCCAAGTTGTCTGCCGGGGTCTTTGTGTATGACAAGGGCAAGAATAGCAATACTGTCCAACAAAGAGCATGCCGTGAGAGGCAACTAACTGTGTGACATGGCATAACACCGGCCATGGTTAGGTGTTTTTTTAAGAGCAGCATAGATGGCGCCTAACATGCTGCGGGTCTACTTTGAGCTAGTGTTTGATTCTACTAAGATGGATTCGTACATCGGTTAACCACCCTCCGCGCACCTGTCCCAACACAGCGGAGTAATAAGCTGCTCGAGCCTAGCCCACTAAGCAAGAATTCTTTCTCCTGGCTACATTCAGCTAACTCCAGAGATAAGACCTGCACATGGATGGGCATCAACCGCTGTAGGTAGTACAGGTCAAGACTAAGAAGACTGAAGTCATCAAATATCAGCGTTTTCCCTCGACTTAATCAGCGTACATGAGGCAGCGTGGACTAGAGGTCATACCTATGTTGCACAATCTCAACTCACAGTCCGAATCCTAACGTTCCCAGTTTGGCAGACACGTTTTGTTTTCTCTCTATGCGACCACTTCTCCGCGCACGCAAAGTAACGACAACGTACCTTTACTGCACACCTGCCAAGTAAACGTATTATAGCCAAATAGGTTTGCAGCTGTAAGGAGTGATCTTCTGAAACGAGATACTACACCATCATAGGCGTCTCAGTCTATATAGACCATGCGTGTGGCGCCCCAAGTTTTGCCCCGGTCTGTCTCCTGTATTTTGACACTGTCTGCTATGGCTGTAAATACCGATCCGCGAGTGACAGTCTCTGCCACAGATCGTACAACCATACTGAGGCTGGCTTGCCTGGCTGTTCTTTGATCTCTTCAGTCTTTCTCTTTTCTCTGCAGCCAGCAGCGAGCGAGCGTCAGCAGCCACAATGCCCCCTCCAACTGACTGTCTCCAGATTGCTCGATCCTGAGGAATTTCTTCTAAGCCCATGTATACCCTCTTGCATACATTCTTGAATCGTAGTGTGGGAAGGCCGATTCTTCTAAATCTAATGGCTAGCTGTCCATAAAGGATATTCTTTGGCAGCATCTCGTCTTCCATGCGATAAACGTGTTCCAACCACCGTAGACGTCGCTGGCTCAACATCGAGTACATGCTGTAAGTGTTTGCTCTCTGTAAGATCGTATTATATGATTATTTCTTCTTCTTATTATTATTATATCTTGCCACCCAATCCCCAATTTACACTGTAGACATATCATGTGAAAGTTGTTCAGCCATACATACATTACAGCCAGCGTACATCACTGTATAAAACAGATTGTCATACTCGGAATCGACGTTTAAGAGAGATTATTCAAACTGCGATAGTTAAGGACTTCTGATTTGATGAAGTTCACAGTCAACACCATTTGGAACTCAGAGACTAGCCTATCGGACAAACAATCTGTCGTCGCCCAGTTGTTCATTATTAAAGAGACCAACTGATATTTTCTTTGCATGATTCATTCCAATCACGTTTCCAAAATGCACGCTGAAAGATTAGACAAAATCATTTCCCTTTGGAAGACAAAGCTTGGACAACTAATTATAATTTGTTAACATGTTGATTTGTATTAATTTGAGGTATTTAAACAAAAATTATATTTGTGTTCTAAATGTTAATTAAAAATTATTTTTGTAAGCCCTGGGACGGAATATAAAGTCATCTTCAATCACCTGGTGGACCAGTCAAAATGTATGGCGTGCCGGTTTTAGCCTGCGAGTCGTGGATACCTGACATCTGCCGTCAGTAGTGCCAGAAGGTAGGAGGGATTAGCACGAGCCAGGTTGCCTCCTCCCATATAAATTTGCAAAGCCTCAAAAACTGCTACTAATATGGATTAGTAGATTTACAACGCATTGAACAAATATCTCAATTTCAAGACCAAAAGCAGAGATTATGTTATGAGAATGAAGAGATGGCCGAAAGAAATCGTCCAAGAGCTTGCGACAAACATAAGCTGAAGACGTGGTCAGGGCTGAAAAGGATGGCACAGTCCAAGACGACTTGGCAAGTGCTGTTGAACATATATATCTATAATGTCTTTCACTGTACTTCTTTATCCTTTGCTCCTCCAACACCCATTCTATATTTCCCTATATCCCTCTCATTATGCGTATACATTCGTGTCTGTATTATTGTATACGTATGTGTGTCTGCACGGGCATATATGTTTATTTGGTTTTATATACGTATATATATATATATATATATATATATATATATATATATATATATATATATATATATACACATACTTACACACAGGTGCATGTGTATGTGTTAGTGCGTATATGCATGATTGCATATATTGGTGCAAATTTGTATTTTTACGTTTGTATGTATATGTGTGTATGTATTTATGTATCTATGTGTGTATCTAGGGGTGGCTGTAGTTTAGAGGTTAAGGCACTCGCCTCTCACAGTGATGAACGGAAACGGTGGTCGATCGTATCTCGCCTAGTTTCAAACGACCCCCGGTCTCACGGGAGGTAAGACCAGAGTGCTTGCATCCCGAGTTACCTCCAGTCGTCTTGACCAACAGTCTTGCCACTGCTCCAAGGTAGCTCGGGATAAGAGTGAGATTGATGACCAGCGCAAAACCAGCGGATGCTACAAGAACAAAAGGACACAAACTAATTAATGAAAGGTCCAGAGTAGATACAGGAAATATCTTTTTTAGTCAGAGAATGGTGAATGCGTAGAAAGCATTCTCACATGAAATAGTGGAGCCAGGATCACATAATGCATTCAAGAATCGATTAAATACGCATACGTATTCTAAGATCAAATGAATGGAAAAGAAACTGTTTCGATACATAATCTACAGAGTCTTCTAAAGCAGCATGAAGGAGTGAAGATAATATACAGCAGTCCATGTGATGACATAGCTGGTTGCTTGCGTCAGGGGCAACGACGGATAGTTGACCAAGACTTTATTCCACAATCACATAGCAGCCATGGACGCAGGCTGCAACCATACAACAAGACGTGGTGACTAGAGGTTGAAGGAAGGCAACCCGGTTCCATAAATGCCGTGTTGAAACCGAATGAATCGAGCCAAGAGGGAGACATGTTCGCAGCGTCTATGTGAACGTTCACACCGGTTCACAATCTCATTTTCCACACCAACGTCCATGACGCAGAAGAAGAAGATTTTGGATCATAAAAGTACCCTATTTGATCCGCACTGACTCGTCAAAAATGTTTCCGAATCGAATAAACCAGACCTTCTCAAATCTTAATATCTCAAAGTTCTCTAAATGTTCTATTTACAACTGGGTACATTAGTGGATGTGAGGTCCAGTAATAGGACAATGTTTCCTTAGTCACGACGACCAAGTTCTGCAGCCGGTCTGGGAATCATACAAACTGTAAGAATATACCACGACGACAAAGTTCTACAACCGGTCTAGCTCTCATACAAGCTGTAAGAATATACCACGACGACCAAGTTCTACAACCGGTCTGGGAGTCATACAAGCTGTAAGAATATACCACGACGACCACGTTCTACAACCGGTCTGGCTCTCATACAAGCTGTAAGAATATACCACGACGACCAAGTTCTTCAACCGGTCTGGGAATCATACAAGCTGTAAGAATATACCACGACGACCAAGTTCTACAACCGGTATGGGAGTCATACAAGCTGTAAGAATATACCACGACGACCAAGTTCTACAACCGGTCTGGCTCTCATACAAGCTGTAAGAAAATACCACGACGACCAAGTTCTACAACCGGTCTGGCTCTCATACAAGCTGTAAGAATATACCACGACGACCAAGTTCTACAACCGGTCTGGCTCTCATACAACCTGTAAGAATATGCCACGACGACCAAGTTCTACAACCGGTCTGGTTCTGATACAAGCTGTAAGAATATACCACGATGGCCAAGTTCTGCAACCGGTCTGACTATTATACAAGCTGTAAGAATATGCCTCGAAAGCCAAGTTCTGCAACCAGTCTAGCACTCGTACAAGCTAAGAACATGCCACGAAGGCCAAGTTCTGCAACCAGTCTAGCACTCGTACAAGCTAAGAACATGCCACGAAGACCAAGTTCTGCAACCTATTATACAAGACTATTATACAAGCTGTAAGAATATGCCTCGAAAGCCAAGTTCTGCAATCGGTCTAGCACTCGTGCAAGCTAAGAACATGCCTCGAAGGCCAAGTTCTGCAACCGGTCTGACCATTCTTCTTATCAGCCTTCACACCCCTTCACTGCAATGGTGGTCATTGTGTTGCTATATGCAAGTGAAACATGAACTGTATAAAGGCGCATGCAAAGAAGCTGAATCGCTTTCACACACTTTGTCTCAGGAGGGGTATAAATGTCAAATGGCAAGACAGGGTCATGGACACTGCTGTTCTTAAGAGAGCTGGTATCCTTAGCAATGATACCATCATGATGCAATCACAGATTTGCTGGTCGGGTCACGTGGTTCGCATGCCAGACTATCGGTTGCCAAAAATAATCTTCTGTGGAGAGATGAAGAATGGCGAACGCTCCCAAGGAGGCACACAAAAAGCGCTTTAAAGACACACTAAAAACATATTTTAAAAGCCTACAGCATAAACTTCGAAACATGGAAAGATGCTGCAAACGACCGCACAGCCTGAAGTACATCTCTCCACAGATAAGCAGTGACATGCGAGGCTTCTAAAAAGACTGCTGCAGAACAAAACAGAAAGGCCAGAAAAGTTCGTGAAATATGACAGTCGCGAAGCGAACTTTCCATGCCCTCACTGCCTGCGAGTATGCAGATCCCAAATCGGACTTGTCAGCCATCTCCGCACCCATCCACAACCTGGAAGTACAGAAAACTCGACTGGAAGGACTGGCTAAAATGAAAAAGAAAATGTCCCCAAAACACGCGTGAAGAACGAACAACACTCCTTCTCTCACACTACACACTCTACCTCCTCTCCTCACACTACACACTCTACCTCCTCTCCTCACACTACACACTCTACCTCCTCTCCTCACCCTTCACATTCCTCCCCTCCTTCTCCTCACACTACACACTCTACCTCCTCTCCTCACACTACACACTCTACCTCCTCTCCTCACACTATACACTCTACCTCCTCTCCTCACACTACACACTCTACCTCCTCTCCTTAGCCTTCACATTCCTTCCCTCGTTCTCCTCACTCTTCACACTCCTCCCCTCCTTCTCTTCACTCTACACACTCCCTCTCCGTCTCCTCACCCTTCACATTCCTTCCCTCCTTATCATCACCCTACACACTTCACATTCTTCTCCTCACCCGTCATACTCCCCCTCCCCTCCTTCTCCTCACTCTTCACACCCCTCCCCTCCTTCTCCTCACCCTTCACACTCCTCCACTACTTCTCCTAACCTTTCACACTCTCCCTCCCCTCCTTCACCTCACCTTTCATACACCCCTCTCCTCCTTCTCCTCACCCTTCACACTCCTCCACTCCTTCTACTCATCCTTCACACTCCTCCACTCCTTCTACTCACCCTTCACACTCCTCCACTACTTCTACTCACCCTTCACACTCCTCCCCTCCTTCTCCTCACCCTTCACACTCCTCCCCTCCTTCTCCTCACCCTTCACACTCCTCCCATCCTTCTCTTCACTCTACACACTCCTTCTCCGTCTCCTCCAGTTCCCATTCCTTCCCTCCTTCTCATCACCCTACCCACTTCACATCCTTCTCCTCACCCTTCACGCTCCTCCACTACTTCTCATCACCCTTTATACTCCCCCTCCCCTCCTTCTCCTCACCCTCCGCACTTCATCTCCCCTTCTCCTCACCTCTGACACTCTTCCACCCCTCCTTCTCCTCACCCTTCATACTCCTTCACCCATTTTCCTCACCCTTCACACTCCTCCCCTTCTTCTCCTCCCATTTCACACTCTCCCTCCCCTCCTTCTCCTCACTCTTCATACTCCTTCACCCCTTTTTCTCATCCTTCACACTCTCCCTCCCCTCCTTCTCCTGTCATACTCCTTCCCCCATTTTCCTCACCTTTCACACCCTTCCCCTTCTTCTCCTCACAATTAACACTCCTCCCCTCCTTCTCCTCATCTTTCACACTCTTCCTCCCCTTCTTCTCTTAACAATTCACACTCCTTTACTCCTTCTCCCTCTTCAGACTGCTGCATTTCCTCTCCTCACCCTTAACTCTACCCCTCCCCTCCCTCTCCTCACCCTTCACACTCCCCCTCTTTCTCCTCGCCCTCCCCCTTCACACTCCCCCTCTTTCTCCTCGCCCTCCCCCTTTACACTCCTTCTCCCCTTATTCTCTTCACCCTTCACACTCTCCTTCTCCTCGCCTTCTCTGCGGTCCCTACCATTTCTCCTCGCCCTCCCACTTCACATTCCTCACAGTTTCCCCTCGCCCTACTCTTTCACACTCCCCACTCTTTATCTTCGCCCTCCCCTTCACACTTCCTACTTCTTCTCTTCGGTCTTTCCTTGTCACTCCTTATCCCTTCCTTCTCTTCGCCCTCCCTCTGCCGATCACGCCCCTCTCCTCCTGTAACTACTATAGTTATAGAATGCCTCATGTATAACACACTCCGAGATGTTACGTTCTGTTTGCTAACTCCCAACTGTGCGCCCAACTTGCAGGTGTTGAACCAACTTTCCTGAGGTTGGACATTGAATGCATTCACCCTGCAGCTGGTTTATAGTTTCTATAAGACACATGTTCTTGAATGACGTGTAGAGTCGCTCAAGTTACAGCCCGTGAAGTGCTGACATTTGGAAAGCCGGGACACGGTTATTGTCTCAAATTTTAAGACACACTTTCTACAGCGATAGATGAACTTGACATGTATCTAATATCGTTATTATATACATTGACACTAGGCACAGTTGATAACAGATATATATTCTCTTACCTCAAGTTCTGAATAGTTGACTAGGGGTGTGGGGTTTGGGGGTTTGGAGGTTGTTGGTAGCTAAGTGGTCATTGACTCGTCTACTCGTCTCATAAACCAAATTTGAACATGGAATGCTGTACTGCTATAGGACATGAACCCACACAAAAATGAAGACTGATGTACAGAGCCGTATGGCAGAAAACATGTTACAAGGTATCTTCAAAAAGTTCCCGGAATTAGTGGATTGTAAAGAAATAAGTTACAATAGAATTATCTACACTACATTTCCTTCAAAGTAGTTCCCTTCGGCAACTACACACTTTTGCCACTTTTGTACATACAGCTGCTGGAAACATTCGTGGAACACATTCTTTTACACATCTCTCAGCTGTATTGTCACATTGACGTGACCGTCCTCAGCATCCTTGAGTCGCTGTCCTTTCAGTGCATATTTCAGTCGAAGGAACAAGACAAAATCAGCAGGTACCAGGTCGGGAGAATATGGAGGATGTTCCAAGGTAATCACATTGTGCTTTGCGATGTACTGCTTAACTAGTAGAGATCGATGTGCTGGCGCACTGTCATGCAGTATAATCTAACTGCTTGTTCTCCATTTTCTGGTTGTTTTCTTCTGATAAATACATTTTGTACGACGGAGGATATCAACGTACATTTCCTTGTTAACCGTTCGGCTTTAAGGAATTAAATCATGGTAGACAATACCCTTGGTATAATAAAAACAACCTTCCACAAAACTTTTCTTTTGCTCTTGTCCAAACGAAATGTATGTGTTCGAGGAGATGTTGGAGATTTTCATTCAGAGGATTGACGTTTTGTCTGATGATCATACACAAAAAAACACCAGCTCTCATCTCCTGTGATTATGTTGTTGTGACAATTGCTATCTTGATCAGCCATTGTGATAAGGTCTCCTGTCAGGGTCAATCTCGTTTCTTTCTGTTCAGGAGATAACATTTTTGGAACTATGTGTTAAAAAATACGGTGCATGTGCAGCTCATTGGGAAGAATACTGTGGCAATTTCCAACTGATATTCCAACTTCTGGGGCTATTTTCTCGACACTAAGTCTTCTGTCAGCACACACAACGTTTCGAACACGCTTAATTTTTTTCATTGTTGATCGAGGTTGACGGTCGTCTACTACGTGCATCATCATCGACACTAACACGACATTCACGGAAAAGCTTTGCCACTCAAATACTTGCGATTTCTTCATTGCGATATCATCATATACTTTATTAAGCAATATGTGTGTCTCTGAGGGTGAATTCTCAAGCAAAACACATAATTTAACATGTGTACGTTGTTCAATTAATTACATTTTCAACTCCGACGATGCAACGAACACAACACACAAACAAAATTATGTATATGTGAAGGTCGCATCTGCCATGTCATTTCGTCAAGGTCACTAGCAATTTATAAAAATATATTCTCCATAATATCATCTTTCATTCAAACTCGAGTCGACACGCATGAATGCTCAATACTGAATGCTCGGTAGTTACAGATTTTAAATATATATTTTCAAGTTTTTTATTGGGTGTTTCCAGTAGGTTTCTTACAACCGTTTTACAAAGATCATACTTTCAATGTTTGTTTATGTTCCTAGTCAGATATCTTCATTTTCAACGTCATGTTCTTGTCTCTTTGTTTAATGAGTATTATTTGCCTTTGTGTTAGTTTTTCTAATTGTGTTCTCGTCTTCCTTTTGTTTTTCTTAAATTTCCGGTTCAACCTTTGAAAAGAAACAGAGATGTATGACTAATATAACAGTTAATTTTACGATGGGCTTAGAAAATAATAGAAATATAGATTTGCATGTATGGTAGGCAGAAGTGTTAAATTAGAACCAATTATATCAACAACATAGTGACTTGGTTGCTTGATGGATTATCTCAGTTCATAAACCAACACATTTCTCTATAGTGTATGGTGTATTGTTCGCAATTAAACTTATTTCATCAAACTCATTGCTCCATCTTCATTTTTGTAATCGTGAACAATGGCGTCATCGATTTTAATATAATGTGAAGCAGTTGCATAAATTTGTATTTATTAATCTAGTGTTGGCATTGAATGACAGGAATGAATGAGCTGTTACCAGAATTACTGGCAATATGAGAGGGAGATTTGAGTTTAAGTTGAAGAGTTGAATTAGCTGGTATAACAGTTAGTGGCAATATGAGGGGACAATTGGAGTTTAAGTTGAAGAGTTGAATTAGCTGGTATAACAGTTAGTGGTAATATGAGGATAATTGGAGTTTAAGTTGAAGAGTTGAATTAGCTGGTATAACAGTTAGTGGCAATATGAGGGGACGATTGGAGTTTAAGTTGAAGAGTTGAATTAGCTGGTATAACAGTTAGTGGTAATATGAGGATAATTGGAGTTTAAGTTGAAGAGTTGAATTAGCTGGTATAACAGTTAGTGGCAATATGAGGGGACGATTGGAGTTTAAGTTGAAGAGTTGAATTAGCTGGTAAAACAGTTAGTGTCAACATGAGGTGGAGATTAGAGTTTAGCTTCAAGAACTGAATGGATTATATAGAAGTTAGTGGCAATATGAGGGGGAGATTGGAGTGTATGTTGGATAGCTGAATAAGATAATATATGAGTTAATGGCAGTATGGGATGAAGTTTGCAGTTTAGGTTGGAGAGCTGAATGAGTTAGATAATGATAATGTAGATGAATGTAGAGTTTAAGAAACAAACGCATACAAAAAAAAACTAATGCTTATATTTTGTCTGCAACGTTCTTGATCAATCAATAGATCTATTGATTTATCGACCGCCAACCTAATATTATGTGCATAAGACACAAATCGATGGCACTGCCTGTCGATAGTCTAAACAAAATCTTCTGACCTCTTCCAGTCCAGGAATAAATTGCTGCATTAGCCAGCCAGAGACGATTTTCGGATATATTTAGAGCGCTCTAATGTTGCTGGCAACCTCCAAATCACCATCATGTGTCATGACACGAGAAGTGTCTGATCAATTCCATCCACAACAATGTGTCTATATAAATCGCTTCAACTGTTGATTTTCCAGCCACAGCTTCCTGCTTATGAAGATCATATCTCACATTCTCTAGCTCCTCTTGCTCTTGGTCTGCATATGCTCCTGCCTTTCTAGATCATGTTCCACGTTATTTGGTTCCTCTTCATCTGTACAGTTGAGACAATGTATTAAAAGCATTTCCTTTAATGATGTGTCCACATACTCTTTAAGTGTACACTTGTTACTTCAACACTCCGGTGTACTTGTGTTGGCTTTCTTTTCAAACATTGAATAATCCATATAATACGGTTAAAGATGGTACACTTGTTTCCCTCAGTTATATTTTCAATCTTTAAAGTTTTAGTGAAATGAATCAAGCAAGATAAATAGCTGGCGTATGAATCAAACAAGATAAACAGCTGGCGTATATGAGACTGAATTTGTGTGAAGTGAATCACAAACCGAAGGTGCTGAGATCGATCCACAATCACAGCACCAGGGGCTACCCCGGCGAAGCAAACCCATATAAAATGCAAGAGGAAGCAGACCCTTACATAAAATGTATGACGAAGTCAGATGCACTGGGCCGATAGGCGCCAAAGAAAAACATAGTGCAACGCACAAGGCCTTGAGGAATAGAGAAAAAAAAACCCAGATATGTATTTGAGACTTCAGTTTTTGTGAAGTGAATCAAACAAGATTTATAGCTGGCGTATTTGAGATCAATAAAGCTGTTGCCATTAAACTTAGAGTAGGCAACAGAAATGCACAAGAAGAAAATGAGTTGGCAAGCCACAAAAAAAACTATGTTCTAGAAAACATGGAGATTGCAGAAAATAGCGTACTGTGGTCTAGGGCAGAGGAGAAATAAAGATTATGATTTGTGTTTAAAAAACAGCAACTACTAGGAGTTGGAGAAAAAACAAGAATTTCTATGCAAATAGTTCAGATTCAGGTAGTTCCATATATCTACTGATCAGTGTAGTGAAAGCGCACTCACTTTTCACGACAAAGGCATATGGTTCAACTTGCGTTACAAGCAAGCTCTAGATAACTCAACCATACATGGGTACATTGCATAATATTAGGGAAAGAAATACAGTGTAAAACTGAACTGGCCGCCACACCTAATAAACAAACAGGGCCATAAGTACAATAAAGCCCCTAACAATTCGTCCCCTATAGCAGTGTCTTCTATGCAACAAAGTTGGCCCTTCGGTCCAATGGCAGACATTATCATCGGCGATAGAATGTTAAAAATTACATGATACTTGGACTGAATGTTATTTTTGGTAGAAGTAATCAGCTTTGTTCCTCGTCGCCAGGGTTCTCACAACTGCAAATACTGCAGGTTTTTTGTTATACAGCTGGGTAAAGTCGAGATCAGGGTTCGATCCCTATCTCTTTGTCGAAGGGAAACGTCCTCTGACAACCGAAACTCACTGAAGATATCGGGCAGAAATGAGCTGTCAAGCTCTGAAAGCATGAACATCATTAAATATAAGTTAGTTCTTGTGATTTTGAAGATATTTAAACGTAAGCAGGTGTGAAAATGGATTAAAGAAATGTACAAGATAAAATATAGATGAGTTCCAATCAATAAGGATAGACACAGGAGAAGCAATTAGAAGCAATCAGTTTAAGCCAGCACTTGATTTAATCAACATAAAAACGAATACATGTGAATAAAATAAATGTGTTTGTGCCTGGTTTATTTATGCTTTTTACATCTAGTTTTTGTGCTTTCCATTAATTACTGCTAGCACAAATCTGGTACATCGGCAGCGTTTAATGGGCTAAAATAATTGTGCGCAAGAAATCTGGCTCCTTAACTAATCTCACCGTAGAGTCATTCAAGCGTGGAAATCTGGCCAACGAAAATGGATTGTGCTCGGTCAATCACTGTCCCCATTATAGTTTGCTGCAATCAACAACAACTTTTTTTTCTCCTTTCTGGCTGCTCTCTCTCTCTCTCTTTGTCTCTCTTTGTCTCTCTCTCTCTCTCTCACTGTCACTCTCTATCTCACTCTATGGAAATAACAGTCTGAACGCATGTGTTTCTTCCTTCTTTAGTCTTTCCTCGCCTCATGAATATTTATGCGGGGTCTCACATGATATTTAATAATACAAAATGAAAGTGGGTAGCAGGTAGATAAAAGCTTTTACCCCCCATTCTCCCCATCATAAGCAGATTGGGAGTAGAAATTATTGGATGGCACATAAAATCAATGTGAGCAATAGAAGAGAAATGGGAAAATATTGTGTCAATATTCAAATTGCCCACCTTTTGCTCCAAGTAATCTAACAAATTGCCCTAATAAAATTCGTAGTCTACCTTCTTCTTGTATTGATAGCACACAGTTTATCCCCCAACCCCCTCTCTAAATTTTGGTTTCCACTCTGCTGCTCTCATGAAGATGAATGGCGAAGATATTCTAATGTCTATTTGTCCTTCCCTCAAGGGCACATGTAAGTGTGTCCGATATACTTATGATTCAAATGGTGATACTCTATCCTCTTACAGAGGTAAGGCGATTGTCTCTCAAGATGGGCCGATATAGAGGTAAGGTGCCCGTCTCTCAAGGTGGGCCACTACAGTATAAAGGTTTGATGTCCGTCTCTCAAGGTGGGCCACTACAGTATAAAGGTTAGATGTCCGTCTCTCAAATAAAGAACAAAACCACAACATAGTGGTCGTTCAAAATCCAGATTGCTCAAGAAACCCCTAGTCTATAGAGAAGTGAGATCTTGCGTGTTTACCTATCGCAGATCGGAACTGAGACGCAAGATCGGTCAGGCACAACGTACTGACCAGGACATCGCGTCAGGATCGGACACAAAATACTGACCAAGACCATTATTTCTGTTCCATGAAGCGTTTCCTGGAAACAAGCTGTTTTCATGACAGTACGAATGTCGAGATGTGGATCGACGTTTTCCTCATAGTAGTGAGCATCACGTAGATGAAGCCAAGCATAGCACAACCGCCCGTAGGACAGCGGTCTACATTCAACAGCACCCTTGTAATGTGAGTAGAGCTACTACAACCTACCACTTAATGCCCACTTCAGAGCGCACAAAAGAGTTAACATGCTCATTTTGGGAAGTTAAGCAACAACAGCAGCCTATAGGAGATGTATGATAATATGTGAGTCCATGTGTACATCCAGTACACCTAAAAGAACCATTGTGAGTTGAAAATAGAAAATAGCAGGCGTTTTGCCATTGTTCAGGCAAACATTTAGAAACATAATTAAACTTTTACCTACAGGCCGTGTAAACCGAAGGAAATCAAATCGCGAACAGCTCTTACAACTGATAGATTTCGATTACTTGGTAAAATGTTTGAATACAAGGATTACAAGTATGTTAATTTATTTTAGTCTATAATGGTTAGATAATTTAGGAAGCAATATTGACAAAGATGGAGTAACAAAACTGGATATTAGCTACACCTGACTTGATGGCAACTTGATTTCATGTCTTTTAGTCAACAGATGATGTCGACAGATTTTTCCAGGAACTTACAATGATGTTTTCTTCAGCATAAATGAACATGGGCTTTCCTCAACGGATCTGAAACTGCGTTTAGCCAATCGTACAGCAAAATGACAGATGTTCACCATTAGATATCTCAGTCCCATATATCGCATGAGAGGGCTTAAATTATCAACAAGCATAGACTTGTGGAAGAGCACAATAAAGTAAGTAGAATATCCTTTGCAGAACGTCGCGTCTTACGACACTCAACTCATTTGATTTGTATAAGCTTCTTTGCAAGTGTGCAGCACGGTAGGTTTCCATTACTTTCCGTTCGTGGAGGAACGAACAAAACACATGTCTGCCACAATTGACACGAGAGTGATTCGAACCGGGTGCGTTTGGATTGTGAAAATGTTCCATTCCTACCTCTAAGTCTAACTTTGACCTAAATAATAATGTTCCATTTCTATCTTTAAGTCTTACTCTGGCCTAAAAGAAAATTTTACATTCCTGTTTCTAAGTCTTACTTTGACCTAAAAGATAATGTCCCATTCCTGTCTTAACCCATTACACCCTAAGCCTTAAAGGAATCATCTTTATCAGTGATGACACTTTGTTTCAGAGTAGATGCATTATTCAGGGTCATTTTCTTCATCAAAACCATCACTGTCCTCGCATTTTTGGTCCGTCTGCCCTGGCTGGTTGGTTAAAGGGAAAGTGCATAAGCCTTTTTGCTGGTGGTTTCCGGCATATTAGGGTGTAAAGGGTTAAAATCTTCAGGTCAGGTCAGGTCAGGTCATCCCGTAACCGGTGAGGTCGTTGGGGCACACATGAAGACATCCTCACAACTCCACGCCATTCCTCTCTGTCAGATGCCGCTGCCTGTGACTCTTCTGGTCGGAGATTGGTCCATTCTTTTATGTTGTCCTCCCATCTCTGTTTGGGCCGGCCTCTTCGTCGTCTGCCATGCACCTTCCCGGGGAGGATTGTGTTTGCAAGACCATTTGAACTCGATATGTGACCGTACCAAGTGAGTTTCCTTCTTTTGACAGTTGCCAAGAGATCTTCGAAAGGCCCTATTGCCGTTGTAATTATATTTCGGATTTCCTCGTTTGGAACTCGATCTTTGGACGTGACGTTTAAAAGTTTTTGGAAACATCTCATCTCCAAGGCCTGTATCCTGCGTTGAAGGTCAGCTGTAACTGTCCATGTCTCACACGCATAGATAAATATTGACAGGACCAGTGTACGCATTAATCTGATTTTCGTGCGTAGTGCTAAACGTTTATATTGCCAGATTTTGTTAAGCCGTGCAAGCGCCGCTATTGTCTGTGATAATCTGGCCAATACTTCACATTTTGATCCTTCATCACTGACAATCGACCCAAGATATTTAAAACGGTCAACTACTTCGAGTTCTTGACCGTTAGCTTTTATCTTGCTGTTGAAGCCCGTAGCGTTGTTTGTCAGTAGTGTTGTCTTTCCAGCATTTATCTCCATACCATAGTCAAGAGCTGTTTCATCGAGCCTTCTGACCCATTCCTGGAGTTCTACTTCTGAACCCGTCAATATCATCTGCAAGACGAAGGTTAGTAATCGTTCGGCGCCCTATCTTGACAGTACCAACGTGACCTCCAAGTGCCTCACTCATAATTCCTTCCAGGAATATATTGAAAAGAGTTGGAGAGAGTGTACACCCCTGTCTCACACCAACTGATGTGCGAAACCAGTCTCCTCGTCTCCCATTCACAAGAACTGCACTAGACGCCTTGTTATACACGTGTTCAAGGACCGTTATAATATTTCCGTTGATATTTTACATCCTCATGGTTGCCCAAAGCGCTTTATGCCATACCCTATCAAACGCCTTCTTAAAATCCACAAACACATGATACAGTGTTTGCTGCTGTTCTAGATATTTCTCGCTTAGCAGCCTTAAATTAAATATCTGTTCTGTAGTACTTCTTCCCTGTCTGAACCCTGCTTGCTCCTCGGCAATAATGTTCTCTGCTTGGGGTTTCAATCGGTCTAGGATTAATTTAAGCATGACTTTGCTAGGGTGGCTATTGAGGCTTATTGTTCTGTAATTTTGACACAGCTTTAGGTTTCCAGACTTATGTAGCGGTATAGCTATTGATTTCGTCCATAAGTCCGGCCAGTTTCCTATCGCTCATGTTTTGTTGCAGATGTGTGTCAGGCCTTCCACCACTACCTCTCCACCTGCTTGTAAGAGCTCTGCTGGTATATTGTCCACGCCGGCCTCCTTCCCTCTTCTCAATGTCTTCACCGCTGCAATTACCTCTTCCTTCGTTATCAGTTGGTTATCATCTATATTTGTTGGAGTTGGAAGGAATGTTTTCTCAGGTTTGTTTCGCCATTCATAGTTGTATAGCTCGGAACAGTACTCTGTCCATCTTGCCAGTACATCATTTCCCTCAATGAGACACTTGTCGTTTTCATGAATCATAAGGTTCCTGCTTTGTCTTGGTGTTACCAGTTCTTTGACCACCTTGTATGCTCCTTTAGCATCATTTCTATTTAGTCTCTCTTCGATTTTTGCGCATTGCTCACCTATCCACGCTTCTTTCGCCTCTCTCATCTTCTGTTGTATGGCTTTCTTGACCTCTTTATAACTGCCGACCTCCTCCGGTGGGTGATTGTGTTTTTTCAGTGACCTTCTTTTATCACACAGGTCTAGAATGTCTTTGGTCACCCATGGCTTCTTTTTTGTTTGGTAGCATCCCATGATCTCTGTTGCAGTATCTATGAGAGCTGCGTTTAGAGACTCTGTAACTGTATCTGTATCCAGTTCCTCTCTGAGAGCCAACAGTGGCGCAAATTTCCCTCCTACCCTTGCTTGGAACACTTCGGTGATTTTTGGGTCCATTAGTTTGTCCAGGTCAAACTTTAGCCTGGTCACATCCTTCTTTGCGACTCCCTTCAATCGCAGACGCATGGTCATCATAACCAGATCGTGGTCGCTTCCTATATCAGTTTCGGGGAAACTTCTCGTTTTGTCGGTGTTGATGCTCGATCGGAACCTCCTCTGGACCAGTATATAGTCGATCTGGCTATGCACTTCATTGCTTGGGTCATGCCATGTCCAGCGTCTCGACGGCTTGTTTAACCCAAACGTATTTGCCACCAACAGCTGGTTGCATCTTGCAAATTCTAGGAGTCTGAGGCCCCGGTCATTGGTTTCTTTATTTCCGTATGGGTCACATGTTCCCCTCCAGTCGTGGACAGCATCTTCTCCAATTTTTGTATTCCAATCACCCTGGACTACCAATATGCTGTTTTTTTTGGGCGTTTCGTGTATCAGACTTTGAAGTTGATCATAGAATGCCTCTATTTCACAATCTTCGTAGTCTGCAGTGGATGCGTAGCACTGTATTATGGTAATATTAAACGGTGCTGCCTTTAGCCGTAAGGTGATAAAACGGCTAGATATTGGGCGGCAACCCAATATGCATCTGGCTGTGTCTTTATGCACCAGTATCCCTACTCCGTGTAGATGTTTGTCTTCCCTGCCACTATAGGAGAACTTGTGACCCTCCTCCGTGGTAAACTCTCCAAAGCTTTTGCATCGAGCCTCACATATACCAAGGAAGTTCCACCGGTAGCTCTTCATCTCGTGTGTTAGCTCATTGATTTTGCCACATGGGTTCAGTGTCCTAACATTCCACGTACCTATTGTGAGCTTGTCTTTCCTCAGTTTGAAGGTTCCACCAGTAGCACACTTATCGCCTCCGACCTGGTGTGGGACGGCAGGCGCGGTCATTGTTAACCCGGGCTGCAACCGAGCCGGTATGTTTGATTGTAGTTGTGTCCTCATGTATGAATCTTGGGCGGTTTTCTCTTGGCGGAGCCCATCTCCTCTCCAAGCCGGTACGGGCCAACATCTGCATCTACCTCGCGGCCATAGTTTCCCAATGTGCACCACTTGGAGGTGAGGTTGACTTGTGTGTTCGCTTTATCGGCAGGCTACTCATTTCACTTTTTGCCCCTCAGAAGAAGGACTAGCCGACCCCGACATCGCTGGTTTGCGATGCCGAGCGCAAAACACACCATTGCACACCAAGTAAATCTTACCTTGACTTAAAAGAAATGTTCCATGCCTGTCTCTAAGTTCTGTCTGAATCATTCCGTCCACTGACTCCAATATTAGAAACCATGACAATTCTGTTATTTAAATATATACAAGGGGCTTGTCATAAGTCATACAAATTGAATGAGCTACATGTGTGCCAAATTTCAACTTTCTCCTCCTACTTCATAGTTAGGGTAAAGACTTATGACAAGCCCATTGTATATATATATATATATGTATATACATGGTTGTTATAATGAAATGACACTGCTAACGCGAGAAAATAGACTTCACTGCTGGAAAAGTGATTACAAGTTAAGAGAATGAAAACACAGAAGGAACAAAATAATGAGAGAATGAAAACACAGAAGGAACAAAATATTCAGTCAGTATAAATGTGCAACGAAATCAAGACCAATTAACAAATTGCCAGAATCTTTCACATAGTAACGTAGAAAAGACAGTAGAAAGTTGAGCACATGCCTCTTTAGTCGTCTTTTACAATATACAAGACAGCCTAAATTAATCACATTCCTTATCAACCCGTCTTGTATATTGTAAAAGACGACTAAAGAGACATGTGCATGGGGTAGCATTATCAATATGTCAAATAATTTTAAATGAATCCGTAATAGCAAATGCTCAGATGCTTCTTGTCAAGTGAACAGTTATAGAAGGGAATTGTGCTTAACTTGCTGTGACAAAGGCAAAACAATCAAGAGATATAGTAGTCTTATTTTTATTTGGTTCAATAGTTTATATCTACGACAGTAAAAATTACACTGGGAAAAAAACATGAACAAAAAAACTTGTAAAAGTTGATTAAGGTTGAGTTTAATCCAAATTTAAAAATGGGAATGGTCAGATACCGCACCGAGACGAGAACACAAACAAAACCTACGGTACGACCAATAGGCCTTCATCAGGGACAACAATACTGAACTAACAAATCAATATATATAAGAAACAATGGTCAACTCATCTGTTTCTGATAGTAGACCCAATCTGTCTAATCGACCGGCTGGACCAGATGCTTGACTGAAACTTGAATTACACACACTCACACACACCCACACACACCCACAGTCTCCACACACTCACATAACCACACCCACAGACACATTCATACACACATTGACACACACACACACACGCACAGACAAACACGCACACACACAGATACACACACACATGCATAATTGATAATTGTATGAATAATTAAGTGGAAGTGGTAAGAATCATTTGGGTGAGGGGGTGGTTAGAGTTTGGGTGGGGCAGGTTGGAAAGAGTGTACTTACAAAAGTTCAAAACAATTCGACGATATTAAATGGATGTAAGCCAATTCTTCTCAGTCGTTATCTATGGACAAGAGAAAAGTAGATCTACATTCATTAAAGCTAGAGGGTGCACTTCAGTAAGTACACATAAGTAGGGCAGCCAGCGCCCTTCCTTACTGCCTATTCCTTACTTTACAGTAAGTCAAGTACTAATGTACAGCTAGGTTGAATGGAGCGTGACTGATGCGAAATTTCTTTCCCTGTACCTGTGAGTGAGTGCTCATAAAATAAACATACTGAACGTGAATCACTTTTAGAATAAACAAACTGAATATGAAACGCTCATAGAACACATATACTGAATATGAACCGGTTATAGAACAATCAGACTGAACTTCAATTACTCATAGAATAAATAAAACTGAACTTTAATTACTCATAGAACAAACAAACTTAAATTGAATCTCTGATTGAATAAACAGAATAAACATGAAACGCTCATAGAACCAACAGATTTGAACTTGAATCACTCATATAACAGACAGGCTGAACATACGTCACTCCTAAAACAAACACACTGAACATGAATCACTCATACAACAAACAGACTGAACATGAACCACTCATACACCAAACAAACTGAACATAAATGACTCATACAACAAACAGACTGAATACGAATCTCTCATAAGAAACAAAGAGACTGAACATAAATCGATTAATAGAACAGTCAAAGAGACTGAACATAAATCACTCATTAAAACAGTCAAAGAGACAGCCCATAAATCACTCATAGAACAGACAAAGAGACATTCACAAAATCAATCATTAGGACAGTCAAAGAGACTGGCTCTAAATCACACATTAGAACAGTCAAAAGGAAAGAACATAAATCACTCATTTGAACAGTCAAAGAGGCAACACATAAGTCAATCATTAGAACAATCAAAGAGACTGAACATGAATCACTCATTAGAACAGTCAAACATACTCAACATAAATCACTTTTAGAACAGTCAAACGGACTGAAAATAAATCACTCATAGAACAAACAGACGGAAAATAAATCACTCATAGAACAATCAGACGGAACATAAATCCCTCAGAACAAACAGACTGAACTTGAATATCTCATTAAAACAATCACACGTAATGAGGAAAACGATAATGATTATTTATAACGATGATGCTGGCAGTGATTAGAATGGGGAACATTAAGGGGGGGAGGCAGGTGTTGGGAAATATGACAGCCATTGCTGAGTAAGAGAGAAATATATAATGATAATATAATTGAGGATGTGAAAAGGAAGAATTGAAATATAGGAAGTTGGACGGAATGTACTAGTTTTGCTGTCCATGTTTGTCTCCGAATCCATCTTTGGTAGACAGGGCAATTCTTTAATGATTGAAGCAAACGTCAATGCCGTGGTATCTCGATATGGCCATGGATCAGATGAAAGCTTTGCTGCACGCACATTTGAGCTCGCTTCTGTTGCTGGTAATTAATGAAATAAAACGCTAACGATTCACACTTAAAGCTGGACACTGCTAACGACAGCTTCCTGCTGTGTGTTACAAAGACCATGGTATTAGAAGCATGGGGCTGTAGAGATCAGTCGCCAATGGCAGATGGTAAAGCAATGTACAGGATACAGGACTCACAGTCATCTTATTTCAAGTAACACTGGAAACCAGACAGAGTGATGAAGTAAGTTGTAGTTCAAGGAATAGGTGAAGTGGGTTCACGACACGCAGACATTCATCACTGTATATATATTTGAGAGACACACATTCCCTTAGCTTGAAAGACATACACAAACCCTGAGGCACACACGTTCACTGAACTTGAAACACACACACACACACACACAAAACCCCTGAGAGACACACACATTCTTGAACTTGAGAGACACATACACGCTCCCTGAAAGGCACACAACCCCTGAGAGACACACAGCCACTGAGAGACACACACAAGCAACACCTGAAAGATACCCACATATCCCCTCAGGGACACACCCAACGTCTAAAATACACACAAAACCCCTGAGGGACACACACAACCCTTGAGAGATACACAGCTCATTAGAAACACACACAACCCACGCGAGACATACACAGTCTCTAAGACACACCAACCATGACAGACATACACAACTCATGAGAGACACACACGACCCATTAGAGACACACACATCCCCTGATAGATACACATAATGTGAGATACACACAACTGATGAGAAACACAAACATCCCCTGATAGTCATACACCCTCTGAGAAATACACAACCTCTGAGACACACACAACTCCTGATAGACACACAAAACCCATAAGAGACACACAATACATTTAACGTACTACACCTGAGAGACACACAACCTCGGAGAAACACACACAATCTGAGACACACACAACTCTTGAGACACACACAAAACCCATGAGAGACACACAACCTCTGAAACACATAGCCCATGACAGACACACACACAAACAATGAGAAACAAACAAGACTCCTGAGAAACGCACGCAGCATCTGAAGGCCACACGCAAACATTGAAACCCATACTCAACATCTAAGAGACGCAAGCCAAGAGACTCAAGCCATGAGACACACACAACGCCCGAGAGACACACAACCTCTAAGAGACACACAACCCCTAAGAGAGACACACAACCTCTGAGAGACACAAAAACCAAGAGACACACACAACTTCTGATACACATATACACACACCTCCTGAAAGACACAACATGATTGAGAGACACACACAGCCCCTGAGAAACAAAATCCATGAGAGACACACACAGTCCATCAAAGACGCACATTACCCCAAAGAGAGACACACAACTTCTGGAAGACACAACCCATGAGAAACACACACAACCCCTGAGAGACACACATCCTCTGAGACACACACACACACACACACACACACACACACATCGCCTTAGATACACATAACCCATGAGAGATACACAACCCATGAGAGACACACGCATTTTCTACAGGAATTGCAAAACCCCTGAGAGACACAACCCATGCAAGACACACACAACCGCTAATAGAGACACAACCCGTGAGAAACACAACCCATAGGAGACACACCGCCCATGAGAGACACATATAACCCCTAAGAGAGACACAACCCTTGATAGACACACATAACCCCTGAAAGAGACACAACTCCCAAGAGACATACATAACTCCTGAAAGAGATACAACCCCAAGATACACACACAACCCCTGAGACACCCCCCCCCCCACCCCGAGACACACACACACACCCCTTGAGACACACACAACCTTAGAGAGACACACACAAAACCTGAGAGACATACTTTGAGACACACAGAACCCCCTGAGAGACACACAACAATCTCTGAGAGAGACACACATTCCCTTAGACACACACAACCACTGACAGACACACACAACCCATGAGACACATACCTATCCCCTGAGACACATACAACTGATCCTGATAGGCAATTTTTATTATTACTGCTATTTACTCTGTTTTAGGATATTATCTCACATTGCCGAAAACTTTTGAAATGTTATGCTTTGCATGAAAAAATATACATTTAACATCTGCCTCATACATCAACATGATATGTATATCGTTTAATAACAATGGAATAAACATATTATCAAATGCGTTAGAATCATCATTGCAGTGTCGTAGTGTAACTTCACAAACTGGTCAAAGGCACTTGTAAATTACATTTTCATGTGACAGCGATGTCAATTCTAATTCATCTTATTCTTGTTCACACATTCACACATTCATTATGACGTATAGTGGCCTATCTCATAACATCAATATAGAGAGCAAAATTACTAACGTGAATAATAATATGCAAGATAATTAATTTGTTTTACAAATCTAGTCATTTACAACTTTACCAAAGCTAAACTAACTTTGACTTGATCCTACTTAACTCTCGGGGTGTCAGCATGAGCTGGTTATAAACCCTTGACCTATAACCCGGTTCTGAGGTCTATCCTATACTTCTGTTCTTATCTACACAATTTCACTTAGTCTTAAACTATCTAATTTCGTGGTCAGTGCACTTCGGCAGTTGGCGATAAAGTTGAACTGCACACCTCACTTTCGATCAGGCGGCTCTGACCAATTTGGGTTCAGACGTCTATTCTATGAAATCTGACATAAGCGGTTCTCGAGAGAGAGAGTCTACGTGACTGATCTTTTCGATGTTCCTCTTACACTTGTGTATCACTATATATATGTATATATGTATATATTTAGAACTGACAGTTTGTGTATGTGTATGAAGACACCATAACGTGCGAACAGAAAGATATTTCGAGGTGATATTTTCACTGAGCAATCTATAGCTTCCTTTAAGTCCGTTACCTTGAAATGGTGATGAGGGAGCTTGTATGCCTCAATGATCACAGGCGCTAAGCCAACGGAAGTGAAAGCTTCCAGGAAGGTCACCCAAGTTGGATATATCATTGTGGAGGGAATAGACTAAACTCGGACAACTCACCTAGAGTATAATATGTTAGGTTAGGGCCAACCACCAAACACCTATTTTTTAAAAGTCTGTTACGAAAACATGAAAAACAATGCAAAAGCAAACGGCTTTGGGAAAGGAAGTGCCTTCGAAAACGAGAAGAATGACGCAGTGAATTGAAAAGCGCAAGTAAGCTACACGGCTGACTGCTCTTCTAAAAACCAAATAGAAAACAAATATGGCGACATCAAATGGTAGAACGATGTACAAGGCAAATAAAAGAGAAGCCCAGATAGCTAAAGCAATGATTAATTACCAACTGGCAGTGCTATTTGCTGTGCGAAACGAGATGGACACAATCAGGACAGATGAAACTGACTATTGCGGAAATGGTCATGTATTCTGGAAACGAGGGAACTTCTTCTTCTTCTTCGTACGCTGTCAGACGTCAACTTGAATTTGTTCGAAGAAATCAGCGGTCATCCTGAGGCTGTCGACACTGCCATAGAGCTTGTCTAGTGTTGGCACTGGTGATGGCCACATGTACTTTCTCTGGTCTTCGTATGTCGGGCAATTTTGCAGCAGATGTTCAGCGGTCATTTTCCATGTACCACGGGTGCATTCGTCAGTACCACCTATATTCAGTTTATTGAATATATGGTACCTCAGTCTGTTGTGGTCTTTGCGGACTGTGAAGACGACTACCTGCACTCTTCTGTTCAATTGGTAATAGGCATTAATTTTTGTGTAGCCAGTATGTTCCGTTTCCCATTTGGCCATGTATCTGGCCCAAATAAACCTTTTCGACTCCTCGTATGTCACACTAGAATCTGGTTGTGGTAATCTGGCACCTTTTTTTGCCAGTCTGTCTGCCTCCTCGAAACGAGGGAACTGATGCCCAACTTACAGAGGTGGTAGCACTGATGCTCTCCAGAGAAGCACAGCGGGCGCTCATAAAGTGGGAGGCTATTATACCCGAAACATGAACGCAAGGTTTAGAACGAAGAACAAGCACATCAATACAAACATCATTCAGTGCCATGCCCCAACTAGCGAGGATGACGATGAGAAAAAGCAAGAGCTCTACAACAAGCTGGAAGATGTCCTTGACACGCACAAAAAGAAAGATCTATTCATTTTAATTGGATACTTCAATGCTACAGCGGGAACCGAAAACAAAGGTTACGAACATATTATGGAAAGACAAGGAATGGGACAGATGAACGAAAATAGAGAAATATTTGCAGAGTTATGTGCCCTACACAAAATGATAATTATAGGATGCATGTTTTCACATAAAAAGATCCATAAGGCCACATAGAAATCTCCAGACAATGTAACGGAAAATCACATTGATCACATTTGTGTCATTCAAGCGCTCAGAAATACACTACAAGAAGTAAGAGTAAAGTGGGGTGCAGATGTAGGGTCTGACCACCACATGTTGCTGGAGATATTGCATCTCAAACTAAAAAAGTACCCAGTACAGGGCGCAATGAAAACAAGATATAAGGTATACTTATTGCAACACCAGAAGAAAAATACATAATTTAGCTTACATCTTAATAACAGATAACAAGTGCTACAAGAGATATGAGGATAAAGAAATTAACATTAAAAGTATGTGGGACCAAACTAAAGAGATCAGGAATAAGACATGCGAAGAATCTGTCGGATTCAAGAGAAACCAACACAAAGAATGGATCACAACAGAGACATTTCATAAAATTGAAGACATGAAAAAAGAAGAAAGTTATACTTAACAATTTCCGAACCCGAGCCACCAAAGCAGAAGCACAGAGTAATTAAACTGTTACAGACAAAGAGGTCGAGCCATGTGTTAGGAAAAATGAATGGAAATACATTGACAAGCTGGCACAGGAGGCAGAAGAGGCAGCGGAGAGAGGAAATATGAGAGATATCTACTCATTAACAAATAAAATGGTGAATATATTTATACCGACAGACAAACCAATCAAAGATAGAGAAGGCAGGATATTGACATCATCGGAGGAACAACAGAAACAATGGGTTAAGTATTTCAAAGAAAGTCTAAACAGACCTAAACCACCACAAGAAACACAAAGCATCCTACCAGCAGAGGAGACCCTGAACTTGAACGGCAACCCACCAAGTAACATAGAAATCCAAAGGGCCATATCCAAACTCAAGAAAGGGAACGCGGCAGGACCAGATGGAATAGCAGCATATGCCATAATGGCAAATATAGATAAAGCCACTGATACATTGCAAGGATTATTCAAGAAGATATGGGAAGAGGAGAGAGTGCCAACAGAATAGAAAGAAGGAGAGAGTGCCAACAGAATGGAAAGAAGGAGAGAGTGCCAACAGAATGGAAAGAGGAGAGAGTGCCAACCGAATGGAAAGAAGGAGAGAGTGCCAACAGAATGGAAAGAAGGACATCTGATTAAACTGCCTAAGAAGGGGGACCTGGCAGATTGCAACAATTATAGGAGGATTACATTGTTGTCGGTGCCAGGCAAGATTTTAAACAGAATCATCGTGGACAGATTAAAAACTGAAGTAGACAAAAAGCACAGAGAGGAACAGGCAGGATTTCGTCAGTGAGAATCATGCACAGATCATAAAGCTACGCTACGCATCATAGTAGAACAAAGCATGCAATGGAATTCTATAGACTATGAAAAAGGCGTTTGACAGTGTGGATCGAAGTACTCTATGGCAACTGTTGAGACACTATGGTACACCATATAAGTACACAACTCTCATCCTGAATACGTACAAAGACAAAGTTAGTAGAGTGGTACAAGAAGGAGTACTGACTGACAGCTTCGGGATTCAAACAGGGGTGAGAGGCCTGCCAGCTCTCATCTTTCCTGTTCTTACTGGCCATAGCATAGATAATGAAGACACCAAGCAAAGGCAAAAATACTGGTATTCAATAGATACTATTGTTAGAATCGGAGGACCTGACTACGCAGAGGATCTGGTACTTTTGCCACACAGCCATAGTTAAATGCAAGAGAAACTTGATAGGGGAAAGAACAATCGACCAAACTGGGACTGAATATCAACATGAAGAAAAGCAACTCCTTAAACTCAACAATAGCAACAAAGAAAAAATCATGCTGGAGGGAGAGCAGTTTGAAGAAATGGATACCTTGACCTATTTAGGCAGCACAATAAACACATCAGGAGGTTCAGATGCAGATGTAAGGATCAGAATTGGAAAGATGCGAGGGGCATTCCTGTCACTAAACAATATATGAAAATCCAGAGGTATTGGGATTCACATCAACATTAGAATTTTCAACGCAAGTGTGAAGTCGGTGTTGCTGTATGGAGCGGAGACATGGAGAACGACAAAGGTCATACAACAAAGACTCCAGTCCTTCGCTAACATATGCCTACGAAGGATAATGGGCATACGTGGCAGGACATGGTGAGAAATGATTTTGCTTTAAAGAAACCAACAACAGCCATTGGAACAACAAATTAAGTGAAAAAATTGGACTGGATAGGATATACGCTTCGGAAGGCACAGTCTAACATAGCCGAGCATGCTCGTACACAGAATCCTCAGGAGAAAAAAGAGAGAGGTAGACCCAAACATACGTGGTGAAGAGAACGTAAGAATGAGCTAAAATTAAATATTACACATGTACAGATGCAGAAAGTGCAGCTCAGGACCGTGTACGGTATAGATGTTGTCGATGGCGTATGTACCAAGAGGGTCGACGGGCTTTGATTGATTGATTGAATGAATCTATGGCCGATTTATAGATCAGTGCAACTATTTCACGACGCTATGTAATTTCCTTTACGACTTGTGGACATATGATATTTATATATATATATATATATATATATATATATATATATATATATATATATATATATATATATATATACACACAGTATATATTGATTGTCGGCAGATTAGTTAAATGGTGACCAATTTGATTGGTCAAAATGCGCTTGCGTGTTTTACGATGTCACCTTTTAATTAAGCTAAGTATATACGAGTATACATATATATATATATATATATATATATATATATACATATATATATATATATATATATATATATATATATATATATATCATCCTCTTCATCATGTAGTATGTCCTTTATAGAACCTCGTTCACTTGCCAAAACTCCAGCCTCCGCGACTGTCATATCAAGGCATTTATCGATATCTTTGATGTGCCATCGTCTTCTTGGTCTACCCCTTCCTCTTTTACCTGGCACAATGCCTTCCATCACTGTTCTCTCGAGACCGTTGTGTTTCTTTATGTGATCAAAGTATTTGCATTTTCTAGCCAAAATGGAATTGATAAACAACTTCTCATATATGCTCAAGTCTTAGCGAATGTATACATTTGTGTATTTCTATGTCTGGGGTATTCTGAGGATCTCTGTAACATTTTGACTCGGAGGATTCGATTCTTTGTCTGGAAGTTTTGGTAATCGTCCATGATTCGCAGCCATAAGCGGCCACAGGAAAAACACAGTCTCTCAAGACTTTTACTCTGATCATGTTGTTGGTGCTCTGCCATAATTTCTTCAGGCTGTTCAGTATTTGCATTGCCATTCCACTTTTGTTGGGCTGGCTTCTGAGAGCGCACAAACCTAGTATAGGTACATACAGATGCACACATACATCCAAGCACTGGTTTATGCGTCTGAATATCGTCCAGGTTGACTACGGTCTAGGGTGGAATAGGCGCGCCTCCGCTAGTAGAAACTAGTGAGGCAAAAACATACAATTTTTCTTTTAAATTAAAAAAAGAACGTTTGTCCTTTTTATGAGAGAAAGTTCAGTAAAACAGTTTATGGTTGTGGTCACAAATAATGTTGCGAATGATAAGTTAGAGAGGAAGATGGGAAGTGAGAATTTCTTAACGATGCAAAAGTTGTGACTGTGGAGAACTGAGAATGGACAAAGTTGAATGTGACCACACACGCAGAACAGTGCACACGTAGCAAACCGTACTTCTTTTTAATGTTGTGATTTGACGTCATCACTTCGGGTGAACTGCGTCAGCAGCCGGAGAAGACATAATGAAGAGGGATCTTTTTCAAAGGAGGAGTGATTCACCTCAACCTCGCAAAATACTAGGATGAACACATTGTTACAGATGTTACTCAGACACACATATAGTTAAATATGTTACTCAGACACACACATAGCTAAATATGTTACTCAGATACACATATAGTTTAATATGTTACTCAGACACACATATAGTTAAATATGTAACTGATACACACACATAGTTAAATATGGTACTCAGACACACATATAGTTAAATATGTTACTCAGACACACATATAGTTAAATATGTTACTCATACACACATATAGTTAAATATGCTACTCATACACACATATAGTTAAATATGTTACTCAGACACACATATAGTTAAATATGTTACTCAGACACACCTATAGTTAAATATGTTACTCGGACACACACATAGTTTGATTAATTTGTTACTAAGAGACAGACATTTATTAATATGTTGCTTAGAGATACACATTGATTAATATGTTACTTAGAGACACACTTTGTTTAAACTGTTACGTAGAAACACACTCTGTTTAAACTGTTACCTAGAAACACACATTGATTAAAGTGTTATTTATTTGTTTCCGGTGTGAAAGACACTCATCTTGAAATAGTTCAACTCTTTGTGTTGGGCGCCGGTTACAGTGGTTCTTTTTACATCCGGAAACGTACTTAAAATTGAAGACCGGGATCCTCCTGGCTGTAGTGCGATGTGAGGTTTCTTAGTAAACTCAAATGAGTAAGCTTACTCATTGTAGGCATTAAACAACAACAAACAACAACACTACTCCAACAATTACAGTGTTGATCCCCACCTCGATATAAGTTTGCTGTAACACATCATGTTTCCTGGAACTACAACGAGATTATGAGATGGGGGTCTTGATCAGTATGTTTGGCTTGACCGCCAGTGTGAAATGAGGGTCTAGATCAGCATGTTTTTCTTGACCCCATAGTGTGAGAGGGGCGGGGGGGGGGTGTCTTGATCAGCATGTTTGGCTTGACCCCCAAGTATGAGATGAGGGTCTAGATGAGCATATTTGTCATGACCCCTGAGTGTGAGATAGGGGTCTTGATCAGTATGTTTGGCGTGACCCTAATGTGATATGAGGGTCTAGATCAGTATGTTTGGCCTGACCCCCCCCCCCCCCCCCATCCCGTGTGAGATCAGTATATTTGGCCTGACCCCCAGTGTGAGATGCGGGTCTAGATCAGCATGTTTGGCCTGACCCTAATGTGAGATGGGGGTCTAGATCAGCATATTTGGCCTACTCTAATGTGGGATGGGGATCTTAATCATTTTTTCCCATGAGCCTAATGTGAGATGAGGGTCTTTATCGGTATGTTTTACCTGACCTAGCCGCTAGCCTTGGATTCAAAATTATTACGTATGTTTAGATGTGAAGAATGTGAAGTAGTAGTAGTTTTGAAGTGAATGGTTCCTATTATTGATGCCAACATAATAATACATAACACAGTCCTAGAATCAGTCCAGAAGGAACGAACCAGATCTCGTGGCAGACGGATAGTTTGCAAAACCAAATTTCTACAATACTGGTTATCAGCTATGGACGCAACAAACTTAGTCCATGAAAGGTAACGTAAGATCACCACGTCCAATAACAGCACAGATGAACGACAGAGATAAAAAAAAAAATGGTTTTGTGTGTTCTCGTCTCGGTGCGGTGTCTGACCACACCCATTTTAAAATTTTGATTGAACTCAACCTTCATCAACTTTTACAATTGTTTTTTCATGTTTTTTTTTCCCAACGACAGAGATAAGTACGCAAGAGTCAAAATTCGAGTAAAAGAACACATTTTGGACGGTGTGTGTTATATCAGTGTTGGGAGAGGGGTGGGTCGGGTGGGGTGTGCTATCCGCAAACAGCTGTGTGATTGTGCTGTAGTATACATATATCGACACTGCGGAACCAGATATAATTGATTATGGCATTACACCACTCCTTTGTCTCATTTCTCGTGGTCTAACATTTAAAAATTCTGCGTTTCAAATACGACCCAGACACGGCCTGTCAGGCAGCATCCTCTGGCCTTTATTGTGAGTGACAAGACAAGCTGGGTTAAGATATACACACGGTTGGAGAAGAAGTTGCTTGGGCAACTGAATTTGACTTCCTGCAGGCTTAGTACTGGCTCGAATTTGAGACATTTGATTGAAATAATGGCTTGTTTGTATTTGATTATGCGCGGTTTCATTCATGTCGGCAAGTGTCTTTTTGCCTCACCTAGATAATTTGCGGTTTGATTCATGCCGGCAAGTGTGTTATTACCCCATCGAGACTATGTACGGTTTCATTCTAGCCGGCAAGTGTTTTATTACCTCATCAAAACAATTTGCGGCTTTATTCATACCGGCAAGTGTTTTATTACCTGATCGAGACTCTACTAGTTTACAGAATGTCGCTTAGTTGCCACATTCTTCTTATAAATTCATGTCCATTGAAAAAAAAATTAAGAGCTAAAAAACTATCTTCCATAATTTGTAGACAATTTGTATTTCAAATATATGTTTTAAAAACGTTAACTGCCCATTTCGAACACTCATATCATTAATGGGAAAACAATATTGTTTAAATATTATAGATGAAAAAAAAAATCTTCAATAAACAGCACTTTAATAAATTTATCCTTTGTTCTTCTTCTCTCACTCCCACTACTTAGCCCTGAACATTCTCAAACTCCCACTACCAAGCCCTGAACGTTCTCAAGCTCCCACTACCAAGCCCTGAACATTCTCAAACTCCCACTACCAAGCCCTGAACGTTCTCAAGCTCCCACTACCAAGCCCTGAACGTTCTCAAGCTCCCACTACCAAGCCCTGAACATTCTCAAACTCCCACTACCAAGCCCTGAACATTCTCAAACTCCCACTACCAAGCCCTGAACGTTCTCAAGCTCCCACTACCAAGCCCTGAACATTCTCAAACTCCCACTACCAAGCCCTGAACGTTCTCAATCGCCCACTACCAAGCCCTGGACGTTCTCAATCTCGCACTACCAAGCCCTGAACGTTCTCAAGCTCCCACTACCAAGCCCTGAAAAAGGCGTTGAAAGTAGCAGGATGTTGTCCACAGAACGGATTGCGTTGTTTTGAATTATACAGCTTGACGGCGATATTTGCACCTTTTGGTCTGTCACATGCGACTTCAGCTGGCATTTGTAGGTACGATGTTAGCCTTCCCCCTTTAATCCATTCTCCTTAGCCAGTCTGTTTTAGCCTGTTATTCAGTATCACCACATAGAGGTGTAGATTGGTTTCGACAGATCTGGGATGCTGGCCCTGATGCTAGCAGTCAATTTTGGATAGCTGACCGCTGCAGCTCATGCACTGCTCAGCAATTTGCAACAAATATTACATAATTTTTAACATTGCTTCTCTGAAACATCGTTTTCATTGTGAAAGTTGAGAAATTCTGTGATAGCGCTATTTCGTACACATTTTTTACAAATTGGATTTGGAATAAGGTTTAATACGTCACATCAATGTGTCAACTTAATATAGAGGTGCATACTACGAACTGATTTTGTGTCAACTTCTGCAATGTTCGGAAAATTAAATTGATTGGTGTAGAAACTTTATGAATATTTTTTAAGAGGCTGACGCAGCATTCTTTTCTATAGCATTTCAAACTCTAAGAAAAGAACAATGCACTATTTGGATAAAAGTAGAAGGTCGTTTTAACGATGGGTTCCAGAGCATGATAATCGTTTGCAAGCAATACAAAAGGATGAGGAAGGAAAACGAAGTTATAAAGTTTCTACAGAGAAGTTATTACACGTGAAATACATAAAATGTTGGATTTCAAAGAAGCTTTGACTTTAAGGTAGTTGCAAGGTCTCATGAGAAGTAACAACGAAATTGACGTCTCCAAAGATTTTGGAAAACTGTACGCAGATCTGATTTCACATTTCGGAAATATACAGGAAGTAGAATTATAACACGGGAGAACCCGGCCTAGTTATTTCTAGATGTCGGTATTTACCTGAGGTACGAGGAATGTGGGCTGCATTACCACATAGTATATAATATCGATGAAACATGAATACTGAACTTCCAAAGTGATAGGAAATGGTAGTCAGTAAATGGAACGATAACAAGATGTGTACCAAGTAGTAGAGAACAACGTTAGCACATGCAGGCAGCAGACATAATGGTTTAGGGATGAGCGTACAACTCGTTTCCCAATCAAAATTAACTGACAATCGAGACTATTATAAAGAGATGAATGGTCACATTTTCAGAAATTTGGTTGAGAAAACATTTCCGTTTTTAAATAGACCCTCATGTCTGGTAATGGACAGTGCTTCATGCCTTAATGCAGTGTCATTCGAAAACTATGCTCAGAGCTCCCTAAATACTGAAAATGGAATTTGAGACTTGACTTGCCAAGGGAAACAATCATTTCAGTGAAATATGCTTAAAACGAGTACTACTGCCTCCTGTAAAGAATTCACACAACAAGAAATATTTCAAATTGATGAAATAATACAAGAGCATTGCCATTTGAATCTCAGAATTCCATCTAAAACTTCTAATTTAAATCCCATGAAGCTTGTGTGGGCTAAAGTGGAAGGTCAGGTGGCAGCTCATAATACAACTAGTAAAATATATGTTAAGAAACGTGCACTTGATGCCCTATCAAATGTAAACAAGGACTACTGGATTAAATGTGATGATCATGTAATGAATGAGGAATATTAGCAGACGGACGGATGGCTTACGATCCATTACACCTGTTACACTCACCAGTCTATGGGACTCACCTTATTCTGATCAGAGCGAGTACATTTATCTAATGAATACATCACATATGTGGGAGCTCAATGAATTATGAATATTACAATTATTCTTCTTTTCTCCTGCTTGTTCCTTTCAGCGTCAGGTTATGAAGACGTTTCCTTGCTGACTCTAGCATGTACTTCATACTTTGAGAGTTTCACTGATTCTGTTATTTTTTCTGTCCTTCTTGTGCGTGAACGGCCTTTGGTTCTGTATCCATTGGTTCTGTATATTATTGCTTTCTGAGGGATACTCTTTTATGTTAGTCGTGTCATGTGATTGAATCATTTAGGTTGTTGTCTCTTGATGAAACCTAGCGATGGTGTTAGGTCTAACCGTCTCCTAATATCTTTGTTTACAATTTGATTTATTCAACAGTTTTTTAACACCACATTTAGATATCCTACCACTAGATTAATAAAAAATACACATATGAATCTTTACAAAATTAATTTTGTTGCAATTACTGTAAACTTTGTTTATCTTTATACAACTTATCTATCAAAGACAGTACAATAACATACAAATTGAGCATTGCTAATTCTTCTTGAGATCATTACAAATAAATGTTAATACTACCCTAACGTTATTTTCATGATAGAACCGCATGCAAGTTGATACATTAATGAACTATTGGCATTTGTCCACAAGAACGTACGTGCTAATTTCTAGACGTACTATAATAACAATGCATTCATGATAATGGTAATGATGATAATAATAAAACAATATAATTATAATAAGTGATATTCGTCTGTGGAGGAGAGGACATTTGGCTGTTTAACTTGAGATGATATGGTAGAAAAGTCAAAAGAAGCTAAGATACACATATAGAAAGGTCAATGCGATATTTAATAGCCGGTTATGGTATGTGACACAAAAGAAGGCAGTAGTGAATAGCCTTTTTATATAAATGTTGTGTAATTGCCGTACCATTCTTATCGTTAAAGGTTCATTGGTATTGTCATAGCTGTTTAGATTTATTTCATAAATAGTATCCTTAAGCTTGCTATCCACGCGCATTTATCGGCTTCCTCGTCACGAATTGTGCGTCATGCAATCTGTGGATATAGGCAACGTAAAGAGAGCAGCATTGTGCTAGCTGTACCATATCTAATTCCATTAGAAACCGTGTCCAGGTCACTGCCTGATAAAGGAGGTGTCACTCAGCATGACACCAGTTCTCTCCGTTCTTTAATTACCAACAGTGTTGATCAGTGCGCATTGCCGTGCGGATGGGAAATAACGTGTCACAATACAGAGAATACAGATCATTTTATACGTCTAGGTCGATTGGCTGTTCATCTGACACGAGATAGCTTGGTATAGTTATTTATAAGGTAGGTAATGTGACATCATCAAAGGGAAGATCTCTAAGAAAAACTTCTGTTGTTTTTGTCTTGTATCTCAAGCGAGCTGCGTGGAAAAGAGAAACAGCAAGGAAACAGTCCAGCTTGACTCCAATCTTAACTTGAATGATGTCTTTGTGACAGTGTTGGGTTCAGAGATTCAGTCTAGGTTTAGGGATTCAGCACTGGTTCAAGAATTCTGCACGGATCTTGACGTGATCTCAATCATTACACCGAACCAACCCCCAACTTGACCTCTGAAAGCTTACCGTAACTGAGGAATTTGAAGCGAATTATATCTTAGTAGTAAGCGAGCAGGTGAAGAAGAAATGAAGACATTGCGTGGGGGGTTCAGACAGAGGTTTTGTTCATCGTTCAATTCTAACAAAGCCGACCTGATTCTGAAAAGGCTTAATTTTTCAATGTCTGAAAATCGAGTCAATGCTGGTCAGAATTACTGTCGCTGTTATTAACGCTTATTATCCTTAGGTTAGTGTGTAGTTCTAAATGTTTCGCAGATGTCCATCACATGTTAACTCTGGTGACTGTTCATAAGTCTTTTGTTTAGAATGGCGGGTAAAGGCCGGATTCAGGAGGATTCTGTCGAACTTTCAGAACCACCAATGATGTAGTGGTAGCTTGTCCACGTGGTAAGATCTTGGGTACCACGTGACTTGTGTTCAGTGGGATCATAGAAACAAGCGAGGTTGTAGAGACCGTCAAAATAGTGATGTCAAAGACATTTGAGACTCGGGCGGAGAGAGACATTTGACAGTAAAGCGATACGAAGGATTATTTGAGTTAGCAGCGTAAACTCTATAATCGATGTGTTTTTTTTTTGGTTCAGCCAAATACTTAATTGGTTCTCAGAACTTCGGTAAATTCAAAGGTCAGAACCAACTGCCGTTGGATGAAGCTGTAATTTGACTTCATTAAGTACACCAGGGGTGGCATCAAGACGCTGATCAGCACATGAGCTGCAGCGGTCAGCGACCCATAACTGACTGGTAGCATCAGGGTCAGTGAACCATAGCTGCCAAGACCCTTCTACAACTTCACGAAGTGATCTTAGATAATACGTTGCAACAGAGCAGACTGGCTAAGTAAAAGGGATCAAAAAGGGAAGGAAACCCGGTATTCAAAGATACCTACTGAAGTCGGATGTGTTGGACTGAAAGGTGCAAATATCACAGTCAAGCTGTAAACTATAACACAACGCATTCTCTTCTCTGGACTTCCTTTATGTTACTTGCAAAGCCATTTTCAGGGATTGGTAGCAGAGATTGAGAACGAACGAAGAAGAAAAAGAGAAGCAGAAGAACAAGAAGACAAAAAGAAGACACAAGGGATCATATCCCAATACTTAAGTGATTTATGAACTTTGGTTAAAGTCAAAGATGTGCACTTGTCGCCTTTCGATGAAGCTGTAGTTAGACTCCAGTAAGTACGAGTTCGTTGGTCAGTAAAGTGTAACCAAGATACCAAGGATCATATCGCACTGTAGGAACATCACCAAATAAATGAATAACCTTGTAGTTTGTAGGAAAGAATAAGTTGTCGTTTAATTTATATTTTTCATGTGGAGGGAAATAATTATACTAAGGTGAGATGGGTGGGGGAGGGGGGGGGGGGAGAGTTTACTATACGTCACAGTAAACATTGGCCACATAATACTTGGTAGCATAGTGTGGTACATATGCGAATAATTGCTGACGTAACCAGAGATCTGATACATCAGATGTACCGCCATTGAACTGAACCCTGGCTCTCATGTCATTGTGTAACGAGGCTTTTAGTTTGAGAAGGTTTTGTGGAAGGGGGGGGGGGCATCCAATATACTTCGAAACCCTGTATAATCCAGGTATGCAGACTATGTGAAATGCCTTTTTGAGGGCAGAGAGAGGCGATAAAACGTGTTTTTTCCTGCTCTGATTTTTTCTTTGAGTTAACTCAACTTAACTTAACGTCTTTAAACTGGTTTGGAAAACCCTGCACAGTTTGCATACCACCAGTTACATTTACATCACCTTGCTCTAAAAAATATGCGCATCCAGTTTATTCTTAAATGCATTAACTTTCCCTGCCTCCACTACCTCCCCTGGCAATGCATTCCAAGCAGACACCACTCTCTGACTAAAAAAATATTTCCTAATATCTAATCTGCACCTCTCTTTAGTCAGCTGTTAGCTATGCCCTCTTGTTATTGTGGGTGGCTGTATTTTTTAGAAAAACTTGTTATAGTATAATTTATCCATTCCTCTGATCATCTTATAAACCTGTATTAAGTCACCACGAAGTCTTTGATCATAACTGTAATTCTGGAACCCCACTATCATCTTTGTCGCTCTTTTTTGTATTCTTTCCAGCATATTTATATCCCCTCTTTGAAAAGGACTCCACACCTGTACACAGTACTCCAACCTAGGTCTAACTAAAGCTTTATACAGTTTGACTATCACTTCCTTGCTCTGATGTTTAATATTTCTTTTTATCATGCCTAACATTGCATTTGCTTTTTTTCTCTGCTACTTTTAACTTGCTCACTCACCGTACCCGTATGATCTATTATAACCCCTAGGTCCCTTTCCTTATTTATTTTTCTAAAATTGTTCTCTCCCATTCTGTAATTATGTTCCATATTGGATCTACCCATGTGGATTACTGTACATTTATCTACATTAAACTCCATTTGCCAGCTTACAGACCATTCTCGAATTTTATATACGTCCGACCTCAATATATCCATTTCCGCTTTAGATGAGACTCAACTGCATAGTTTTGTGTCATCAGCAAATTTTGCAATCATGGATCCCATATTAATGTCCAAATCATTTATATATATTAAGAACAAAATTGGCCCAAAAACCGGGCCCTGTGGCACACCACTTTTCACTTCACGCGACTCAGAGTACTCCTTATTTATGCCCACTCTCGGCCTTTTTCTCGTTAACCAATTTTCAATCCATTTGGCAACTTCCCCACCTATTCTATGTGATTTTAACTTTCGAAATAATCTTTGATGAGCTACTCTATCAAAGGCCTTTGTAAAAATCGAGATAAATAACGTCCACTGGCTCCCCTTTATCTATCATTTTAGTAACCTCCTCCATGAATTCTAATAGATTTGTTAAGCATGATCTCCATCTAGTTAAACACATGCTGACTATTTATAATTAGATTAACATTGTCTAAATGCATTAAAAAAGTTTTCTTTGATTATTGACTCTAACAGTTTACAGACTATGCTCGTTAAACTCACCGGTCTATTATTCGCTGGATCTGATTTTTTGCCTTTTTGATTAAGGGCATCACTCCTGCATCTTTCCAATCCCGTGGAACAATCCCTTTTGTAAGTGATTGAGAACATAATATAGCCAATGGTTTTGCTAGTTTGTCTCTAATTTCATACAGCAATTTTGGATGAATACCATCTTGACCTGGACATTTATCAACTTTCAACCCTTCCAATTTAAAAAAAAAACCCATTTCCTCCGTAATACAGATTGATCTTAATCCCGATGTATCCATGTCTCTTTGAAAAATATCTATAGGCTCTGGGATCTTGGAGCAGTCCTCTTTTGTATAGACTGTGCCAAAGTATTGATTGAGTAGATTAGCTGCCTCCCTATTTTCACTTATTATTTTCCCTGCACTGTCTATGAGAGGGCCTACTTTGTCTTTCGTTCTTTGTTTATTTCTAACATAAGAGAAGAAGCTTTTACTGGCAGTCTTGATCCTCTAAGCAAGTTTTTTTCGAAGTCTATTTTTGCTGTTTTATTTGATTTCTGAGATATGTTCTGCTTGTCCAAATATTTTAAATATGTTTTTTTTTATTTACCTGCCTCTATATATTTCGTCCTTGCTTAATTTTTCGCTTGTCTACATTTCACTACAAATCTAGTTATCCCCTTTTTACGCTTGGGGTTTACCTCCCTACATGGAACACATTCCTCTTTTGGCGTTTGTAGAACTGTTTTAAAACTCTCCCACTCCTGTTCAACATCTGTTCCTACGACAATATCTTTCCAGATTATGTGGTTCGCTGCCTCTTTCATCCTCTTAACATCTGCCTTAGAGAAGTCGTGTGTTCGCGTGTTTATGTTTACTTCTTTCCCTGCAGAGAGTCAAAATCATGTTCGCTGTTGACCATCCAGCTCTGAAACCACACTGTGATTATGGAAGAACACGATCTGCAAGTTTCTATAGTCACTTTAGTAAGACACGTGCAAAAGCCATACCAGTGGCGTTCAGGAGGAAAATACCACTGTAGTTTTTACAATTTCAGTCGTCCTCTACATTCTTGTGAAGTATCGATACCATAGCATCCCGCATGTCATGGGGAACTTCGCCAACACTGAATTAGAAATTGTGGCGGCAAGACTAGAGAACATCTATATTTTCCTTGAGGACTTCCGCAGAGATATTATCTTTCATTGACACCTTGACACTGGGAAGTGTATTATGGCTTTGGATTCCGTGTTAGTACAGGAGAGAAGGAGAGAGAGAGAGAGAGAGAGAGAGAGAGATAGAGAGAGAGAGAGAGAGAGAGAGCGTTAGAGAAATAGATATACGTAAACGGCCAGGAAACAATTCAGAACCCAAAAGGCAGAAGGCACTAGACAGCTGTAGAACTCTAGACAGCATTCAGCATTTCAGAACCCACAAGTCAAAATCAGTTGGCACTAGACATTTAGAATAATTAAGAAGCATTTCAGAATCAAAAAAGAGCAAGTGAACCTTGTGTTAAGAAGCAAATGAATATTGCGCAGTGTAGGTAGAATAAAAAGGCATTTCCGAACCATAAAAAAGAGAAAGGAGATAGTGAACAGTGTTACAATTGAAAACTATTGAGTATTTTTGCACAACTCAGCAGGTATTATCCCCATTTATTTTTCTTTGTAGTTTGCGATTTTGTTGTTGACACTTTTCTTGTTTTCATGTTTAGGTTAGCATTAATATATTGTTCGATTATCTGTAGGCTAGAAGGGATTTTGATTCTGTAGACACGACGGTCGAGAATTTGGTAGGAAGACATAGAGTCATGAGGTGCCAGACATGCCATAAATATGGCCACGTTTTCGAAGGCTGTCAAATTGTAATCCTAGCAAATTGGAGTGGCAGCAGTAGGGTATGCCACGTGGGTAGTAATTGGGGAAAGGAAACAAATGTTAATTGGGATAACATAGAGAGACAAAAAAAAAACTTGGTGCGGTTTATCGATTTTCGCTTTACGAGCGAACGATACTAGTCAACAGGATAGGCTAAGTAAGTGACGCTCAGTGAGCCTAACCTGCAGGACCCAATCGACAATCTGGCAGAGTTTGTGATCTGTTCTCAATGACTACAAGTGTTACGAAGACTGTTGTTCAAATTCAAGGAACTTCCACTCTAACAAGTATCACTTAAAACGACAACCTAATTGAGCGAACACACTAATTCTGCTATATGGGGTAAAATGTATCACTTGTCGAAGAAATCAATACAAGGATGAGAACTGCAACTACTACTTTTGACAGATTATCCAAAAGAGTGTGGGACAATAATAAATTAATAATGCAAACAAAAAACTCAGATAAATAGGGCCTGCGCGTCCAGCACCTTATTGTATCCCTGGGAAGCGTGGACCACTTATTGGAGACACGAGGGAGGCGCAATATTTTCAACCTCGTTGTCTAGGCAAAAATAATGAAAATCAAGTGGCAGGACAAAATTAGCTCCACGCAGGTATTGCATGGCGTCAAGATGCACTTCTCATGGAGACACCCAGTGGTCAATGATAATGGTGGCTGCGGTATTTTTTTAAAGGAAACCAAGCGCATACAGGTGCTTCTATGTCATCTTTCGGTGGGAAAGAGACCTGTATGAAGACCCATGCTAAGAAACAAAGATGTATTTCAGACACCGATGAAGACTTTTCCATAGACTTTTAAAAGTGGGAAGAGATGGATGGGAATAGAGTTGCACGGAAATCATCATGATATAGAGAGGTAGAGATTTTCGAGGAAATGCTAAAAATGCCTTGGAAAGCAAGGCACAAAAGTCCACATGTAATTGTAACCATATATCCAAAACCTGTCGTAAAGTGTGCTTGTCTGAAATTGCCAAGATCAGCCAGGAAAACAGTTACCAAATGAGGCTTTTACTACTTAAAACCGTCTGTAAAGACGAAAAGAACAAAATACCTATTTAGGTAATACGTGAGCAGTATGGCTTTTGTAGAACGTCGCTTCTTACAATCGTCAACCTATTTTGCTGTTATAATTTTCTTGGCTTTTATGCAGTATACTAGGTTGCATTACTTTACGTACTCAGAGAAGCGATTCACCGAGAAAAAACACTACATGTCTGCCCAACTCGACTTGGCGGGATTCGAACCTTGTGCGTTGAGATTGTGAAACGACGTTTCACCCATAGGTCACGCTGCCCCACAAGGTAGGTAAGTTGTCCGCTTAGGGGACGAGGGTCTGTAACTCCAACCTCGATTATAGTTCATGCTGTCCTACAAGGTACACAGGTAATCCGCTTAGGGGACGAGGGTCCGCAACGCCAACCTTGATTATAGTTCATGCTGTCCTACAAGGTACACAGGTAATCCGCTTAGGGGACGAGGGTCCGCAACGCCAACCTTGATTATAGTTCATGCTGTCCTACAAGGTACACAGGTAATCCGCTTAGGGGACGAGGATCCGCAACGCCAACCTTGATTATAGTTCATGCTGTCCTACAGGTTAGCTAGGGAGTCCGCTTAGGGCACGAGTGTCTAGTAGATCAACCTTGATCTTAGGTCATGCTGTCCCACAAGTTAGCTAAGGAGTCCGCTTAGGGCATGAGTGTCTAGTAGACCAACCTTGATCTTAGGTCATGCTGTCCCACAAGTTAGCTAGGGAGTCCGCTTAGGGCACGAGTGTCTAGTAGACCAACCTTGATCTTAGGTCATGCTGTCCCACAAGTTAGCTAGGGAGTCCGCTTAGGGCACGAGTGTCTAGTAGACCAACCTTGATCTTAGGTCATGCTGTCCCACAAATTAGCTAGGGAGTCCGCTTAGGGCACGAGTGTCTAGTAGACCAACCTTGATCTTAGGTCATGCTGTCCCACAAGTTAGCTAGGGAGTCGATTTGGAGCACGAAGGTCTAGTGGGCCAACCATGATCTTAGGTCATGCAGTCCCACAAGTTAGCTAGGGAGTCCACTTAGGGCACGAAGGTCTAGTGGGCCAACCTTGATGTACATGGTTTGTTTTAAGAGATGGTGGGCGGAAGAACAACTTGGGCATCGCTTGCCACATGTCTAGATAGGACCAAACGGCGACAGTTTGACATTCTGAATGTGCTCTTGAGCACTCATAGTCGAGCAGCTTCGTGTCTTTAGATCCGGTCATACTAGTAGAAAATAAGAATGTGTTTGACATTTTGGAGTGGTGTACCCTTGATGGCGGTCAATAATTAAATTTGCATGGACATTATCGTCATTGTTTGTAATTAATACCGGTATTTATGGTGTGGTTAGTAGCGAAATAACAAAGATAGCGTGTAGCTTGTTCCTCGCTAGTCATTGGTTTGCAAGTTCCTCGCAAGTCATTGGTTTGCTAGTTTCTCGCTATTCATTGGTTTGCTAGCTCCTCACTAATCATTGGTTTGCTAGTTCCTCGCTCGTAATCGGTTAGCTAGTTCCTCGCAGGTCATCGGTTAGCTAGTTCCTCGCAAGTCATCGGTTAGCTAGTTCCTCGCGAGTTATCGGTTAGCTAGTTCCTCACAAGTCATCGGGAAGCTAGTTCCTCGCTAGTCATCGGTTAGATAGTTCCTCGCAAGTCACCGGTTAGCTATTTCTTTAGAAGTCATCGGTTAGCTAGTTCCTAGCAAGTCATCAGTTAGCTAGTTTCTCGCACGTCATCGGTTAGATAGTTCCTCACCAGTCATCGGTTAGCTAGTTCCCCACAAGTCATCGGTTAGCTAGTTCCTCGCAAGTCATCGGTTAGGTAGTTCCTCGCTAAACATCTATTAGCTAGTTCCTCGCTAGTCATCAGTTAGCTAGTTCCTCGCTAAACATCTATTAGCTAGTTCCTCGCTAGTCATCGGTTAGCTAGTTCCTTGCCAGTCATCTGTTAGCTAGTTCCTTGCTAGTCATCGGTTAGCTAGTTCCTCCCTAGTCATCGGTTACCTAGTTCAACTCTAGTCTTCGGGTAGCTAGTTCTTTGCTAATCATCGGTTAGCTAGTTCCTTGGCAGTTATCGTTTAACTAGTTCCTCGCTTGTCATCGGTTAGCTAGTTCCTCGCTAGTCATTGGGTAGCTAGCTCCTCGCTAATCATCGGTTAGCTAGTTCCTTGCTAGTCATCAATTAGCTGGTTACTCGCAAGTCATCGGTTAGCTAGTTCCTCGCAAGATATCGGTTAGCTAGTTCCCTGCAAGTCATCGGTTGCCTAGTTCCTCGCTAGTTATTGGTTAGCTAGTTCCTCGCAAGTCATCGGTTAGCTAGTTCCTCGCAAGTCATAGGTTAGCTAGTTCTTCACAATTCATCGGTTAGCTAGTTCCTCTCTAGTCTTCGGGTAGCTAATTCTTCGCTAGTCATGGGTTAACTAGGTCGTCGCTAGTCATCGGTTAGCTAGTTCCTATCAAGTCATCGGTTAGCTAGTTCTTTAGAAGTCATCGGTTAGCTAGTTAATCGCTAGTCATCGATTAGCTAGTTCCTCGCTAGTCATCAGTTAGCTAGTTCCTCGCAAGTCATCGGTTAGCTTGTTCCTCGTAAGGCAAAGGTTAGCTAGTTCCTCAGATTCATAGGTTAGCTAATTCCTCGCTAGTCATCGGTTAGCTCGTTTCTCGCTTGTCATCGGTTAGCTAATTCTTTACAAGTCATTAGTTAGCTAGTTCCCCACACGTGATCGGTTAGATAGTTCCTCGCAAGTCATCGGTTAGCTAGTTCCTCACAAGTCATCGGTTAGCTAGCTCCTTGCCAGATGTCGGTTAGCTAGTTCCTCCCTAGTCATCGGTAAGTTATATACTCACTACTCATCTGTCAGCTAGTTCCTTGCACGTCATAGGTTAGGTAGTTCCTCACCAGTCATCGGTTAGCCAGTTCCTCACAAGTCATCGATTCGCTAGTTCCTCGCAAGTCAGCGGTTAGTTAGTTCCTCGCAAGTCATCGGTTAGCTAGTTCCTTGCAAGTCATCGGTTAGCTAGTTCCTCGCTAGTCATCAGTTAGCTAGTTCCTCGTTAGTCAACGGGTAGCTAGTTCCTCGCAAGTCATCGGTTAGCTAGTTCTTTACAAGTCATCGGTTAGCTAGTATATCACAAGTCATCGGTTAGTTAGTTATTCGCAAGTCATCGGTTAGCTTGTTCATCGAAAGTTATCGGTTAGCTAGTTCCTCGCAAGTCATCGGTTAGCTAGTTCCTCGCAAGTTATCGGTTAGCTAGTTCATCGAAAGTCGACGGTTAGCTAGTTCCTCGCTAATCATCGGTTAACTAGTTTATCACTAGTCGTCAGTTAGCTAGTTCCTCGCTCGTCATTTGTTAGCTAGTTCCTCGCTAGCCATTGGTTAGCTAGTTCCTCGCAATTCATCGGTTAGATAGATCCTCGCTAGTCATCAGGTAGCTAGTTCCTCGGAAGTCATCGGTTAGCCAGTTCTTTACAAGTCATCGATTAGCTAGTTCGTCACAAGTCATCGGTTAGCTAGTTCCTCACAAGTCAACAGTTAGCTAGTTCCTCGCAAGTCATAGGTTAGCTAGTTCCTTGCAAGTCATCTGTTAGCTAGTTCCTCGTTAGTCATCGGTTAGCTATTTCTTCGCTAGTCATAGGTTAGCTAGTTCCTTGCACGTCATCTGTTAGCTAGTTCCTCGTTAGTCATCGTGTAGCTATTTCCTCGCAAGTCATCGGTTTGCTAGTTCTTCGCTAGTCATCGGTTAGCCAGTTTTCAAGGATTATCGTCGTGATCGTGATGCAAAACTGACTTACTAGGACGACACACCTGGTCTGGACTGACTTACTAGGACGATACACCTGGTCTGGACTGAATTACTAGGACGATACACCTGGTCTGGACTGACTTACTAGGACGACACACCTGGTCTAGACTGACTTACTAGGACGACACACCTGGTCTGGACTGACTTACTAGGACGATACACCTGGTCTGGACTGACTTACTAGGACGACACACCTGGTCTGGACTGACTTACTAGGAAGACACACCTGGTCTAGATTGACTTACTAGGACGACACACCTGGTCTAGACTGACTTACTAGGACGACACACCTGGTCTGGACTGACTTACTAGGACGACACATTTGATCTGGACTGACTTACCAGGACGACACGCGTGGTCTAGGTCCAGCGTTACCTGTTCCGCGACAAGGAGTACATTTTCTCCGATGGTGGTAGTTAATACTAACATTGTATGGTGCAGGAAGTATCGTTACAATAGATCCAGTGTGTATCATGGGATCGGTCAGCAAGATTTTACGGATCGTCATCGATTGTGCCGTGATTACGCTACATAGCTGACCGTTACTTTGAAAACAGGATTGGTCGGATTTCACTGTTACCCGTACAATAATGGGGAACCGCAATAACAATGGCAGAGACAACCGACCCCAAACCGAGTAGAGGAGACTCGATAGACCCGAAGGCAACTCTTCCAGGAGAAGGAAAATTCTGATGACAAACCACACATAAGAGTCATCGCGGGAGCTACGGAGATCGTGCTCTGACGTCGATGTCTGCAGCAAATGGCGGCAAGGAAGGTCGATGCAGAAGGAGAGATCAGAGGACAGAGTGAATGAAACGAGCCGGAAAAAAAAATGTCGAAGAAAGTCAGATAGACTTAGATTTTAAAATGTACGTATAGGCTACTGGAATTGCTGCAGTGCTATCCAACGCGAAGTGATTCTCCAAAAATTGGTAAATAGTTTCGAAATATTTTCATGATCCAGGAGACCTGCTTGAAGGAGAATGTTACCATCAAATGTCCAGGATACAGGTGCTACAGTAATCCATACAGGCCCGGTAAGCGGAGACTGGCGATGTATGTGAAGCAAGAACTTCCCCATACATGGATAGATACTAGCACCTGTCAAATTGAAAATGTCAAGCTACAGGGGGTTGTAGTGACAATCAACCACCAAGAATAGAGAATCTACAACGTATACGCTCACGTAGATCGCCTCTTCGAGGACGTAAAGTGGGGAGTTTCTGTCGGACGTGTCAGAATTCGCAGAGCAAAAAGTGCGTCATTGCAGGTACCTTTAATGCTAGGTTAAATGAGTAGGGAAATGCCACTGAACATAGGCAAGGGGTCGCCTTGAGCCAGGCATTAGTCCACACAAACCTCACTGTCGTGAATGACCGACGTTCAACTAGAATAGGTCGCCTTGAGCCAGCCATTAGTCCACACAAACCTCACTGTCGTGAATGACTGATGTTCAACTAGACAACATATCGACCGGGATACATGTACAGTGTTATCGAACCGGCACGTACAATCAGTGATGTTGCTCAGCCTCCACGCTGGGACGTATTAGGGGCACAAGAGAGCGGCTACCTGTCTGTGTCGTACTTATACCCAGAGGAATACACCAGACACCAGAAAGCCAAACAGGTGTTTAGGTACACGTACGAACAGGATAATATAATGAACAAGCTGCGCAGACGATCGGACGCAGGACCACTAGATTCCCTTTTGTCCAACCACCCTGGTGGAATCAAGCTGTTGATACGGCCTGGAGAGAAAAGGAGGCGGCAACATAGGATTGGCGTAAAGCCAGAAAGAGATCTCGAATTAATGTCGACGCATTGAACGAAAAGAAGGAGGTCAAACGGAAAGCTACCAATTCATTTAAAGCGTTAGCTAGGGAGTCCAAAAGCGAGCGATGGGAGGAGTTCATTACTGCTGTGAGTAATGATAATACCCTCCAGACGTTCTGGCACATGCATCGAAAGATAAATGGAAAGACCACAAGCCAGCTTAACCCCAACATTGAAGACACCACAAGAAGTCTCCTAAATACAGACGAAGAGAAGAGTCTACGTTTTTTCAGTCGATATGTTGCCCAGATTGACAAAGGTGCAGAGATGCCCGTCATGAAACTCAGAAAGGCATCTTTGAGACAGCCATCAGGGAAGAGTCTTATGTAGACCTTTTCATCGAGGCGGAGGCAGTAAATATCCTACGTACAAGCAAAAACACTGCCGCAGGTCCTGACGGAGTACAGTATTGCCACATCAAGCGGTTGTACGAGACAGAGTTAAGATGGTAAAGGAGTTCAACCACACTATAGAGAAGTCATCTGTGCCTGAGGACTGGCTTCATAGCTATCTGTATCTACTGCCTAAACCTGGTAATGACTCCATGCTTCTCAGCAGCTATCAAATAATCACCATTCAGAATGTATATGGCAAGTTGCTCGAGAAGATAGTGGCCAGGAAAATAATGTTCTACTAGAACGGGAGCACATCCTACCCGATACTCTGGGCAGCTACAGAACAGCGATGGAGACCTGGGCTAACGCTGGAACATTCGCGTATGATGTGTTTGAGGGTTTTCAGTCAAAGCAAGAAACAGTCGCGGTGGCACTCGACTTAGAAGACGCATACAACCGTGTCGATTTTGTTACTCTAATTACATGTCTGAAGCAGTGTGGTTTAAACCAGTGGCTGGTTCTTTGAATATCAGCTGCCATGATGGAAAGAACAGGTGCTCTGCGCATGAGATCGTGGACATCAGAACCGACTCGAAAATCTCAAGGACTGCCTAAAGGGTCTCCGCTCTCACCGGTGCTGCTCAACATATGCACAGTAAAAGTAGCCAATAGTCAAACCACAGGGACAGGTCGAACGTTGACATTTGCCGATGACATCCTACGTACAAAACTGGCTCAGACAGGCACGACCTATGCAATCAATCTCACAGGGGTGCGGCGACTAAAGCTCCAAGATCAATCCTAACAAGGCCTGCACGATGTGGTGCTCTTTGAATACTTCCATTGTAAATGCTGAGCTCCACGGCATCACTTTTGATGGTTGCACCATTGACATGTGCGACAGGTTGAAATTCCGCGGAGTGACATTTAATCGCAGTCTCTCTCATAATTGTCATGTTGACCACATTGTACAAAGATGTAAGAGATGTTTAGGAGCCCTCAAGACCATGGCTGCTGCCGACTTGGAATAACGCCTCATGCTGTCCTATTTCGTCAGGTCATGTTGTCTGTTATCGTTAACGGACTGGGCATCCTCACACTATCAAGAACGCAGCGTGAAAGGTTGGACCACATCCAGAATGAAGGTATGTGACTGGTTCTGGGCTGCACTAGAGATACCCCGATTGTGATGATGCAGTACATGTTGGGATTGTTATCGGTGACATCCAGAAATAAACTGGCACAAGTCAAAGCATATATGCGTGTCACCACAGACACGCGGCACTCTCTGTACAGTAGTATCTCAGACATCAAGAATCAAAAGAGGGGCGTCATGGATGGCACAGGCAGAGACAACAATCGGACATGTCACTCAAGCTGAAACGATAGCCAAAGGGGAAGTATGGGTCCACACTGGTGATATAATGATAGGGTACCACAGAGTCATCATAACATTAGGCAAGGAATGCAGAGGACGGAGCAACGGAAGAGCAGAGCACGAGGTGAATCAGCTGATAACTGAGAATAGACAGAAGTGTGATGCCGTCATATACACCGACGGATCATTCTGCGCAGTGGGACATCAGGCTGGGGTTTCTCAGCTAGAGTGAGGCCACATGTCGTTGCTGAGCGCGGTATGGCATACATTTCAACAATCTCCAGTATGAGAATGGAGATCAAAGCCGTGACCTCAGCATTGAAATGGATATATGAGACTTATATTACAAGGGCAGCAATCGTGACACACGTGCAAGCCGTACTTCAGAAGGTACAAAAAGGATGACTTAGGTACGAGCTGATAGCAGCTGTCGAGACCTCAAACCTATAAGGGTTTATATGGATCTACTGTGCTGCTCATGCTGGAGTTCAGGGCAATGAAAGAGATGACATCATGGCTTCACAAGCTCCTATCATGGGCACATTAGTGATGGATAGAAGTGACATTTTAAAATCAATCAATGACCACCTGCTAGATGAGGACATCGCAATAGATGAAGCAGCAATCCACAGAATCAGAGGACGGAGCAGGAGAGTGTACAGCCAGCGAGCTACAGGGGACATCAGCATCCATACCTCACGCTATTTGATGAGAGAGACTGAACACCTATGCCTGGAGTGCAGTAAAGTCGAGCCTTAGAAACAGAAACATAAAGAGAAGAATGTACTTCTGGCTGCGCGCGTGGAGAGCTTCAAATCTCTTCTGATCGCACTGTAGAATAGTTCAGGTTTCGGATCCGTTTAGAAAAATGGGGTCGACATAGGTTATGCAAATTGGTAGCTTTGTTTTCAGTGACAGTCTCTGCTGGTTCTAAGCTTGTTTCAGAGCGTTCATAGAGGCAACAGTAAGGCCCAACCATTTGTCTGATTGTCTAGAGTCGACCTACGTCATTGACATAGCTTCTTGAGTATTCAAACATCTAAGATTTGCTGACAATATCATATTCATCACAGAGACACGCACAAAAGTGATACAGATGCTTGCATTGCTGGAAGCGAAGTACAAGAAAGCAGGCCTCACCATAAATATGGAGAAAACGAAAGCTCTGCGGAACCGCTTTGCGAAGCCCAGGCCATTGCTCCTAATCGAAACACCTCTACAGGATGTCGACGAATGGATTTATCTCGTTCGTCTCCTTAACATGGTATTTAATTTGCAGATGCCGACAAACGCGCCGAAAGACATCTGACTACGAGCAGACCTATTCGATTCAGCGAAATGCTTTGGGATTGAAACCTGGTCTCTGACAAAAGACATGGTGAACCAGATGACGACAACACATCCTCGCTTGAGCGCCGTCTCTTAGGTCTATCCCTTATGCAGCATCGCAAGATGGCCTACACAACAGTGACATCCGGGCAATAGCACACGTCAAGGATGTCCTACAGCATGCCAACAACTCCAAGCACAGATGTCCTGATAATGAAGTCAGAAGGAAAGACAAACGCTGGAGCATAGCAACCCCTCAGTGCTTGCTGCTCGACAAAAAGCGACTTCCTAAAAGACCCTCCTCTCCCCCACCATCCGCCACTAAGTGACAAGATTCGCTCGAGCTGCACAGTCTCGTGACCCTCTAACGACCCAGCTGGCCATCTACACGTGCCCCTGATAGAAGCGAATGGACACTAAACAGCGACGCACATAAGGCCAAATAACGCAGAACTGCTCGAGCCCAGCTCTACTAACGCAGAGAAATGCACCTACCGTCTACCCCAGATAAGTGAACCTACCGGCTACCCCTGAGAAATGCACCTACCGGCTACCCCAGAGAAATGTACCTACCGGCTACCCCAGATAAGTGAACCTACCGGCTACACCAGAGAAATGTAACTACCGGCTACCCCTGAGAAATGCACCTACCGGCTACCCCAGAGAAATGTACCTACCGGCTACCCCAGATAAGTGAACCTACCGGCTACCCCTGAGAAATGCACCTACCGTCTACCCCAGAGAAATGTACCTACCGGCTACCCCAGATAAGTGAACCTACCGGCTACCCCTGAGAAATGCACCTACCGTCTACCCCAGAGAAATGTACCTACCGGCTACCCCAGATAAGTGAACCTACCGGCTACACCAGAGAAATGTAACTACCGGCTACCCCTGAGAAATGCACCTACCGGCTACCCCAGAGAAATGTACCTACCGGCTACCCCAGATAAGTGAACCTACCGGCTATACCAGAGAAATGTAACTACCGGCTACCCCAGTGAAATGCACCTACCGGCTACCCCAGACTCGCACAAGAGTTGAGACCTGCACAAGGAAAACCGTCCTTCTAGATGACCAGGTCGACTAATATTAAGACATCTCATGTTTATTTCTGACTTAACGTCTATGACTTAAACAGGTAGCAAATAATCCCCCTACAAAGGCTGCTTAATTTTACCATTTTTATTTCAAATGAAACTAAAGAATCAACTTACATTTGTAAAGTATATAAAATGTCAGTCATGCAGAAAAAGTATAAAGTAAAGTAAAAAAGTATCATCTTGAAGTAACCACCTCCTGACAGTGGCCTCTCGTCCTGAAGGAGTTAATAGATAGAAAAACTGAAGAACAATGATTCATTCGTCTAATCCACTAAGAATCTCAATTTGTTTTCACTGAGGCGCAGAGAGACAATCACATGATAGATCACATCCTTCTTTAACTCTCAATTTTATCTGTTTGAAATTTTCTCTTTGGAAGCAAATTGGTAAAACTTCTGTGTTGTCAATATATCTTAAAATTCTACAAATAGAAAGCAATATCGGGTGTCTTAACAACGTTAATATCATTTTCATTGTTGTATTGTATTAGATAATGCACGTATGGAATTGAGGCATCGGGGGATGTCATCCGGTAGATGATGGCAATCGGCTTATTCCGAAATAAAACTGTAATTACAAATTGACATGTCATGTCAGCTGTGCTTGCTTCCCTTAGGACGTATTATTGACCTCATCTCTTGACGTTAATAGCGTCCGTGTATCAAATATTTTCAATGGAGTAAACGTTTTTTCAGTGGATCCCGAGGCTCTTTACTGTGAAGGAAATAAACAGCTCACTGTACCTACATATGTTATAAAAGGGACCAAGCTGTGCACGAGAAAAGCAGTCTCATATGTTAAAACAAATGGTGCAGGCACGCCCAGTGCAAAAGCGTACACGTAATTTGCAATAAGCTTCCGTAATGAATACAACTGAATCGGCGGTTCTATACTCCAGCAGGAGTGAAATAGGTAATCATAAACATACAAACGTAACACACTCATTCTGTGAGCGAGTTAATGGTTGGTGAATTCACTGTTCGAGTGGTTTTTTGGAAGGCTCTGTGTGTGACAGATACAAGAACATGACCACGACCACACTGTTACCAGAAGTTGGACGTGAACGAGAGACAAAGCCTATATCAGTATGTTTCGACCTTCATGTAACTCCTGACTTCCACCTTCAGGAAAGCGATTGGTAAGGTTGGGTATTAATTCCTTCAGGGTGGAAGTCAGGAGTTGCATGAAGGTCGAAACATACTGATATAGGCTTTGTCTCTCGTTCACGTCCCACTTCTGGTAACAGGCTCTGTCATAGCAGTCTGGTCAACGAGGTGGCAATCGATACTATGACTCCCGTAGTTGTGATCACACTAATAAACATCGTACTGCACTACAGCCAGGAGAACTCAGCTCCACATTCTCATGTACGCTTCGGGATATAAGATGATCCAATGCAATACGCCAACAAAGAAACTCCTTAAAGATTTTAAATGAACTCAGCTCTTCAGCAGCAACAACAACAATAATTCGTTTCAGTCTGAATACTCTCTAACCCTTGGTTTTGCATGCCCTGCTATCTATACAGGCCACGAACCGGAGAGAACTGTGCAGCATTATGGCTTCATATCAAGTGTCATATGCAATGGCGCAGTTATAACACAAACACAAAACAGGCAATAACTCGTTTTATCGTGGACTAGTCAAGAGGAAGATAATCAATACATCTAAACTTCTGATCATTACGGTTGTTCAATTCGGGAGATGGTAGCTGTGATCCGTGCGGGAAAATTGGCAGCTGATTTTCGAAGAAGAGTCTCTTAGCTTCTACGTTTATAAGGCTCCTTTTATCTAAATACAGAATGCATTTCTCTAGTGCCAGGGTGAACTTCCATTTATGACGTAAAAGGCTACAGAAGCGAGTTGTGATTGGGGTGTGACAGTTCCCTGTGGAGCATAATCGTTTAGAGCAGAAGAAATTCAGGCTGGCAACTGTATTCTCTGAGAGTTAAAAATTGCCTGAATATTAGTTAGCGAGCACAGGTCAATCCAGACTCAGCACAGAGCTTTCGCCGAAACCGGTGCGAGAGGTTAATTGTTAACTATAAGCGGATCACTTGTCTGGATTTAGGGGATGTGAGAGAATGACCATTTTTGATATCGAACTGGTACCAGACATAAGTGTTGGGACTAGATTGACGACAAGGACTCGCACATCAGGCTGTCACATTTGGAGTGACAGTGAACTGTAAATATTTATATTTCAGTCAATATGATTCTAGATGAGAGGGGGTGGGGGATGACGGGGGGTGAGGGCAAATGCGATTGATAGATAACCTACCAAATGGGAAGGATCATTCATCAGCCATTTTAGCTTTTCAGGGCTAAGAAAAGGGTGTATAAAAGACAATGTAGATGGGAGATTCAGCATTCGGGAGAGAGAGCGTTTAAGGGGTGGTTATCCCATCATACACATAGAGCCTTGCATCTCACTCAAAGGTGAGAATGGTGGATACCCTGTAAACAATATGAGAAAGAGGTCTGACCACTTGTGAGTGAGAGAATTTGCCTTCGTTCGATTCGAGATTTGATCTCGAAGACTGTTATACTGTTCTACAGGGCCATTGCACGGTGGCTTTTCTACGAAAAAGTGTTAGTGGCTCGGAACAAAGTGGTACGTTTAGAATTCTGTGCAATTCTAGGGACTGCGATTCCAAAGGCAAGAACTGAAAGGGAAATGCGTCATAGGAGCCCTCAAAGAACGAAATTATTCGACACAAGTGTAGCACGGGCACCAAAGGGACATTTTCTCAAACGTTAGAGAACTGGATACGGTTGTAAGTGTGAATCATAGCTGGAGTCTCCTTCAGGAGCTCATCTTTAACCCATGTTTGTAAGTTCGATAGCCTTAGACCGTCAACCCTGACAGAGGATTGCAGATCATCCCCAGCGTAGCCGACCCGGAGGAACGGCAGAAGACAACATGTTAGCTAGTTAACCACTGATTTGTAACAAGATTCGATTAGATTACGTTAACGATCTGTGCTAGTTCAGATAGGAGACTTAGAACCTATTTGTTAGTTATGGAGGCGACACCTACAACGCATGCTTGAATCCTCTATGGTAATTTAGTACATGATAATATTTAGTTTAGTAGTTCTTTGCTTTTGTTGATATTGTGAAACAATTATTCTTGTAAATGAATGAATGATCTTGTTTTATGGTTAACGCTAGTTTGACTGTTTAGTGTGTTGAAGTGTAACGTTATACAGTCTATGTGATAACTCAGTAAGATCTGATGCATATATAGAAATTGGCCCACGTGACTTAGAATTGAGGTAGAACTGCTACAGGGGCTAGCAACATCATCTGTTAATATAAAAGAACTGCAGGAACCACTACTATTAGAGCATATAATGTGCAACCTTCTTTTTAGGGGTTATATGCACTAGGGATGTTGTGCTTCATGGCGAGTGTAATTGAGAAGGTAAGGAAGCTGAAGGAGCTTCAACTCACAGCTTACATCTGGTCAGCTAAAAACAAATTCCTTCAAGATGATGATGTAATTTCTTAAGCTGTCAGCTTGTAGCTCTTGACAGCCTAATGTCTCATTGATAAAATCACACGTCTTCCACAGTTGTGGTGATGTCAGCTGGAGAATGCGTTGTGCTTTAATTGTTGTCACAGTGGCATCATAATTATGAAAAGAGGGATGGGGGTACAGGTGCATATTTTCATTGTCCGGAAGGGAGAACGCCCAGTGTATCGGTATTCCAAGATCGTTCCGCCCTGACAGGGACGTATCATTTACATATGGGTCGGCTGTCTTATTATTCTTCAGTTAAATTCGTCAACTCTTTTATAGTGATTGTATGTCTGGTATTTCCAGCCACTTGGAAGATAGTCAGAAAAAGAGCATAGGTACAATGTCCGCTAGTCGGCATGTTTTCGTCATCCATTGGGATAATTAATAGAGATCAAACAGTTAAAAGCAAGACAACAATGCATTTGATATATGAGGTGGATTGGTGCAGCCAGAAACAGATACTGCTTGCTAGTGGGTTCTGCATTTACACCTACAATGCTCCACCAGCTCTTCAGTCTCACAGTGCAACCCTTCTCTCAGAACCAGTCCTGCACAGGTGACTCGACATGAATAGAACTTCAGGCGGCATAGCTCCCGAAATCATTGGGCTGCGCATGCTCTCTGACCTCAGTAATGTAGATTTAAATATGGAGATAACAGATTCCGTTGAATACGTTCACATGTTTTCAGATGGAGCAGTAAGGGACACACATCAAATACATACACCTTTTTATAAATATTGAGTTATTTGTGTTTTTTTGTGCTAAATCTTCTCGCAGTGAGGTATGCCTAGCTCAAAAATAGACCTCAGTCCATCTAGCTTTATCGAGATGCACAGTTAAAGGTAGTCCCCTAGCAGGCACTACAGTCGGTAATGAAGTATTAGAGACTTATTGGGTCACAGCTTGTTTATAAGGTCGAGTGTCTATGTTCGCTTCCTTCTTGACTTTACTTCCCTAGAGGCAAGTCAGGTATCCATTCCCAGATGGATCGACTAGGGCGTATTAGTAACGAGAGTTGAACCCCGTACCTTTGTTAGGAAAGATGTACGCCCTGTCAAACAAATAATATATGTACAGACTTGAAATCTCGAGCAGCGCAAATAAAGCCCCTTACCCTTTCGTTTCATAAAGTAGGTGGTCTCTGTATGTTCGTCACGTCCCATGGTCTTTGCTTGAACATACTTTTGGTTGGACACTCCAGGACGTTGCACTTTGACCATTCTGCAAAGTGTGTCACCGTCATTCGTTTTCTACTTCTTCCGCTTCTTCTTGCTCTTAATTTGTTCTTGTTCTTCTTGTTCTTCTTCTTGTTCCTCTTTTTCCTTCTTCTTCTTCTTCATCTTCTTCATCATCTTCTTCTTCTTCTTCTTTTTTCCCCCTTCATCGCCTTCCTTTAATTTGTCGGCGTTCGTCTTGAAATGAACGTTTGTGACGTTATGTCATAGGATACAGCGACGCTAAAAAATAAGCGCCGTTCGGCCCGACACATCCGATTTCAGTACGCCATTTTTAGGACTGGGTTTCCCTTCCCGCTCCGATTCCTATTTTCTTAAAAAGTCTGCAGTCTGTTTCCAGATCCACCACTTTTAGGCGAAATAAAGTCTTGGCTAGTTTTGGATCACTGACAATGATGCAAGTTCCAAGCTATAAGTCGCTGATATCTGTCAGCTCAATCAACCCTACATTTGTTGCTTTTACGGTCATTCATGAACATAAACTTTGTTGGACACTCCACCTTGCTGATGTCTGGCCATAGTCTCCTAGGTGTGTGACGATCAAAGTCAATGTGTTTCTATGGCACACACTGGTCTCAGAGATCTAACGTTACGGTGTTCATTGCAATGACCGTCAGATTTTTGTTAATGCTGTAGTGTGGCAAGTTTTCTGTTTCCTTGATGTCCTACATTAATAGTTAAACAGGCTCCAAATCTTATCTGGACCAACTAGGGCCTGTCGATAATGAGGATTGCAATGAGAAGCGATTCCTCTACCACCCTGCCACCCCAGTGTATAGTTTACTGTTAACTTTCTTACTGTTACCTTGTCACTCTTGACCAAGTCACTCTTGTCCGTGTCACTTTTTGACCTTGTGTCACTTTTACATGTCACTTTTGACCTTGTCACTCTTGTTCATGTTATTTTTGACCTTGTTCCTCTTGTTCATGTTTGTCTTGACCGTGTCACTCTTGACCATGTCACCCTTATTCATGTCACTTTTGTCCATATCACTCTTGTCTTTGTCACTCTTGTTAATGTCATTCTTGTTCATGCCACTATTGTCCATGTCACCGTTGTCCATATAACTTTTGACCTTGTCCCTCTTGCTGATGTGTCTCTTGACCCTGTCACTCTTGTTCATGTTACTCTTGACCATGCCACTCTTGTCCATGTCACTTTTGTCCATATCACTCTTGTCCTTGTCACTCTTGTTAATGTCATTCTTGTTCATGCCACTATTGTCCATGTCACCGTTGTCCATATAACTTTTGACCTTGTCCCTCTTGCTGATGTGTCTCTTGACCCTGTCACTCTTGTTCATGTCACTCTTGACCATGCCACTCTTGTCCATGTCACTTTTTTCCATGCCCCTCTTGTCCATGTCACTTTTATCCATGTCACTTTTATCCATGCCACTCTTGTCCATGTCACTCTTGACCTTGTCACTCTTATTAATGTCGCTGTTGACCTTGTCACTCTTGTCTATGTCACTTTTGATATTCTTCCTCATGTCCATGTCATGTTTGACCGTGTCCCTCTTGTTCATGTCACTCTTGACTGTGTCCCTCTTGTTCGTGTCACTCATGTTCATGTCACTTTTAATCTTTTTTATTGTCACTCGTGACCATGTCACTGTTGTCATTGTCACTATTGTTCATGTCGCTCTTGTCCGTGTCGCTCTTGTTTGTTTCACTCTTTTCTATGTCCTTATTGTCCATATCGTTCTTGTCCGTGTCAGTCTTGTCCATATCAGTCTTGTACATGTCAGTCTTGTCCTTATCAATCTTGTATTTCTCTCGCGTATCCTTGTGTCTCTTGTCCATGTCAATCTTATTATTGTCACACTTGTCTTTGTCACTCTTATCCTTGTCACTCTTGTCTATGTAACGCGTGTCCTTGTCACTCTTGTTTATGCCAGTCTTGTCCTTGTCACACTTGTCTATGTAACGCGTGTCCTTGTCACTCTTGTCTATGTCAGTCTTGTCCTTGTCACACGTGTCTATGTAAGGCGTGGCCTTGTCACTCTTGTTGTTGTCACTCTTGTCCATGTCAGTTGTTTTCCATATCACACGTGACCTTTGTCACTCTTGTGCGTGTCACTGTTGTACTTGTCACGCGTGTCCTTGTCACTCTTGCCCATGCCAATCTTGTCCATATCACATGTGTTTTTGTCACTCTTGTCTATGTAACGCGTGTCCTTGTCACTCTTGTCCATGTCAGTCTTGTCCTTGTCCATGTCAGTCTTTTCCGTGCCACACGTGTCATCCGTCTGTCTTATCTATATCACACGTTTCTTTGTCACTCTTGTCTATGTAACGCGTGTCCTTGTCACTTTTGTCCAGGTACGACTTGTTCATATCACACGCGTCTTTGTCACTCTTGTCTATGTAACGCGTGTCCTTGTCACTTTTGTCCAGGTACGACTTGTCCATATCACACGTGTCTTTGTCACTCTTGTCTATGTAACGCGTGTCCTTGTCACTTTTGTCTCTTCAGTCCCTTTGTGAGCGCCTGCCTGTTCTTAGATCCCTGTACACCCGATGCTTAATCATACATTCACCCGGCATACGAACATTTCCCTTCCATCTCTCTATACAGAGGCGTATGGCTGCTCAATATTTTTAACCTGTTGAGGATTTCAGTTAGGTACTTTGTCCTGTCAGCTGGTTCTGAGCAGCCTGTAGAGACAGTCCCTGTGGAAACGAGCTAGCTGCCTCGCACGTCTGCTATACACTGACCATATTTCACATGCGATCAGAAGAATGGTTAGTACTTAATAACGATGTACCTTTACCACTGTAATGAAATGATTGTCATATCTGCTAGATACGCTTGCTTATAGTCTCCAAAACTCATAAATTGTCTTTGCAATTCTGTTGCTGACCTCAGAGTCGATAATTGCTTTTCTGGTGAGCGTGCTGCCTAAGAAGATCAAGCTATCAACTGTCTGGAGATGTTGGATTATTTTATGTGTTTCCCCCATCTAACAGGGCACAACACTTATAACTGCCTGTTAGATTTGGGCGTGCTCTCATATATTTTGTATTGGTTCTGCAGGTATATTTTTAATACATGAGAAACTGCCGCATTAATCATTATCAATAACGGCTGATAAACAAACAAGGTTATACAGCTGTTTTATATATAATAGTAATCACAGACGTGTGCTGGCCTGATAACAAAATTAACGTTTTATCGGTGTGCCTGATGAGCATAATGGTACATCATTTCCTTTTCATAGTAAAGTCACGGGGTACAGATCCCATTACGGACACGCTCCAGTTTCAACAGCTGGTACTTGGCACCAGACTTTCTGATATGATAGGAAACACATGGGGTAGAGAACTTACCACCCTGCCATTTATTCAAGATATAGTTTCGTAGAATGAAACCTATAAATTATGATCCCCGTCAGCAGTTTCTACTATCAGAATATACTTTACCTTTATCTTTATGCCATTATCAAATGATAAAAACTTTTCTTGAAAAACGATAATAACATAAGTAAAATTATCACGGTTATAGGACATTTGGTGTAACAGATAAAGTCAATCTGGTTTTCTTTGTTTTATCACTATTTTCTTATTTATGTTGAATACTTTTGTTTTCCCGTTAGCATTTATTATATTTTTGTTTTTATTTGTTTTGTGTTAGTTTTTCCAACATTTGAAAATGATCTAATTAGGTGGACACAACGGTGTATATCTCCTGCTATTCTTAGGTGAAACTGGCTTTTAATATGGCTTGTACTTCACCCAATGAAATATATTCCAAAATGTATTGTTGTTTGACTAACCATTTTTAGTGTGTACACAAATTATATGATGGTTGTTGTTGAGTTGTGTTGTGTCTATTACTTTTTCTTCTTCTTCTTCTTCTTCTTCTTCTTCTTCTTCTTCTTCTTCTTCTTCTTCTTCTTCTTCTTCTTCTGCTTTCTCGTTAGAACTCTGATATCCACATCGATGGCTCCAACAAATTTGTGTCCGTGGCAGTTTGAAAAGAGTTGCTTTGTGCTATGGATCGTGCCTGCGGACACAGCATCCGTTTCAGAATGTAATTGCTTTGGTGTGCTTTTATAGTCTTTGACTGTCCTCTAACAGGGCGTACGACAGGGATGCATACCCCACCCTTATCTATTAATATATATGCTGAATCTATAATGAGAAACGTCAAAAACGATGGAAAATATGATAAATTCGAGCCATTAACTATCGGTGGGAAAGAGATACCAGAGCTCAGATAAGCAGAAGGTACAGTTATTCTCTCAAATAGCGCTGTAGGACTGGAACGGAAGACAGTGTCGGCAAAACCACACAGCGAAGAAGAAATTCTAAATTATGTTCCTCAATATAAGTAAAACCAAAATAATGAGCACAGACGAGACCAATACTAAACCTGAAGTTATTCTAGAAAAACAAGAAATTGAGAAAGTCAACATGTTTTGAGTGCCTCGGTTCAATTATAAGCAACAATGGAGATTGCCTAAAGGAAGTCAAACGGAGAATGACCAAGGCAATGCATAGATTAAATACAATGAGAAACTCATGGCGGATTTCTAATAAAGTGAACGAACATAAAAATCTTGCTAACTTGCATCTTCCCGATGGCAACGCACGGATGTCAAACGTGGACCACCACACAAAAACTTCAGTAAAGGACTAAATCTTTTGAACTAAAATTTTACAGCAGGGTGCTCAAAATACCATGAATAGCGAAAAAGAAAAATTCAGATATCCTAAAAGTACTGGATATCGAGGAAAATTGGTTAATAAACAGAATCTTCCAAAGGAAGCTAAAATATTTTGCCGCATCAAATGCCATTATGGCCTGGAGAGAACGATACGCAAAGGTATGGTGTAGGGAAAGCGGGGCAGAGGCATACCGAGGAGAAGACGAACAAGACATCACTAAGGTCCTGAAGATGACAGTGAAAGAGACAGCAGTTCTGGTTAGAGATCGGCTGTTGTGTGAGTCATGTTCTGCAAAGGACATGCTGCATGATGATGTTCAGCGTTGTCTCTCCAAGGAAAGCTGACGTACTGTAATGTAAATTCTTTTCTTCGCGAGAAGGCCTCCTTTGAAGGGAGCACGTCGTAGTGCCAGTCGGTAGAAATGTTTGCGTGAGATGGCATCTACTATCTGTCTCTACTTATATTCATACGCTGCTCTAGAGTGCACCAATGGTCTGTGTCACTAAAACAAGTGTAATAATGCAAAAGGTCTCTCGCGCAGGTATTTCCACTATTGATAAGTCTGTATCCACTGTGTCGTTTACTAAAGTGGGGAATTCAGTTACATATAACTAAATAGGGACATTCAACTAGAAAAAAATTGGGGCATTCACTTTCACAGAAGGAAATATGGACATTCAATTTCACCAAATAAAATAGGTGTATTAGTTTTCATTAGAAATTGGAACATTCTATTTCAGAGAGTAAAATAGGGACATCAACATTCACAGACCAAATAAATACATTCAATGTCAGACAAAGGAATAAATGCATTCAATGTCAGACAAAGGAATAAATGCATTCAATGTCAGACAAAGGAATAAATGCATTCAATGTCAGACAAAGGAATAAATGCATTCAATGTCAGACAAAGGAATAAATGCATTCAATGTCAGACAAAGGAATAGGTACATTCAATGTCAGACAAAGGAATAGGTACATTCAATGTCAGACAAAGGAATAAATGCATTCAATGTCAGACAAAGGAATAGGTACATTCAATGTCAGACAAATGAATAGGTACATTCAATGTCAGACAAAGGAATAGGTACATTCAATGTCAGACAAAGGAATAGGTACATTCCATGTCTGAGACCAGAATAGCGGCATTAACATTCACAGAACATTTGACAAAGTCTGGAAAGATGGACTTAGAGTCAAGCTAAGAAGAAGTGATGTTTGTGGGAAAATGTACAAGTGGATCAACCACTACCTCAAACAAAGAACGGCCAGAGTCCAAGTACAAGGGCAGATAAGCAAAAAGGTGACACTCGAGCAGGGAGTACCCCAAGGGGGAGTACTGTCACCCACACTCTTCCTGGTGTATATAAACGACATTACAGAGAATATACCAAGAAGAGTCCATAGCTCAATGTTTGCAAACGATCTGGCTATGTGGACCTCTGAAAAGAATCTCACCATAGCAAGAAATCGGATGCAGCAGGCCCTAACATCGCTGGAAGAGTGGGCGAACTCATGGCTGGGAAAAATAAACGAGGAGAAAACCACATGCACAATATTCTCGCTTTCAATCAAACCCCAGAATACCAAATTAAGATTAAATGGCAAATTCCTGCAGCCAAACGACAACCCAAACTATCTGGGAGTCACATTTAATCGGCGCATGACATGAAAAAGTCAGATCGAGAGAAACCGAAAGAGAGACAGAGAAAGAATGGCAATCATGAGGAAACTTACTGGCACAAGCTGGGGAGCAGACGAAAGCATACTAAAGAAACTGTACACTGGAAGAGTGAGACCAGTTCTCGAGTATGGCATTGCGGCGTGGACAACAGCAGCAAAGGCGAACTTCGTTAAAGTTAGCAAACTTCAAAACCAAGCCATGAGAGTTATAACAGGAGGCATGAAGTCAACGCCAATTGCAGAACTTGAAAAGATTACACAACTGCAATCCATGACCGATAGAAGAGACTGCAGAGCCCAGCTGCAGTCAGAGAAACTCCGAAGACTGACTGACCATCCAATGCACCAGAGACTAAACAATTTGGGAAATGGGAAACTAAAGCGAAGAAACTTTGCAGAAATAGCCAAAGCAAAGATGCACGAAGATTCCATAAACGCACTAACAACACCAAAACCAATCACTACTGTTCGAAAACCTACCTGGAGGCAGGATATATTTCCAGAGGTGGTAGAAAATATACCAGGTATTGGAAACAAAGACTGCCAGACTGAAAAAGAAAGGAGAGATACTACCCTAAGCTTTATATCGAAAATCTACCGAAGCATGGACTGGACCCATGCATACACCGACGGTTCTGTAACAAACACTACACAGAACGGAGGGGCAGGAGCATTCATGAACCTACCAAATGGCAGAAAAATTACACTGTCATTCGCTACTGGTAAGTACACAAGCAATTTCAGAGCGGAGGCAGAGGTACTGAGGGCGGCAGTGGAAGAAATGGTGACACATAAAGAAAATGAAAGCCATACAGTCCTACTTACAGATGCTCTGGCCGTAGTCACAGCGCTAAAAAGCCAGAAAAACACTGAGCTTAATGACTTAAGAGCAGCACTCTGCCAACTGTGCCAGCAGTCCGCACCAAAAAGGGTAGTGGTACAGTGGGTCCCATCACACTGCAACATCCAAGGCAACGAGGAGGCAGACAGACTAGCAAAAGAAGGTGCAAGACTACCACAAACAGATACTAGTATGACATACGAAGAGTCAAAACGGTTTATTAAAGCCAGATACATGACCAAATGGGAAACCGAACATACTGGTTACACCAAAAACGATGCATATTACCAGTTGAACAGAAGAGAGCAGGTCGTTGTCTTCAGACTTCGCACTGGCCACAATAGACTGATGTACCACTTATTCAACAAATTGAAGATAGGTGGTACCGACGAATGCCCGTGCGGTACCGGTAAAATGACCGCTGAACATCTGCTGCAGAACTGCCCGACATACGAGGATCAGAGAGAGCAGATGTGGCCATCACCAGTGGAACTGCAAGACAAGCTCTATGGCAGTGTCGACAGCCTCAGGATGACCGCCGCTTTTTTCGAAAAAATAATGGTTACTGTCTGACTGCGTACGAAGAAGAAGAAGAAGAAATTCACAGAACAAATAGATGCATTGAATGTTACACAATGAAATAGGGGCTTTCAATTTCAGAGAACGGAACAAGGCTTCGGGAGTTCTGTATTCTTAAATGAGAAAAAAACATCCTCGTAGACAAGACATCAGCAGGTCATAGCCGGAATTGCAATCCACAGCGACAGGAACATTCCTGCTGAGATTACTAATTATGCACTGGTTCACCTCGTGACTCGAGCAAACACCTGGGCTCACGTTTCCAGCTGGCAGCGCCAAGACGGGTGGCTGGAAGGTTTTGGTAAAACTGAACAGAATGCGAGTGCTTGTCCAATATTGACAGATACACGAACACGATGTAGAGTAGTTTATCTCCCGTGTAATAAAACAAGAGGGTACATGGATTACTTGGAATCCTGGCATTCAAACACGTAGGTGTATGCTGCCAGGTAGCCACTGCATCCATAGCATGTTCTTTTGTTCGGGTGATATACTTAGAACGCTAAATAGGCCAATGGGAAGATTGGAAATGAATTGAGTAGGAATGCCATTATTTTTGAATGTTCTTACCATGGGTGCAGATAACAGGTCACTCTTAAAGATGTTCAAATGCCAAAGGTTCTTTTACGTGCAAAATGTGTACATGGGAAATCCGAGAGTGTCGTCTATCTCCAACAGGACTTTACAATCGTCCTTACTAGCTTCAGACTTGGTTCGCTTGAAAACTGCGGGTTTCGAAGACCATCTACTGTTTCCTACTTTCATGCACTTTCTAACAGACGACCTCATTGCCCAGTAGGTTACATTCGGATTAACAAGACTTCGTAAGGTCGACAAAATGAAACCGACACCAATGGAAACTGCTAAATACACTGGAAGAAAAATGATAAATTTTAAAGACACTTCAAAACGAATTATTTTCACATTATTGTTTATCTCTCAAATATTCATGATTGACCAATTATGGTTATCTGTGGATGTTATGTGCTAAAACTTTCTACGATGACCAGTTCAGGCTTCTACAGCAGAGACAACTTATGCCACCGCACACCCCCACCCCACACCTTCAGACCTTGTTGTTCTGGGTGAATCAGCGAGTCTTCCAGGCAATACTTTATTTGACCTCACGCATTTTGCTTATCAATAATCATATGGGGCCAGAGTGGCCATTTCCGTCCCTATATTTGTACTTTGCAAGAAGCCCTGAAATGTAATACATAGACACTACTTATAACATCAACAATAAATTAACAGCATACATACATTTAAACTTATGTATATGTACATGTATGCGCGTATGTGTGTATGAATGTATGTATGTATGTATGTATGTATGAATGTATGTATGTATGTATGTATGTATGTATGTATGTATGTATGTATGTATGTATGTGTGTATGTATGTGTGTGTGTGTGTGTATGTATGTATGTATGTATGTATGTATGTATGTATGTATGTATGTATGTATGTATGTATATATGAATGTGTATGTATGTATGTATGTATGTATGTTTGTATGTATATATGTATATATGTATGTATGTATGTGTGAATGTATGTATGTATGTATGTATGTATGTGTGTATGTATGTATTATGCATATATAATATGTATGTATGTATTATGTATGTATTATGTATGCATGTATGTGTATGTGTGTGTAAGTTTGCTGTGTCTGTGTGCGTGTTTATGTGTGTAAGTAATTTGTCAAATATTTTAATAAAAGATTGAGTGTAACCTTTCTTCATTGAAATAATATCAAAAGGACTGTTAACCTTAATATATCCAAGAATACTCCGCCCCAACCCGCCTGATACATTCTCTCTCTCCTTTATTATTCTAAATCCCACCTATCATTGTTCACACTGTTTTCCTCTGTGTTAACATACCTCCTTCCTATCTCGCACTCCAACTACACGCTCTCTCAAATGACTGCCGAAATAATCCAAATGCAGCTTATGTACAGCTGTTGTGGGAAAAAGTGCGGGAATTTCCAGTCAGAGAGTAGGCGAACAAACACGTCACTGTACTTCATAATAGATCAGAGCAAGCCGGAGGGACACATCTTACAATTTACTCTAGAAAAATGATACGTTAAACACGAACAAGTCAGTGTCATCTATTTCCAGACATTTGAATCGAGAGCAGCAAAGAAATGGTCATTGTGGTCGTTAAAGTATATCGTTACAGCAAATAAATGGCAATAGTGCCTGAAATTTGCTGCCCCAGGATGTACACGGGGTTACCGCAAACATCACCACTACAAGACTATACACCATGCTTTGGCGGAGACTTCCATAGAGGAACCAACTGTATTTGTTGCCCTATATATAATCAATTGTGAAACTGCATGTTTATGAAAGTATCACGTGTATCGACAAAATGGTTGTATACAGACCCCGCAGGGTCTTCTAAACCAGTATAAAGACGTTAAGTTAAGTTAAGTTAAGTTAAGAATACAACTAATTATTTTTCTTCTTCTTCTTTTTCTTTATCTTCTTCTTCTTTTTCTTTATCTTCTTCTTCTTGTTTTTCTTATTCTTCTTCCTCTGTTTTTCATCTTTTCGCGTTCTGACGTTGTGTCGTAGTGTTCATCGAGTTGTTGTTTTTTTATGGTCGTTTCGGGACATATTCGAATTAACTGGCTTATTTCAGTACCGGGTCTGCATTCCCACTGTGATTTTTATTTTTATCCATTGACCCGATTCCAGAGCCGCCTCGTCTTGGCCGAATTTGGTCTTGGTCAGCTATGGTTCGCTGACCCTGATGCGAGCAGCCAGCTATGGGTCGCTGATGCGAGCAGCCAGCTATAGATCGCTGACCCTGATTCGAGCAGCCAGCTATGGGTCGCTGACCCTGATTCGAGCAGCCAGCTATGGGTCGCTGACCCTGATTCGAGCAGCCAGCTATGGGTCGCTGACCCTGATTCGAGCAGCTAGCTATGGGTCGCTGACCCTGATTCGAGAAGCTAGCTATGGGTTGCTGACCCTGATTCGAGAAGCTAGCTATGGGTCGGTGACCCTGATTCGAGCAGCCAGATATGGGTCGCTGACCCTGATTCGAGCAGCTAGCTATAGGTCGCTGACCCTGATTCGAGCAGCTAGCTATGGGTCGCTGACCCTGATGCGAGCAGCTAGCTAGAAGCCGCGGGATGATGTGAGAACTTGCATCTTAGCCGCACAATAATTGTTGACTAGTCTAATCGAACATGGCGAGAACAGGACCAGACTAAATGTGTATTTTAATGTAAACGTACAAAAGTGAGCCTACAGAAATAACAAAACACTCGGCCTAAAAGAGATCAGGGGGATGCAACATAACGAGAGGGTACAGACAAAGGGTGGAAAAATTAAAAAATACACACACAAAATTGGATATAAAAATTGCGAATACCACAAACGACTTTGAGATAAATAAAGAACAGATTAAAACAGATCAAATATATTTGTAAAATAATCTAGGAAAATGGAGTGAGAGGGAGAGAAAGGGAGCGATAGAGGGAGAGAGTCAGGGAGGGAGAGGGGGGAGGGGTAAAGAGAAGGAAGGAGCGATGGAGGGAGAAAGAGGGACTGAAGGAGAGAGGGAGGGATGGAGAGAGAGAGAGGGATTGAGGGAGAGAGGGAGGGAGTGAGTGGGAGGGAGAGAGGGAGGGAGTGAGTGGGAGGGAGAGAGGGAGGGATGGGGAGAGGAAGGGAGTGAGAAGGAAGGAGAGAGGGAGGGATGGGGAGAGGAAGGGAGTGAGAAGGAAGGAGAGAGGGAGGGAGAGAGGAAATGAGGGGGAGGGGAGAGGGAGAGACGTGGGAGGGAGAGAGAGTGTGCAGAGTTCAGTGGGAGAGAGATTTGAGGGCGGGAGAGAGTCAGAGAGTGAGTAAGAAAGAGTGAGTGAAAGGCGTTAGAGTGTGAGTAAGAAAGTGAAAGAGATAGGCAGAGAGGGATAGAGTAAGAAAGTGAGAGGTAGGGGAGTGAGAGGGAGGGAGAGAGTGAGATATAGGGGGAGAGTGAGAGAGAGGAGAGAGAAGGGGGAGTGAGAGAGAGGGACAGGG
>JAVGWX010000001.1:163921270-164298770 GCA_036924085.1 Ariolimax columbianus | reverse complement strand
CCTAACATGACAGTCGATTGGTTATGCAAATCCAATTATCTGGAAGAAACAGCCTACCCATAATAATAATTACTACGTTTGCATAACTCCTCCAACTGAACAAGAAGAACAAGTGGCTTTCAACCTATTAAAATATTACTTCTGCTATGCCTCCAGTACCTCACAAGGAAGGCCATTCTGTTTCAGTTCTGCCAGATTCTTATACTCTCGATGATGAAAACAAATGTAAAGGTAGTGAACATCCATCATCATTCAAAACATTTACATTAAAACGTTCTGCTTTAGTGCCTATTGAAAGAACAAAACAGCCATATAAACTACCCAAGAGTGTATTGAATGATCTAGTCAGAGATCTGGAATTGTTGAAAAGTAAAGCGATGCCGTCAGTGTCCAGACGTCTGCAAAAGGGTCGTATAGAAGAGAATGCGCATTTGTCTATGTTTCATGGTCGCTAAAAAAAAATACTGATTCCATTTTTCCATACTTCATTGCAACACTACCAATCGACCACAAAAAACTACGGTTGGAGGCTGCTCATTGGTTCGTCGAAGCTGTACTTACTATATGTACTGGTCCATAATTGTAACGTGTTACGATCTGTTCTACTCTGGCTGTAGTCCATATGAAAGAAACAAAATCCCATTACAAATAAACCGTTACACGCCATCAAGTATAACAAGTATAAGTGGCAGAGTTGTGGTGACCTGAACGTCATTGCAATCTTCAAAGGGTCACACAATTATGTTGTTTCCTCTGTTTCTGGAACAACCATTTCAGGAATTTCCATTACAAGAAAATGAATGGTTGATCCCCACGCCAATCACTTGAACCAGGGGGAAATGAATGTACTTTACGAACCATTTGTAGAACCCAGAAGGATTACTTCCTCTTCGACACATCAAACTTGAACTAATGAAGAATTGGGTAAATGTCATATATCGAAAAGAGGCAGGAATTTAATATCTTTGTGAACAATTTCCGAGACTTAATGATCACAGAAGATGTGTTCGTCGATCCAGAGGTACATCAGATCTTCCAACATAACTGTTTTGTTATCTTCAAATTGTGAGGACAAGTTAAATTGCAGTGTTTCCCAGTCGTGGCTACACACCTGGACAATATGACAATAACCTGGAGCTCCTAGAAGCCCATCACAGTGTTACAAAAGATATGGTTCAACATGTCATTGAAGCTTCTGTATTTTCATTTTTCAATTTATTCTCAGCTAACTGCTTTAAAGGGAGCCGCATAGCGCAGTGGTTAGCGAGCTGGTTTATCATCTGAGTGGTCCTGGGTTCATTCACCAATTGAGGCGGACATTTTTTTTCAGACCTCAACGGCTCCCGGGTCGACCTAGGCTTAAATTGGTACCGGTTCAGTCCGGGAAGTAAAAGCGGCGAGGGAGGGGAGAAGGCTACTGCCCTCATATAGCAGAGTCTTTGAAATGTGAGATCGCTAACACCTCACACCCCTGCGGCAATAATGTAATGGGTTACTTTCCTTTTTTTTTAAAACTGCTTTAATAAGGACATTTCTGCACTCGACACAAAAAGATACCAGGGCAAAGAAACACAGCAATGCTGGTTGGTTGACGATTGTGGGACCTTTGTGAGAGGGGCGTTAGAAAGTAAATACCAAATGATTATTTATATAAACATTACCATACGGTTTCCATACGTAAACGTGTACAACTTAAAACAAAACATTTATAAAACTAGATACATATTTTTAGAGTTTTAACCGTTAATTTCATATTCACCATCCAAACTAATATAAAGGTAACTTTGTTTGATCTGAGATTTAATAAAAGTCAAAGCGTGTTGTCATTTGTAATACTTGTTATTTAAAATATGTAAAGTGCAGACAGCTAAAGAAAGATATTAAATAACACAGGAATGGAGGGGAAAAGTAAGAGTTCTTCATTGTTATTTATAACTAGTCCTATCGTCTGAAAAAAGAACGACAGACAATCAGCTAACAAACAAGAAGATTACTGGACGTCACGTAAATGTGGCTTTAACTAAGAATAATAAGAATCCAGTGGCCAGCTGCGAAGACTAACGAGAACGTGATGACGGATGCCAATCGTCAAGGCAGCTCATTACATCACGCATCAGCAAGAAGCTGTCGTATTATGGGGCTTGTTTTGAAAAGCATAGCGACTGAGTGGTAGTGTGTGTGGGTAAGGCGCAAAGGTTTCGTTTCATTTTAGCAACACATTTTAGTCTACCCTGATGTAAATTAAAACGCGACTAACAGTTATGGAAAACTAGGCGGCGAGAAAAAAAAATGTATTTTTAACAGTCTAATAAATTGTTAATCGATAGCAGTGTCTGCTATTGAACTAAACTGTTACCTTTGTGAGACAAAGCGGGTTATGTCACACTTACATGGGGCAAAATTGCTAGATAAACAACACAGATACTGATTCTGGACAGAGGGACAAATAAGAGATTGACTAATCACACTTTCAAGGGACAATAATAGCCGCTCTTTGTGAGCCATGATTATAACAGTAGTGAGACATGTTGTCTTGTTCATCCAAGGTGAGTCTGGAGGTGGCTATATAGTCAAATTATGGCACATAAATTCCTTTACCATAAGTAACTTATGAGGTCAGGGTTGGGCATGTGGGTGGCAGTTGTTTTGTCTTTCCGCTCAATAAGTTTTCACGAAGAATCGTGGATTCGGCACTCATCAGTAATGGAGGTGTCTCTGATGGGGGTTCTACTCCAAGCCTGTGCTAAATACTCCTATGAGTTTAAATCGCCGTTTAAGCGTGCCATATATATTTTGAGGGTGTCTTTGAAACGCTGCTTTCACCCACTGACCATACGCAAGCACTCTTTCAATTCACCGCACATTTAGTTGTTTGGGGGTTCGATTGTCTGCCACGGTTTAGCTGCTTCACCTAATGTGGCTCGTCTGAAACAATGTGTGGATGCCAGAATTTTGATTTTAGTGATGATCTCAGTGTCTGGAATCCTATCTTGCATTGTATTTACAAGTCTTCGGATACAAATTCCGTGAAAGTAGTATATTTTTCTATCATGGCTGCTGTACACAATCTAAACTTAACTTCTGTATTCTGGTTTGGAAGACTCTGCAGAGTCTGTACACAACCAGTTACTTCTACTCCCACTGACCTAAAAATAGTTATGTGCGTAAAATCTCTTCTTGAATTAATTAATTGACGATGTATCACTATATCTAGTATTCCAAGCATTCACAACTCGTTGACTAAAAACATATTTCCTAATATCTTATCTGGACCTTTCTTTAACTTCTTCTTCTTCTTCTGCGTACACAGTCAGACAGTAACCATTATTTTCTCGAAAAAAGCGGCGGTCATCCTGAGACTCTCGCCACTACCATAGAGCTTGTCTTGCAGTTCCACTGGCAATGGCCACATCTGCTCTCTCTGATCCTCGTATGTCGGGCAGTTCTGCAGCAGATGTTCAGTGGTCATTTTACCAGTACCGCACGGGCATTCGTCGGTACACCCTATCTTCAATTTGTTGAAGAGGTGGTACCTCAGTCTGTTGTGGCCAGTGTGAAGTCTGAAGACAACGACCTGCTCTCTTCGGTTCAACTGGTAATAGGCATCGTTTTTGGTGTAACCAGTATGTTCGGTTTCCCATTTGGACATGTACCTGGCTTTGATAAGCCGTTTTGACTCTTCGTACGTCATACTGGTATCTATTTGTGGTAGCCTTGCACCTTCTTTTGCCAGTCTGTCTGCCTCCTCGTTGCCTTGGATGTTGCAGTGTGACGGAACCCACTGTACCACTACCCTTTTTGGTGCGGACTGTTGGCACAGTTTGCAGAGTGCTGCTCTTAAGTCATTAAGCTCAGTGTTTTTCTGGCTTTTTAGCGCTGTGACTACTTCGAGAGCATCTGTCAGCAGGACTATATGGCTCTCATTTTCACTGTGTGTTACCATTTCTTCCACTGCCGCCCTCAGTGCCTCTGCCTCTGCTCTGAAATTGCTCGTGTACTTACCAGTAGCGAATGACAGTGTTATTTTTCTGCCATTTGGTAGGTTCAGGAATGCTCCTGCCCCTCCGTTCTGTGTAGTGTTTGTTACAGAACCGTCGGTGTATGCATGGGTCCAGTCCATGCTTGGGTAGCTTTTCGTTATGAAGCTTAAGGTAGTGTCTCTCCTTTCTTTTTCGGTCTGGCAGTTTTTGTTTGCAATACCTGGTATATTTTCTACCACCTCTGGAAATATATCCTGCCTCCAAGTAGGTTTTCGTACAGTAGTGATGGGTTTTGGTGTTGTTAGTGCGTTTATGGGATCTTCGTGCATCTTTGCTTTGGCTATTTCTGCAAAGTTTCTCCGCTTTAGTTTCCCAGTTCCCAAATTGTTTAGCCTCTGGTACATTGGATGGTCCGTCAGTCTTCGGAGTTTCTCTGCCTGCAGCTGGGCTCTGCAGTCTCTTCTGTCGGTCATGGATTGCAGTTTTGTAATCTTTTCAAGTTCTACAATTGGCGTTGACTTCATGCCACCAGTTATGATTCTCATGGCTTGGTTTTGAAGTTTGTTAACTTTATCGAAGTTCGCCTTCGCTGCTGTTGTCCATGCCGCGATGCCATACTCGAGAACTGGTCTCACTCTTCCAGTGTACAGTTTCTTTAGTATGCCTTCGTCTGCTCCCCAGCTTGTGCCAGCAAGTTTCCTCATGATCGCCATTCTTTCTCTGGCTTTCATTCGGTTTCTCTCAATCTGACTTTTCCATGTCATGCGCCGATCAAATGTGACTCCCAGATAAGTTGGGTTGTCGTTTGGCTGCAGGATTTTGCCATTTAGGCTTAATTTGGTACTTTGGGGTTTTAATGAGAGCGAGAATATTGTGCACGTGGTTTTCTCCTCGTTTATTTTGACCAGCCATGAGTTCGCCCACTCTTCCAGCGATGTTAGGGCCGTTTGCATCCGATTTCTTGCTACTTTCTTTAACTAATGTGTAGCTGTGCCATCTTGTCCGTGTATCATTTTGTATTTTTGTAAAACTTGTTTTAGTGCAATTTATATTTTCCCTTTATTATTGTATAAACCCGTTTTAAATCTCCTTCACTTTTTCAGGCACTGAACCTTTCCTCATAACTGTAATTCTGGAATCCCACTATCAGTTTTGTCGCTGTTCTTTGTATCCTTTCCAGCATGTTTATATTCTATCTACGATAAGAACTCCAAACCTGTACACAGTATTCTAATCTAAGTTTAACTAATGCTTTATACAGTTTGACTATCACTTCTTTGCTCCTAAGTTTAACATGTACTTGTATCATACATGTTATTGAATTTGCCCATTTCACTGCTTTTTGGACTTGCTCAGTCACCTTACTTGTATGGCATGTTTAGCCCCCACGCCCCCCCCCCCCCCCAAACATTTACATTTCAATCTTTTTTAAAATTTTTCTCTCCAGTTCTCAATGTACATTACATATTGAATGTACCCATTTGGATAACTGTACATTTATCTACATTAAACTTCATCTGCCCCCTCTCAGACCAATCTTAGTTTTTATCTAAATTAGACGTCAGCATATCTGTCTCTACATTAGATGAGGCACTTCTGCATAGTTTTATGTCATTCTTGAATTTTGCAATCATGGATCCGATACCATTGTCCACATCACGTAAATATATCAAGAACAAAATTGGTCTAAAAACCTAGCCATATGGCACTCCACTTTTTTGCTTGCACCACCCAAAGCAATCCTTTTTTATGCTCACTCTCTATATCCATTTGGTAACTTCCTCACCTATTCTATGTGATTTCAACTTCTTGATCAATCTTTGATGAGATACTCTACCGAGAAGCTTCGCAAAACATAACATTCACTGGCTCCACTTCATCTATCATTTTGGTAACCTCCTCTAGGAATTCTAATAAATTTATTTTATCAGCATCTCCTTTCAGTAAACCCATGCTGACTATTCATGATTATATTAAATGTATCCAAGTACACTACGTCTCACTGCTATACAGAAGGGCGGGAGTATTGCGGTGTAGTTGACTGAGTTTTGTATCTAGGCTAAGTCTCCTCAGATCTCACACACTGTCGTTCAGCCTTCCAAAAGTAGCACTGACCTTGAGATTATATGGTTGACCTCAATCAATAGTATTTTCCATTGAGAGAGTATTGTGAAAGTAAGTGAAGTTGTCTAAAGATTTGATGCGCTTTTTTTGAGTCTTGATACATAGGTCGCGATATACGTCACTCGGGGCAAGCTGTAAAATGACGTAATTTGTTGTGTGTTTATTAGACTGAACGTGTGGTAGAGATTCCAATCTATTAGACTGAACGTGTGGTAGAGATTCCAATCTATTAGACTGAATGTGTGGTAGAAAATCCAATCTATTAGACTGAAAGTGTGGTAGAGAATCCAATCTATTAGACTGAATGTGTGGTAGATAATCCAATATATTAGACTGAATGTGTGGTAGATAATCCAATATAGACTGAATGTGTGGTAGAGAATCCCATCTATTAGACTGAATGTGTGGTAGAGAATCCAATCTACTAGACTGAGTGTGTGGTAGAGAATCCAATCTATTAGACTGAAAGTGTGGTAGAGAATCCAATCTATTAGACTGAATGTGTGGTAGATGATCCAATATATTAGACTGAATGTGTGGTAGAGAATCCCATCTATTAGACTGAAAGTGTGGTAGAGAATCCAATCTATTAGACTGAATGTGTGGTAGATAATCCAATATATTAGACTGAATGTGTGGTAGAGAATCCAATCTATTAGACTGAATGTGTGGTAGAGAATCCCATCTATTAGACTGAATGTGTGGTAGAGAATCCAATCTACTAGACTGAGTGTGTGGTAGAGAATCCAATCTATTAGACTAAAAGTGTGGTAGAGAATCCAATCTATTAGACTGAATGTGTGGTAGATGATCCAATATATTAGACTGAATGTGTGGTAGAGAATCCAATCTATTAGACTGAAAGTGTGGTAGAGAATCCAATCTATTAGACTGAATGTGTGGTAGATGATCCAATATATTAGACTGAATGTGTGGTAGAGAATCCAATCTATTAGACTGAATGTGTGGTAGAGAATCCAATATATTAGACTGAACTTGTGGTAGAGAATCCAATCTGTTACACTGAACGTGTGGTAGAGAATCCGATATATTAGACTGACAGTTGTGGTAGAGAATCAAATCTATTACACTGAACGTGTGGTAGAGAATTCAATCTATTAGACTCAACGTGTGGTAGAGAATCCAATATATTAGACTGAATGTGTGGTAGAGAATCCAATCTATTAAACTGAAAGTGTGGTAGAGAATCCAATCTATTAGACTGAATGTGTGGTAGATAATCCAATATATTAGACTAAATGTGTGGTAGATAATCCAATATAGACTGAATGTGTGGTAGAGAATCCCATCTATTAGACTGAATGTGTGGTAGAGAATCCAATCTATTAGACTGAGTGTGTGGTAGAGAATCCAATCTATTAGACTGAAAGTGTGGTAGATGATCCAATCTATTAGACTGAATGTGTGGTAGAGAATCCAATCTATTAGACTGAATGTGTGGTAGAGAATCCAATCTATTAGACTGAATGTGTGGTAGAGAATCCAATCTATTAGACTGAATGTGTGGTAGATAATCCAATATAGACTGAATGTGTGGTAGAGAATCCCATCTATTAGACTGAATGTGTGGTAGAAAAACCAATCTTTTAGACTGAGTGTGTGGTAGAGAATCCAATCTATTAGACTGAACGTGTTGTAGAGAATCCAATCCATTAGACTGAAAGTGTGGTAGAGAATCCAATCTATTAGACTGAATGTGTGGTAGATGATCCAATCTTTTAGACTGAAAGTGTGATAGAGAATCCAATCTGATGGCCCGTTACCTCCCAAGAAACTAAAGCACAACACGGTCGAATTTCGAAGCCCCCAAATTTCAACCATTCCTTCGTTTAAAAGGAGGTTTGACCTAGTCCTATTAAAGATGAATGAAAAAACAAACTAGAAGATCACGAATACACGCTGTCTACATAAAGGGCTATTGGCAGATGAGAATCGATAAGAAAATACTGTTAATCGCTGTCCGGGAAAACTTCTATATACGAGCTAGTGATTAAAAGTAATTACACAACATACTATACCCCGAAACTATGAAGCCGAAGGAAGGGAGATCTGCAACAACAAAAGCAACGAACTTGCTATGGATAGCGTGCGGGTATCTGGAGGCAGACATACACATGCCTATTTGAAACACATGAATTCCATGTATTTAAAAATAACGTGGAAAAAGACAACAATGGAGCAAGTCACAAGAGGCGTTCAAATCTGGGATATTGTGTTCTAGTTCTACCTGATGTACGGGATGGAACTACTATCATTAGTTAGGGGCACTTGTGTCCTATTACTGCTAGGTGACCCACTTGCCTTGGGCCAATCTCGTGATAGATAAATAAAAATGGCGAACAACACTGTTAGTGCTTGCATGGGAAAGTGTGTTGTGATGAAGTTTCTTGTAAAAACAAAGGCGTGAAACATTCGGAAATTTTCAGAAAACTGCACTCACAATACGGTGATGAGACACTCAGCCGCAGTAAGACATTTGAATGATGTAAACGTTTTGGAGAAGGCAGTACATCCGAGAGAGATGATCCCAGCCGGAGTGGCTCTCATCCCACCACAGTCATTCCTCTGTATATCCAGATTGTGGAACGCCGTATCTTTATTCCTCGTGGTGCCACTATCATCAATGAGCATATTTTGAGTGATGTTCATAACTGTTTTCGGGTATAAAAATGGCACTGTTTGACCACAAAGGGCGTCCTGCTCCTGCAAGATAACGCCCGACCTCATACGGCTCACCGCACTATGTGTCATTTGCAGCAACACGATTTGGAGATATTGCCACATACATCTTACAGCCCAGAACTCGTTCGAAGCGATTTCTAACCGTTTGGACACCTAAAAGAATTCCTGGGCGGTCAGCAATTCAGCACTGATGACGAATTGAGACATCCTGACAACTCCTTCTCCGCTGAAGCTTATCGTTTAGTAATGACATTTTGACAACTTGAAAAACAAAAATATTGTTCATTACAAAAAAAGTCCCGGTTTGACTTGAAAGCCCCTCGTACTAGACAGTTTAACAGCAGAAGTGATGTTGGAATCAGCAAACGAATAATACTTGAGACGACGGAAGACAGCAGATCGAGAAGATAAATAGTAAGCAGGCAAACAGTGCATCAACTAAATTAATAACAGGCACTTGGAATAATACATTGTGTTTCTCGGTGAAAGCCTATCCCAGTCTTCCTTGCCCACGAAGAAGATAGAAGAATTATTATGAAAGCACACACTTTAATATAAATTGTTTATATCAACGAATGTATGTGTTTACTTTATTGTAATTGAACGCATTCGTTTCAACCAGAGAGTATTATAGATTTGAGATTTATAACCAATCAGCTTTTACAAACGAATTTGACTCGCAACACTTATTTAGCAGGAAATAAATTTACGCGCAAAGCCTTTCTTCTAGAGGGGTCTGTAATTCAATCCAGTTTGCACTTCTAGATGAATCGAATTTTAATCGTTGGTTTTTCGGAGCCAAACCACTAGATATTTCAGTGTTACGTTTAAAACTGTTGCTGAAGTGGTTACATTTCGTGTTTGATTACGACTATGGGAGCTTAATTGTGATATGTGAATAAGTTTAAGGGTCAAAGTCCTGAATAATAGTGTTTCGCTCACATCGAAAATTTCGCCCTATTGAAAGTTAATTCGGTTAAAGGGTAACAAAGGAAAACATACTTTATAGATGAGAGCTTAAAAGAGCTGACTGCATCCACTTTATAGATGTGGGCTTAATAGAGCTAACTGCATACATTTAATAGATGAGAGCTTAATAGAGCTGACTGCATCCACTTTATAGATGAGAGCTTAATAGAGCTGACTGCATCCACTTAGAGGACAGTTTTTTCAGGGAGGATGCGAGAGGCTGGTGCAAGCATTTGCCAGATGAAAATTGACGAAAGCGTATGGGCAGAATGGTGGTGGAGTGGTAGAAATCTCCATTTTCACCGCAAAAGTACAAGGTTTGATCCTAATTATCGACATGCTCAGTTGATCTATGAGTAAATATATATTTGCTTTACTCATGGAAGAAAAGGCAGCGAGGAAAGGTACTGTCTCTAAAACTTCATCCCCAACAGCAGTATCTGCTATAGTACTAATAAATTTACATTAGCGAGAAGCATCACGTCTTAATGTTTTCTCTTAGAGAGGAAACCATTTTGTCTTTAAACTTTCAAATACAGGAGATGGATTCATTCACTTACCTTGGCTGCAAAATAGACAACGTAGGATACATAATATAAATTTTTGGTCTACAGAAATTAAAACCATCACACAACTAAAAGTCTTTAACTTCCTTGTAAAACCCGCCATGTTTCTATAACATAGAAAATAATCAAAACAGCATCGAAAAAAATCAAACTTTGATAACTGGATGTTAGCGTGGAATGGTGGGATTTAAATGGTATGGTACAGTCCCTAATGTGAGGCTGCGGGGGAAGAATTGGAACATATTTTTGTTGTTTGTTTGTCTTATTTCTCTATTCCCCAAGACGGTGTGCATTCACTATGTTTTCATTATGTGCCTGTCGGCCCAGTGCATCCGATTTCGGCATCCATTTTATGTAAGGCTCTGCTTTCTCCTGCATTTTCTAAGGGTTTGCTTCCCCGGGGTAACGGCCAGTGCTGTGATTGGGGAGCAAAACCAGCACCTTCCGGTTGTGAGCCGTGTTACTTAACCACTAGCACAGGCAGTGTCACTGTGTTCTGGTATGATGCATTGTCCATTATCAGGGAAGAGGGTCTATCTAATCCTCTCTCTAAATATGTTTCGATTCATCTCGGTATGATAGTCCAGATTGTCCGTATAATTTGAAGGAAATACAGGTTCTGCATTCTTCACCAGTCAATTATGTCTGCTACCTCCATGTGCTGTTATCAAGTGATGTCCTTTACCAGTTGGTGGTAATCTTTTAATCGTTACATCCACTGACTGCTATTACTTTTCACTTGTGTGGTGATTATTTATCTGTTTCATCCACATACACAATATCATAACATTATGTACGCTTTTCGTGTACTCACGTAAATACTTGCTTATCATGGATACCAGATGCGGCTTCTCACAGAGAAAGTTTCGCAAGCTAGCATACTTTCTGCAGGTAAAGCGTATGGCCCTTACAGTTCTCAACAATATAGATTTCGATGTCATTGTATGTTCTCAGATGAGACTTTTCTTAGTGTCACTGTTTCTTTGGAATCAAACATTCTATAAACCTCTCATATATTCACATCCCTGTCAAAGGTATGCTTTTTTCGTTCTTCCATGCGCATTTGTTTTAATGGACACGAACTTCCATAGTCTTAGAGCAATTAATAAAATGACCGTTTGATTAAACGGGCTTTAAATACTTCGATGTAGAACAATGCCTAGCTTTTCTACACAAATATTGATACATCTCCATGCAGTTGTATGGATTACCAAAAAAAAACTTGAATTTCAGAATCATTGTAGTCGTGAACGTTAACAATAGTTCAATGTGCAGTGACACATTGACACACCGGAAGGCTCACTAGAACTGTTAAAACTCAGTGATCTACCACAGTTTACTAGTTGTAAAGTTGTCTGACAATGTCTCTCCATTTGACCCTATCCTCTGGTTGCCCAGTCCCGCGACTGTTTGTAAGGTTGTCTGAGTATGTCTCTCCAGTTAACCATATCCTCTGCAGCTCTCTTTATTTCAGCATAGGTTCGTACTTTAATGTCCCTTCGTGCCTTTGATGTATAATTGAATCTTGGACGGATCTAATAGTGAACGGGTGCTGGTATTTGACCTTCGGAAGACAGGTCACTTACCCTACAAATGACAGGGCGTTGCTACTGTAATCCTGCTCAATTCGAGAGGAGTCGCAGACATTTGTCCACGTACTAGGCCCATAAGTCAATGGCGCGAGGCTACCATGTGAGGGATTACGGCGAACGCCTCTAAGCCGGAATCCCACCCTAAATCTCCGTACCACAGAGATGGGAGGCTACGATATGGTTGGGACCTGGGGCTCGCGTCTTAGCCCGACCTGGTCGAGCCGCAGAAAGAGATCTCTGCCGTCCGTCGATCAAAGCGGACGGGAAGCTGTGCGATATTCACCCCATACGGCGATGAGGTGTGAAACCACTAGTAAAAGACTTAGTTCTCGGTCGGGGTGTCTTAAGCAGTAGATTAGCTACCTCACTGCGAACTGCTGAGACTCAACCCTTGACCATGAGATATGTCCGCACACCAGGCGAACAACATCTCCGTGCCATGACCAGGCTTGTCCCCTGGTCAAATGCACTCTTTCGAGAGGAATCACAGGTCGCGACATTTGGTCCACGTGCTTGGCTTATAAGCCAATGGTGCGAAGCTACCACCTGAGGGACTACGGCCGAACGCCTCTAAGCCAGAATCCCGCCCTAAATCTCAGCATCGCTGTGATGGGAGGCTACGACATGGCTGGGGCTTGCGTCTCAGCCCGGCCCTGTCGAGCCGCAGAAATGCACCTGGTTAAATGCACTCCTGCCTCGCTCTTTGCCTCTGTCTGCTATCAGTCATCCCAATGGACGCAGAGGAGATTCAATCTAGCGGATATTGCACCTCCTGCCTTATTGTGACAACCTCCCGGGTGGCGGGGAATGCTAGGCGTACCATCACTGCAAATGAGCCGAGAAAATAAAGGGAGCAAAGAGATACCTCACTCACATGCATTTGCTACGTTTCTGGCAGGACGTGACGATCCTGGGACACAGTCACACTGGGCTGCCTCTCTTCCGGGATAGTACAAACTAGTACATAGTCCCTCATATCATTGCCAAACCCTATAGACACGAGTAGGGAAGACTCGATAGTCCTGCAAGACAACTTCCTAAGAGAGACAACTCTGACCAAAACAACTGCTGCCTTGCAGTTAGGCTGGGGACAGCCAAAGGCTTAGGAGGGCAACCCTACAGAAACGCCTGTTGAAATCGGATGCACTGAGCCACAGGCAAAACAAAATAAAACAGTGCAACGTAAATATCGCTGTAAACAGCGTACGATGAAGAAAAAGAAGAATAATCTTAGACGCCCTGGTCCTCTCTTCCCTTGAATCTTTCCCTCTAGTGTTTTCTGTAGAAGACTTTCATGTCTCATATTGTGACCATCAACCGACTCAACCGACGTTTTTGTATCGTATGCACTATTTGCCTTTGTACGCCCACTTCAGTGAGTACATTGTCATTCGATTTATTTTCTGTCCAACATTCTTTCCATTCTACGGTAGCACCACATTTCAAACACTTCCAAATAATTTTCATCCTTCTTTCCTAGAGTCCATGTTTCAGCCCCATACATTGGAATAGGCCATATATGACTGGCGATTATTATTTTTCTCAGTTCGATGCTGATACTCTTTGAGGTTAAAAAATTGTGTTTATCTCTGAAGCCCTCTTTTGCCATTACAAACCTTATCTTGATTTCTGTCTCATTTCGGGCATCTTCTGTTATGGTTTGGCCCAAATATGTAAACTTTTGAACTTGTTCGATTAATAATCCATTGATTGTCACATTTATTTGTCTATGTTGCTTGGATATTATCAAGGCCTTTGTCTTGATTTTAATACCAAACTCTTTAGCTGTCCTATTATTTTTTTCAAGCAGCATTTGCAGCATTGCTACTGATCCTCCCAATATCGCTTGGTCATCGGCAAATTTGATGGCATTAACTTTCATACCATTAACTTTCATACCATTAACTTTCATACCATTAACTTCCATACCATTAACTTTCATACCATTAACTTTCATACCATTATCTTTCATACTATTAACTTTCATACCATTAACTTTCATTCCATTAACTTTGACACCCCTATTACAACTCTGCATAACCTTGTCCATCATCCTCTCAGAATATTCGTTATAGAGACTCTGTGAAAGCAAGCAGCCATGTCGTACCCCCCGTTATAGAGACCCGGTGAAAGCAAGCAGCCATGTCGTACCCTCTGTTATAGAGACTCAGTGAAAGCAAGCAGCCCTGTCGTACCCCCTGTCTTATGGAAACTGGATCTGTGAGACCTTCTGTGATTGAAATAATCGGCTCTTGATTTTCATACAGGTTCTGGATTAACTTAATGAGTGTACTTTCTAAACCTTTTTTGTTGCAGGATCTGAAAAAGTTTGCTTCAGGGAACTCGGTCAAAAGCTTTCTCGTAGTCCATAAAGCAAATAAATAGTGATCGTCCTTGATCGACCATTCTTTCTGCGAGAATCCGCAATGCTACAATGGCATCTCGTGTACTCTGGCCTTGCAAAAGTTATTTTGCAGTACTTCCTCTAACTTTCCATCGGTTCTCATCTTAATTATCTTTAATAGGATTTTAGATGCATGTGTTATCAAACATCGTTCGGCACTGACCGCATTCTGTTGCATTTGATTTATTTGCAAGGGAATTAATATTTAAGTTGTGTGATCTTTTTGGCCATATTCCCTTGTTGTAAATGTCATTAACATGTTAAAATAGTAAATTATGAAAAGTCTCACTCACTGCTTAGAGAAGCTTGATAGGTAACTCATCTATCCCTGGTGCTGTGTTGTTTGGGATTTTTTTTTAAATGCCTTATTGAATTGATCTCTAGTTATAGTTAATCTCTCTTCTGTCAATGGTAAGGGAATAGCTAAGGAAATACCAGATCACCTCTCGGTCTGTCCGAAGGACAATCATATCGGTCCTGGGAATTTGCATGTTTCTCTGTCATCTGTAATCCTGGTACTGAACTGAACAAGTGTCTAAAGCCAAGTTATCAAATACTTAATCTCGTTTCGATCATTGTCCTTTGAATATTATTTTTGACGTAAGACTTTACTCAGACTATGTCCCCATCTTGTAGGACCACCAGGGCGTCACTTTTGGTGTCTATCTGTTTTAGGGCATACCCATCAACATCCCTGTATTTTCATAACAACGGGATCTAAGACTTTACTTAATGTGGTTTGTTGCCCTGTGTGTTGTCAATTGGTCGCGTAATCGAGCGATTGGAAGATCTACTGTCCTAGTCATGCTGTAGTTTGAAAAACCAAAGAGCAAACATCCTAGCTTTTCAAACATCATGTGTTGGTATAATGGAATAACATTTAGAAGTCTATCAATTACCGCCGGCTGAATTATGAGACATCAATAAATCCATCAACAATTCACAAACTTCAAAACTTTGAAATTGAACTAGGTTTGAGCTGACGACGAAGCAGTAGTATGTACAACCAACGAGCTGCAAGAACCATCAACATCCACACCCTCCACACCTTTCATCATTTACTCAGAGACATTGAGCACCTATAGGTATGTCCAGGATGCAAAAGCGTCAATTCTTAGCAATATAACAAAGCAGAACGAGTGGCCCTGCAGAGAGACTGTCAATGGTCTTTTCTCCATTACCCCTTCAGGAACTCGAAACTTTTCTACATCTGTTTTTCGTAGGCTCCTTATCTCACAAGCATATATGAAGCTGGAATAGCTGAGCTCTTGTCTTGTAGTTTGCAACTGATTAACGGCATCTTCCTACCAACCCGTGCTGCCAGAGTCAAACGTAGGTAATCTCCAAGGTGGGAGAGAGTAAAATCTGAGATGTCTGCAAATGGACGTCTGCGCTTCCAACAAGGACACATTGCGGAAAGAGGATATTCTAAAAAGAGTTGGTGCCATCTGCTAAATACATGTCCATACATAAAGTACGCTGTTTCAGTTATCTCACGAGAATGTCCATTGATCAGGTTCCCACGCGTGATTACAATGGTCTACTATCCGGCTTCTGAGTAACGGGCGATCAATGGGAAGGTGGATAGGCGACCAAAAGTCGATTTTCCATCCATACGGGTTGACGAAAGACGTGACGCATCTGATCCATAAAAGACGACTAAGGCTACCCACGTCGCCTATCGCGGAACACGTGGAACGATAACTAATTAACTAAGGATGTTATCATCGATTTACCTTTGCTTTCTTAATCAGCTCTATACACGATCCAACTTAGTCAGCTCTATACACGATCCTTCTTAGTCAGCTCTATACACGATCCAACTTAGTCAGCTCTATACACGATCAAACTTAGTCAGCTCTATACACGATCTATCTCAGTCAGTTCTATACATGATCCAACTTAGTCAGCTCTATACACGATCTATCTTAGCCAGCTCTATACACGATCCAACTTAGTCAGCTCTATACACGATCTATCTTAGTCAGTTCTATACATGATCCAACTTAGTCAGCTTTATACACGATCTATCTTAGTCAGCTCTATTCACGATCCAACTTAGTCAGCTTTATGAGCATGCATCATCAGTCTTCAACGACATGCATAGTGCAGTGATGCTATTCTTTCCTCTTGAATACAGAAACCTGAAAGTAATGCTTTGTGTTTCATCTCACTATTTAAATTTCCCCAGCACATTAGTATGTACAGTTCCCTTAAAAGTTCTCGTGGGTTTACTAGCGAGTGCATTAACAACGAAGAGTTGATCATGTTTCTTGTCTGTGGTTAACTGGTAGCATTTTATATTGAGTTTGTCAACATTATTAAATATTTAACTGAAAGTTTATTATTTTTGCTGTCGACAAAACAGACAGTTATGAATTGTTTACTTAGGTGAAATAACGATATCACGAGAAACATGATAAACAATGACACTGGATAGATGTAGAAAGTGTCTGGCAAGGAGACGGAAAACAAACCATGGATTTCATTACAGCCTAGCCCTGCACTGACAAGTGATTCATACAATCGATTTAAATAAAATATAGAGATTTCTTATAGTTCTAAATAAAATTAATGAAGCACATAAATATTTGCACATATAATTATGTTCTTGTTATAGACTATATCCATTAGTTATGTTCTGTTCTTCTCCCATTAAGTATGGATGTCACAACCACTCACATAAGACATATAAGGCTCTGTCTATATCAGCAAATTCTCATTGATGTCGCTACTGATGCTTCTCGTAGCACGCTGGTTATACACACACTAATTTTTCAAACATCTGTTCCAACGCAACCCGTGTCTGATTAAAAAAAATCATTAACCTATGTTTTGATGACAACATTTCAGAGGCAGCTATTATCTGTACGTGCACACATGTAGTTCCCACAGTCGACACTGACGCCGAGGACACAATAATAACTAGCGGCAACATGTAAGAGACGAAAATACACGCCGCCTTTAGTCTACTAAGGAAAACAATCTCACTTGGCAAAAATATAAACAATTTACAAGGATCCTCAACTGTAATAGCCAGCACCTTAATCGATGTATATGTATGTATGTATGTATGTATGTATGTATGTATGTATGTATGTATGTATGTGTGTATGTATGTATGTATGTATGTATGTATGTATGTGTGTGTATGTATGTATGTATGTATGTATGTATGGAATGTGTTTATGCATTCATATGTGCAAATAACTAACGAAGATAGGGGCGACATCAAAGCAGGTTGGGATATATCTTCGCTTTTTGTTGTGGACGACTTACCCTACTGTACGTGTGGTACACAGGAGTGGCTTTGGGACATATGATGTTGCACATTTTGTGCTTTAGTGCAGTGCGCGCTTTCTCAGAGCATCAGTGATAATGTTTCATTCACCAATGCGAGCACCGTGTGTGGTGTTTCTGCTCCAAGCGACATCAGACACTTTTAATAAGTCTTGGTAAATTTTTCTCTGTCAAACTGATGACAACTGGCGTCTTCTCAGCTCACTGACCTGCAGCTGCGATGGGAGACATTTCTTGTACATGTCAACGACATGCCCATTCACTCATCATTTGACCGCCTATAGCAGTGTATAGATAAATACTCGAAAGTCATGAATGGTTGTACGCTAGAGCTGGGTGAATTATCCTGCCAGCTAATGCTCAGAAACCTGCTGAGAAATCTCGTGTAAAAATGTTTGAATTCCCTGGCATGATCACTAAAGACTGTAAACATTTTGCAGGCATATTTAATGAACGTTAACATCACGTAGCGATAGACTTTGATCTGTGTGGAAACATTGATTCCTTGTCGACCCCAAACATGTTCTCGAATTATTAACATGTCGCACCACTTGCTCTTGCAATTATGTGTACCTCAGAGCCGATATTGGCTTCTCTAGTGAGCATATATATATAGGGTTAGGTTAAACATTTCATGACTGCAATATTTCCATTCAGTTGGCTAAAAAATGATCCCGATTGTTATTACATTTGGTGATACTTGTTAGAAAATGTTTGCCTACCTACACTTGGCCTTTTTCTGTTCATACTCAAAATGAATTAAATTTGGTGCGTCACTTTTTAATTAGCCTTGTGTGGGTGTGTGTGTGTGGGTGTGTGTGTGTGTGCATGTGCGTTTGTGTGGGTATGCACTAGGGCAAGTCCGTGTATAAGACACAAATAGCTGTTTACAAAAAATGAAACGAGTTACAAACTTTAAAGAAATATGTTACAGCACATTCATTTCACCTTATACCTCAACATAATCTCCACCAAAATCGATTCACTTATCCCATGGTCTGTCAGTTGGAATAATCTCCCCCTACTTCTGTCGCAATCTGAACCAGACGACCAGTTCGGTCTTCAATAATTTCTGAGAGTCCTTACAAATATGTATCGACTCAGTTTTGTACCATTTGAAACATTTCTAACAGTAAACAGGCAGCATTTACTTTGCAGAAAGTCATTTTTCCCCCTCTCCCAGCTTTTGCCACCTTCCCACCTTTTGCCACCTCCCCACCTTCTGCCACCTCCACACCTTTTGCCACCTCCCCACCTTTTGCCTAAAGTAATGATAAAACGAGACGTTGCTACCACATGCACCTTTAGAAGCCACCTAAAACAATATCCAGATATGCCATTCCACTTTGCGGCCTACTTACTGACTATCCCTCGTATCTGCACATATGCAATTGACTGCTTGTAGACTACCGAACTTTCAATAGGAAGACTAGTAATGCCCAACAGCACCTTACCATGTATGTTGTAAAGAGCGAATAAGTAGGACATTGTATGAGACATAATCTGCTACAATGAAGTGATAGTAGGAGCAGAGAAACGCTTCCTGTCAGCAGACCAATAGTAGTTGTGCTCACATGCTCTAATTTCAGCACAGATACAGAGATAATGGCAATGATACAACCACTTGGTGGCTTCCAAGAAATTGGAGAAGCTCTGCATTCTTAGTGTGGATGGGGTCAGAGCCTGGGAGGTAGCAAGGTATGTGTTTGCCAAATTTTTTTCTGCTAACTCACGCCATTCTGCTGGCACAGGGACTATTCTGTCAGAAATGTGATCTCCAACATAAGTTTAGTGTCTCCGTTACGCTATTTCTAGATGCATCTATGCATGGCTGCCAGCACGTGCAATTAACCGCGTGAGTAACGCAGTATGCAAGAGTACTATTGGTGCCCGTAGGGAGAGCAAAGATTAGTTACACTGCAATCTGACCGGCGTCTTGTAAGACGCAACGAATGGTTGATTAGGGGCAAGTTATCCTTATGTTGTATACATGATAAGCTATAGGAACAAGACATCAAGATCCCTACATCACATATTAGACGATCATTAACTATGACGATACATGATGATCACCACATGGTAGACAAGCAATGACTATGACGATATATAAAGACTTCCACATCTCAGGGTAGAAGAACATTGTCTATGACGATATATAAAGACTTCCACATCTCGGGGTAGAAGAACACTGTCTATGACGATATATAAAGACTTCCACATCTCGGGGTAGAAGAACACTGTCTATGACAATATATAAAGACTTCCACATCTCGGGGTAGAAGAACAATGACTATGACAATACATAAAGACCTTTATTCCCAGTGGAAGACTAACATTGACTAAGACAAAACGTTTAAACAACTAAAAGATTCACAGTTTTTCACTAACGGCCGACTGCTTGAGAGTTTAGTAGCACAGTTCTGATCGAAACAATTTCTGTCTTAAATTAAACAATTTGACACAGGACAGACGACTTAAGCTCTCCACGTCGCTTAACTGCATAAGTGGAAAGACAACTAACTATAATTCAACTTGTGAAAGCTAACGGTAGTCCATTTTCAAACACTGTCGTCGGGTATTAAGTTGAGCAAATTCCATTTTCCGAAATTTCAGCTTTAACTGATTTGATGGTAGACCAGTTCACTTAATGCTCGCGTTATCTTCCTTTCCTGGATAGAGTGGAGCATTCCATGATCGGGGTAAGTACCCCGCTGGTTACTTTGTCGAGAGAGACATATTGTCTAACCGCTATGGACGTCGTAAAACTGAGTTTTACAGGGCATTTGCACCAGCAGTCGTCACGCGTATGCAGTCTAGATTCCATTTAACTCCAGATAGGAATAAAAACAATGCAACTCCTTCCATGGGCTCGATCATGTGTACTTCTGGCCAGAAGGCTGATATACTAACTATTGTGTTGTTAAGGACTATATCCCATTATTTTCCATGCAGTTATAAAATGAAGTTGTGCCTAACTAGTTCCCGGTACGGGACAGATGAGAACATTTCCAATGTCGGGTATTACTGCTGATATTCGTACAGAGTTCTTGTCATTTGAATAGTTCTTGTAGCTATTCGTACACAGCTCTTGTCATTTGAAGAGTTCTTGTAGCTATTCGTACATAGTTGTTATTATTTGTATAGTTATTGTAGCTAATCGTACATAGTTCTTGTCATTTGTACAGTTCTTGTAGCTACTCGTACATAGTTCTTGTCGTTATTACAGTTCTTGTAGCTACTCGTACATAGTTCTTGTCGTTTTCACATTATTGTAGCTACTTTGTAGGTAGTCTTTGTTATTATTACTATTATTATGGCTACTTTTACTGGGTATTCTTATTATTGTTACAGTTTTGGTAGCTATTCCAACATAGTTCTTGTTGTTGTTGCCGTTTATTGTAGCTACTGGAACAAAGTTCTCGAATCTTGAACAATTTTCTCTGGTAACAGGTTTTAAGTGTCTTTACTGACATGTCGGCACGTACTAAACATGGCCTTACGTGGCGTATAAATACAAGACTTCATAGCAGGCTGACCACTACTATGATACCAGTGACGTTTGATATCTTGCTGCAACACACGCTGTTCCTAGACTCACATCGTGGATTTAAGTCTTGAAAATGTTTTGTACATAAAAAGCTATAAAAATAATACTAGTTTGCGAATGCAAATCTTGTCTCTTGCAATGGATTCAACTATAAAAGCAATACTTTTTAAGGGAAAAAGATGAAGTTGGACATTTTGGATTTGAAAGCGCATATTGCGAGGACATTACATGTGGAAGAATGAAGATATTGAATTTAATCAAAGAACGCCGTCTGAACGATGTCACCTCCATCGGTGGCTGGTAATCTGAAAATTGCAGGAGTTTGTAATCAAATATGGAAAGAGCTGAGAGGGGCGCCTGGGAGTACGTATCAGGAGTGTGTAAAATAAAAGAACTACTGTAACCGTTAGTATCCGTGCCATTCGATTGTCGTTGGATCTAGCTGTAGTGACGTGATGTCGAATGCGTAAATCATAACATAACACACAGCTCAAAACCGCTCTGATTCTGAGAGATTCACATACCCAGTTTTACAACTTTAAAAAAATGTATTTGTGCACAAGTTATTCTTCCCTTGTGCAGAACCCTTTGACTAAAATGATAAAGCAGAAGCAAAAAGAGGAAAACCAACAACATTACAAACTAAAATGTTTTTATGCAAATGTGAGAAGCATAGTAAATAAAAGAGAAGAATTGGAACTGTATGTAGAAGAAGAAAAACCAGATATAATAGGGTTAACAGAATCATGGACATATGAGGAGATTGCAGATAGTGAACTTGAAATTGAGGGATATACAATGTTAAGGAAAGATAGGATAATTGGAGACAAGACTAAGGGAGGTGGCGTTTTATTATACTGTATAAATTCTGTTAATATAACGATCAAAGATTATTTATGATGTGGTAACAAAAATGAAAGTGTATGGGGAGAAATAGAAAGTGGGGGTGAAAAAACAGTGATTGGAGTGTGCTATAGATGTCCATCAAGTCAAAAAGACGAAGATGAGGAGCTGATTAGTAGTATAGCAAAGGCAAGTAAAGGGAAATTATTATTAATGGGAGATTTCAACTATCCAGAAATAAAATGGGATATGGCAGAAGCACTTGTAGAGTCAAAACCTTTTGTTACGTGCATAACTGACAATTTTTTAATTCAACATGTAGAAGCAGCCACCAGAGGCAAAAACATACTCGACCTAGTTTTTACCACAGAGGAAAATATGATTGAAAACGTTACCGTTGGGGAACTGTTTGGCTCAAGTGACCATCAAATCATCCGTTGGGATCTTATTGCAGGGAAAGAAGTAAACATAAATACGCGAACATACGACTACTCTAAGGCAGATGTTAAAAAGATGAAAGAGGCAGCGAACCACATAATCTGGAAAGATATTATTGTAGGAACAGATGTTGAACAGGAGTGAGAAAGTTTTAAAACAGTTCTAGAAACGCTAAAAGAGGAATGTGTTCCATGTAGGGAGGTAAACCCCAAGCGTAAAAAGTGGATAACTAGATTTGTAGTGAAATGTAGAAGAGCAAAAAATAAAGCATGGCAAAAATATATAGAGGCAGGTAAATCAAAAGAAACATATGTAAAATATTTGGACAAGCAGAACTTATCTCAGAAAGCGAATAAAACAGCAAAAATAGAATTTGAAAAAAAACTTGCTCAGAGGATCAAGACTGACAGTAAAAGCTTCTTTTCTTATGTTAGAAATAAACAAAGAACGAAAGACAAAGTAGGCCCTCTCATAGACAGTACAGGGAAAATAATAAGTGAGAATAGGGAGGCAGCTGATCTGCTCAATCAGTACTTTGGCACAGTCTTCACAAAGGAGGACTGCTCCGAGATCCCAGAGCTTATAGATATTTTTTAAAGAGACATGGATACAGCGGGATTAAGATCAATCTGTATTAGAGGAAATGGTTTTTAAAAAATTGGAGGGGTTGAAAGTGAATAAATGTCCAGGTCAAGATGGTATTCATCCAAAATTGATGTATGAAATTAGAGACCAACTAGCAAAACCATTGGCTATATTATGTTCTCAATCACTTACAAAAGGGATTGTTCCACGGGATTGGAAAGATGTAGGAGTGATCCCCTTATTCAAAAAAGGCAAAAAATCAGATCCAGCAAATTATAGACCGGTGAGTTTAACGAGCATAGTCTATAAATGTTAAAGTCGACAATCAAAGAAAACATTATAATGCATTTAAAGAAGTGTAATCTAATCAGAAATAGTCAGCATAGATTTACTAGAGGGAGATCGTGCTTAACAAATCTATTAGAATTCGTGGAGGTTACTAAAATGATATATAAAGGGGAGCCAGTGGGTGTTCTTTATCTAGATTTTGCAAAAAACCTTTGATAGAGTACCTCAAAGAAGATTATTTAGAAAGTTAAAATCACATGGAATAGGTGGGGAAGTTGCCAAATGGATTGAAAATTAGTTAACGGGAAGAAGGCAGAGGGTCGACACAAAATGTGCAGATGACACAAAACTATGCAGTAGTGTCTCATCTAAAGCGGAAGTGGATATATTGATGTCGGATTTAGTGACTTAATACAGGTTTATAAGATGATCAGAGGAATCGATAAATTAGACTATAACAAGTTTTTTTAAAATTCAGCCACCTACAATAACACGAGGGCATAGCTACAAGCTGATTAAAGAGAGGTCCAGGTTAGATATTAGGAAATATTTTTTTAGTCAGAGAGTGGTGTCTGCTTGGAATGCATTGCCAGGGGAGGTAGTGGAGGCAGGGACAGTTAATGCATTTAAGAATAAACTGGATGCGCATAGATTTTAGAGCAAGGTGATGTAAATGTAACTGGTTGTATACAGACTCTGCAGGGTCTTCTAAACCAGTATAAAGATGTTAAGTTAAGTTAAGGACCGAAGGAATAGGCCCACCGAAAGCTCATGGCCTGTGGTAAATTATGACAACAGGGAATCGTGCTTTGGACTAGGTACCTCACAAGCATTGACTCTTTTCGTCTGGTCAGACGATAGTAATTGTGCTATTAGCACAAAGCCCGGGTAGAAATATAGAGACCATGTGTTGCCTATGCAGTATGGTCCTTCTCTCGGTCTGCCTTGTTTGCTCCAAGGAAAAGGTAATACCAATACATATGGAACAAGGTAAGCTGCAGAAGCTGCCAGATCAGCAGAGCAAAGCTCTATCTGTTCGCCTGTCGGAGGTTCACTCCTAGACTAGCCGCCAACCAAGGCTTAAGGCCTGGTCTGCCCTGTCACAACAGTCAACTTAGATTGTCTTTCCTCGCTCTAGGATAAGGCATTGTGTCCTCTTGCGTGTATTCCTTCGTACATCGTCGTTTGTTTGGTTTGGTAGTTGCTGACCAACTTTCAGAGTTTTCAGAAACCAGGTTGCACAGCCATATCTGACAAAACTAAAAAATATACGCCAGTATCTTATCTGCAAGGTTTCAGATGGTTTTAAATCAGAGTTTTCCTTCTTCTCGTTAAGATGCCTTCCTAGGCTCTTGAGCTTCATGTACCCGAAACTACTGGTTTTACGGCGCCAGAAACTTGCCTTCAGCACCTTCTCCTGTTAGTGAAAACAGTTCTGCTGTGCGAAGGTCAGATTTAGACTTTTTTGTCAGAGACTATATGAGACGCACGCTATGGGAGCATTTTGTTAGTGTTGAGAGTTCATCACCAACTCCACCCCGACTACCACGCCATTTAGAAAGAACCCTAGGTACCTCACAATGTAAAATAAACTGCTACAGAAAGTAGTTCAAAGTGCAGAATTTAAAGAACCATCGGATGTGGTTGAACTTCGCTTCAAACGAAATGACAATGGAAAAGAAACAAATTACACAGCAGCTCTTGTCGTCGTACGTTCTATCTATAGAATAGGGTCTGCATGAATAGATTCCCCAAGTTCTTGTTTCTGTCTTCTCAACCTTGTAAAATGTTCCATCGTTAGGAAATGTGGAGGTCTATATGTTGTTACATTTTCACTCCTGGAGTAGACCAAATATGAGGAGCTCCCCTATTTCTCCGGGTAACACCATGTACCACACATCGAGCTATGCATCATTTGCTGCCAAGTTAAGATGTTAAGAGGTTGCCAGAATGCAAATTACTTAAACTGCCAGTTCCAATGTAAACAAACATGGCTGCTTGCATGTTTTCTTTTCTTGTTTATGGTTCTATTTGTGGCGCTGTAGGTGTAAACTGAACAGAAGTTGAGTATCTTCCTGATGACTTTAACATAGCTCAACAATCTTATCAGTCCTCATTTTTCTTTTTCTCCCCTGAAAGTTCACCTAGTCTGGTATATCAGTTGTCCGATGCCTGTGGGCATACGTGTCTAACTGCGAAAGAACATCGTGGGTTAATCCTTACAATAAATTACTTTAGTTCAGACATACTTCTATCCTATCACCCTGGTTGTTACCATCTCTACTAGTAGTTCTGTTTGTGTGTATTATGATAGCAATAAATTAATATCACAATTACCACTTGTACTATTACTACTACTACTACTACTACTACTACTACTACTAATACTACTATTACTACTACTACTACTACTTCTGTTGCTCTTGCTGCTGCTACTACTACTACTACTACTACTACTACTACTATTACTACTACTACTACTACTTCTGTTGCTCTTGCTGCTACTACTACTACTATACCACCAGTAAACGTCAATGTCTGCTGCTGCAGCAGCTACTATAAATACATCTACTACTAATGATTTCTGCTGCTACTATTACTACTAATAGTACTACTCCTCTTCTTCTTCGTTCGTTCTCAATCTCCCACTACAGAACCCTGAAAGGGCTTAAGTAGCAGAATGTAGTCCAGAGAACGGAATGCGTTGTTTCGTAGTTTACAGCTTGGCTGCGATATTTGCACCGTTCGGTCCAACACATCCGACTTCAGCAAGCATTTTTTGAGTACCGGGCTAGCATTCCCTCTTCGATCCCTTCTCTTTAGCCAGTCTGCCCTGCTGCAGCATGTTATCCAGGATCAATGCGTGGAAGTGTAGAAGGGTCTTGGCAGCTATGGTTCGCAGGTCCTAACGCTAGCAGTCAGCTATGGGTCGCTGACCACTGCAGCTCATGCGCTGCTCAGCATCTTGATTCAATAGTACTACTAATAGTACTACTACTAATACTGCTATTGCCACTACTACTAATACAACTACTGCTTTTGCTGTTACTACTACTACTACTACTACTACTACTACTACTACTAATACTACTACTACTACTAATACTACTACTAATAATAATACTGTTGCGGCTGCTGCTACTACTACTTCTACTGCTACTGATGCTGGTGCTAATACTATTACTATTACTACTAGTACTACTACGGCTATGTTACTGCTGCTTCTACTGCTACTGCTACTACTACAATTGCTACTACTACTACTTCTGCTGCTACTGCTTGCATAAACGTCAACTTCGGCTGGTACAGCTACCATCTAATCTCAACTTGTGCTGTTACTACTACCATCTACACTCAACTTGTGCTGTTACTACTACCATCTACACTCAACTTGTGCTGTTACTACTACCATCTACACTCAACGTGTGCTGTTACTACTACCATCTACACTCAACTTGTGCTGTTACTACTATCATCTACACTCAACTTCTGTTTCTATTGCTACTATCGGGCTACAACAGTTTCTGTCATAATTATTTTCAGTTTATGTTTCCTATTTATTTGTTCTGATACTAAAATTACTGCTGCTGCTACTACAACTACTACTGCTGCTGCTGCTGCAACTACTACTACTACTAATACTTCTACTACTACTACTACTACTACAACTACTACTAATACTACTACTACTGCGAAGTGTGAACAAACCGACCGTCAAGTCTGTAAAAATTCATTATCTTCCGACTCATAGTTTCGTCAGCCGACCGTTGAAAACAAGGCGGTATGATACGGAATCCGTTCAGAGTTGATCAGCGAGTGGTAATTCGGTTTCTAACCGCTGAAGGATGTCTACCAGAATGCAGGAAGTATATTGTGACAAAAGTGTGCCGATGACAAAAGTGAAGAACTAGACAACGATGTTTAAAGAATGACTTGAGTTAACGCTTCAATGTGTGCTTGACCTGGTCACGGACGATCTTTCGTTAGCTCACATAATTCATTAAACATCGTTGGCCAGTTCTTCACTGTTGTCTTCAACACACTTTTGTCACCGTACACTGCCTGCATTCTGCAATGAATGTCAATTAGTTGACATCCTTCAGCTGTTAGAAACCGAATCACCGCTCGCTGATCAACTCTAGACGGATTCCGTATCACACCCGCCATGTTTTCAACGGTCTGCTGAAGAAACTATTATTAGGAATAGAATGAATTTTTGCAAACTTGACGGTTGGTATGTGCTGTTTACACCAGAAGCGACGTCATCATGCGCCTTGTACGTATGTTCACTTGTTGCAGTTTGGTCCAGTTTCATTTGAATACGCCACGTACTACTACTTCTACTAATATTACTACTCCTTATTCTGTTGTTGTTATTACTACTACCAATATCTCTGAAACTACTACAACATCTACTACTACTACTACTACTACTACTAATTCAACTAGTACTGCTACAGCCACTATACAGCAGTAGTATAAATTGTCGTTTTAAACTTTTCTCTGAGGAAGCCCTGTTGATCTAATTAGTCTGTTGTATTTACGAATTTACTAAATATAATATTGTTCCGCTTTCTGTTGTTCAAAGTCAGACATTTAAAAAGAAAAAATATAGTCACGCACTTGCTGATTTTTTAGCCCAGATCTAAAAACAGGCAGTGAAAAGTCGGTGCAGAGACCAACGACACATGTTTCTTACAAGGCTAAGCAATGAACAGGTAAATAAAATGAAAACAACGGAAAAATTAATTCACCTGCCGGTGCTCTTCATTATCTGGCGTTGAAGGTTTGTCTTCTTGCACCTTTCTTCCAGAATTTCTCAGGAAAATTCGCTGATCCTCATAGTTGCCATTTGCTTTAGAAAATTACCTTCGTTAAGATAAAAACCAAATACGCTCCAATGACTGCTGCTTCGTTACATATGTAAGTCTATTTGGGTAAAACTGTTCTGGTGTATGGGTCCCACTTGCTCGCTACATTTACGTTTGGCATCACAGGTTTTGTTGCTGTCCAAAAAAAACAAAAAACGCAACACACAACAGGTTAATGCTAACAATACCAAAATACCCTGCACACATGATATGCTTTGTCTTCCCTTCTAAACGTTTCTAGCTCGTCTGTGCAAAAATAGATTTCACACATAGTTCTATATTTGCTCTTGGCATTTACAAATTCAGTTAGTGTGCTGAAGTTTCTACTTTTGGCGATTCGCACATTTATCTCTTCTTGGTAAATATGTTTTATTTTTATCTCTTTAATCAATTAGGAGATAATTAATACGTGTTTGAACAGTCCCGTAATTCATTTAGGAATGTTGTATTGAAATTCAATGATAAAACACATCTCCTCATGTTGTATCCCCTCCACTTTCACCATACCTACCACAAGAAACCTACTGCTCCTTGACAAATAACCACACACTGCCTTCCATGTTGTATCGTCCACTGTGTCTCCACTTCTCTACATAAACTCACTTCTCAACTCATGGACCATATGCGTCCACTTCTGCTGGTTGTCCAACACTCTTTAACGTATTACATGTTTCTTACTGAGAGCATGGACGAGCAACTACAAAATTATACTTCTGTTGCATCTTCACCATCTCCTTCCAACCTCTCCAGAGACTCATTCCCTAACTCGGCCAAATATCTACATTCTTTTACTCATGTTGTTTCGCTGTCTATTTGTACACATCTCTCCAGAGACGCATTCCTGAATCTATGATCAACTACATTCTTCTACTCATGTTGTATTTCAGCCATTTCTCCACATTTCTCCAGAAACAGTCTTCCGAGCCCATGGAAAAGTAACATCATATTTCCACTCATGTTGCACACATGTTGGTAATGGCAAATCACGTATTATATTTAACACATTATCGCAGGAAATGAAAACATATTATAAATGAATGGAAAACATTTATTTTGGATCATGTTGGGGCAAGCAGCATGATATGATTCAGAACGAAAGAAAAAATATAACAATTGCACAGAAAGGCAGCAGGGCATATATGTAGTCAAGAAATAAAACTCGGATTTAACATTTGATAGAAACTAAATATTTCAAACGTGCTTAAAAAATGATGCAGTTTGCACATCAATATTATAGCAATCATTAAATTGATTTGTATACATGTCAACGTATTGTTGAACTGAGATTTGAAGTAAGAGATGTCATTTATTATATTATCATTGAAATGCTCATCAGATATTTGTGCTCGTTAGTTGAACTTGACATACTTCACATACTTGACATACTTCACATACTTGACACACTTCACACTTGAGAACGTTTATTCACACGTGACATACTTCACATACTTCACACTTGAGAACGTTTATGCACACTTGACATACTTGACATACTTCACACTTGAGAACGTTCATGCACACTTGAGATACTTCACATACTTCACATACTTGACATACTTCACAGTTGAGAACGTTTATGCATATTTGACATACTTGACATACTTCACATACTTGACATACTTCACACTTGAGAACGTTTATGCACACTTGACATACTTGACATACTTCACACTTGAGAACGTTCATGCACACTTGAGATACTTCACATACTTGACATACTTCACATACTTGACATACTTCACACTTGAGAACGTTTATGCACACTTGACATACTTCACATACTTCACACTTGAGAACGTTCATGCACACTTGAGATACTTCACATACTTCACATACTTGACATACTTCACAGTTGAGAACGTTTATGCATATTTGACATACTTCACATACTTCACATACTTGACATACTTCACACTTGAGAACGTTCATGCACACTTGACATACTTCACATACTTCACATACTTGACATACTTCACAGTTGAGAACGTTTATGCACATTTGACATACTTCACATACTTGACATACTTCACAGTTGAGAACGTTTATGCACATTTGACATACTTCACATACTTCACATACTTCACACTTGACATACTTCACATACTTCACACTTCACATACTTCACACTTGAGAACGTTCATGCACACTTTACATACTTCACATACTTCACATACTTCACACTTGAGAACGTTCATGCACACTTGACATACTTGACATACTTCACACTTGACATACTTCACATACTTCACACTTCACATACTTCACACTTGAGAACGTTCATGCACACTTTACATACTTCACATACTTCACATACTTCACACTTGAGAACGTTCATGCACACTTGACATACTTGACATACTTCACACTTGACATACTTCACATACTTCACACTTCACATACTTCACACTTGAGAACGTTCATGCACACTTTACATACTTCACATACTTCACATACTTCACACTTGAGAACGTTCATGCACACTTGACATACTTCACATACTTCACATACTTCACACTTGAGAACGTTCATGCACACTTTACATACTTCACATACTTCACACTTGACATACTTCACATACTTCACATACTTCACACTTCAGAACGTTCATGCACACTTGACATACTTCACATACTTCACACTTGACATACTTCACACTTGACATACTTCACACTTGAGAACGTTCATGCACACTTGACATACTTGACATACTTAACACTTGAGAACGTTCATGCACACTTGACATACTTGACATACTTCACACTTGAGAACGTTCATGCACACTTGACATACTTGACATACTTCACACTTGAGAACGTTCATGCACACTTGACATACTTGACATACTTCACACTTGACATACTTGACATACTTCACACTTGAGAACGTTCATGCACACTTGACATACTTGACATACTTCACACTTGAGAACGTTCATGCACACTTGACATACTTGACATACTTCACACTTGAGAACGTTCATGCACACTTGACATACTTGACATACTTCACACTTGAGAACGTTCATGCACACTTGACATACTTGACATACTTCACACTTGAGAACGTTCATGCACACTTGACATACTTGACATACTTCACACTTGAGAACGTTCATGCACACTTGACATACTTGACATACTTCACACTTGAGAACGTTCATGCACACTTGACATACTTCACATACTTCACATACTTCACACTTGAGAACGTTCATGCACACTTGACATACTTGACATACTTCACACTTGAGAACGTTCATGCACACTTGACATACTTGACATACTTCACACTTGAGAACGTTTGTACACACGTATATGTTTTACAAATAAATTTCAGAAATTCACAAGCCTGAACTTCGAAAACTGGTCAGATTACACAGATTTATCAAACTGAATCAGATTGTCTTCTTTATACTTCTTTCAGCGTCATTTGATAGCAAATCAATAATTGTAATTTAAAACTGACTTGGGGGTATTTCAACATTGCGTTCTGTTGGATTCTGAAACATTCTTATTTCATCTGTGCTTCCATCAAGATCAGATAATCGTTCATAAAATAGTTTTTGCAAGTCATAAATGAATTCTAATGCAAGTGAAGAAAAATATTCTGCTTAACTTTCTTGGTTACATTTTTCACATTTGGGAAATGAACCAACTTATGGACTTTCACATGTTCTTCAAGTATCAACAGTTTTACCCTGAATGCCTGAACATAAGCGAACAGATCACAAATCAAATTTGTTTCAGCTTGCAAATTCAGATTCAAAAAGTTCACATGCCAATTTCCAATGCCAGTCAGTGATACCATTGATGTACGCCGATTCTTCTCTCTGAGCAGTGAATCAATTGTTGTTTTCTGACTAGGAAGAACAGTGGCATAGCCTTCCCACAACTAAACCATCGAACTGCTGTATAATAAAGCAAATAAAGAGCACAGAATCAGTTTCTTTAAGAAAAACACCAAAATAGCGTTGATTAAGATAGTAAGATCTAATGAATGTTCCTTGTGAACTAAAAGGTTGCAGGAAGCAAGACATACTCACATAGTTTCCACTCAATGCTTGTTACATGAATAAGACACATCGGAAGTTTAACCGTAGAAAATGTTACAATCTCAAAAGCTCCCGTGATTTGTCCAACCAAACCTATATCCACCCGAAAAATGTTCTTTCCTTCATCAGTTTTTTTTGGCACTGCAGTTTATTCCACCCAAGGTTATATTCTAGGGCAGTTTTATGATGTTAATTTAAGTTACTGTTTATAATTCTTGGGATCATATGCATTGTCTTGCCCTGCTTTGTACTCTGCTGGGAATCACCTGAAATGCATCACAGGCAGTTCTGTTATAGGTATAGGGAAAGACACCACCTATCCCCTACATCGTGGTTTTAGGTAATATGTCATATGGCACCTGCTACTGAACATTAGAGTTTGCGATTATCACAACATTTTGCCTTTTTGTCACTCGTGGGGACAAACTTGGCATGCCGACTGTACCGCGGAGGTCTAGCAGGACACAGGATGTTTACAATACCTGCTATGGATAGCCTTCTGCTATCAGGCAACACACATTAACAATATGCATGTTTGAATACAAAGGATTTCTATAAATAAATAAATTGGGAAGCTATTCATTTCTGTTTTGATCAAATCTGGCGACGGGCAAAATACAATTTTGTGGCAGTCTTGGTCAGCTATGGTTCGCTGACCCTGATGTAAGCAGCCAGCTATGAGTCGCTGACTGCTGTCAACTCATTCACCGCTTCCTCTTCGGTCGTGCTCTCGTGTATCTCATCTTTCATATTAGTCATGAGCTATATACTCATTATTAGCCGTACCCATTTGTACTGTATTGCTTCTACACCATTACTTTGTACGTCATAATAATCTCGCACCCCCTTTGCTAAACTGATACAGTTAGTGGCTTTTCTCACAAAATGTTCTCCAAATTTTTAGATGTTTCTCAGAACCACCACAAAATATATAGATTTAACTTGAGATGGGCATCTGAAATCCCACCCCTCCCCTCCAACCCCACCTCTTCACCCCCCACCTTCCCATCATGGCTTCATAACAGCACATGCTATGCCGATCAATTCGTCTGTTCCCATTCAAGTCAACTGTGTTGATTTGGATAATTTTGATTAAAGCAAAAATGGCGCACAATGTCTATTTTGTGGAGGTGTTTGTTTTGTCTTCCATGAGTATATGTATGTTTGGTGGAATGGACTTACTGTCCAATTTATACTGTTTATTAATCTCTTGTCAATGGTTGTCAGTAATCATCACTATGACATGCCATAACTTGCTACGCTGGCCATAAATCACATCGTTAGCAACAGGCAATCACCAGTTACTGCTTATTCTGGTTTTTGACTTGTTTTGATGAGTCACTTCGCTTTCACTCACAGGTAAAAAAGTTTTAACCCTTTCACTCACAGGTGACAAACTTACAACACGTTCACTGACAGGTAAAAAAGTCACAACACTTTCACTGATAGGTATAAGATCACAACACATTCAATCCCAAGTAAGTGTAACAGTTCCAGCCCGAGCATGAGCTCTTAGGGCAGGGGTGATTTGGTCGGCGACTCTGACAACAAAGGTATCTGAATGTGTGCCAAGGTCACTCTCCGTCTAGACACTACGCCAAGGTCAATCACTTGATACTAAGTCAACAAATGAAAACGAGGTGGGGATGGGGGTGTTTGGGGGGGGGGGGGGGAGAATGTGTTTGGTGCAGGTAGACGCTAGGTGTTGACCACTCTGGCGTTCTAATTTAGGTAGTGTCGGATTAGTAACAGATAGACAACCAGCAGAGCTTGCTGCTACATTGTGAGTGACAGGAATGTAGAATGAGTCGTTCCAATAATTACTAAATGGAGGTAGATACATCCCCCATCCAGCAATCCCCCTGAGGTCCATTGGACAGCTCTGATACTGCTTGAGACTATATAATACTAGACCACGTTTAACTCAAACCGACTGGCCATGGGGAGAGAGACAGAGAGAGAGACAGAGAGAGAGAGAGAGAGAGAGAGAGAGAGAGAGTCAGAATTTAGCTAGGAGTCTGTTTAGCTAGCCGACTTTATAGAAGAGCGATTGATAGGCGGTTTGACGAATGTTTGGGAGATATATTATAATACAAGGTCGCTCAACCAGCATACGCCTTTGAGTCTTGGCCAGTCGCTTTTAAAGGTGTGTGTTGGGCACCCTGTGTCTAAAAGAGATCTGAATGTGTGTTGTACGTGCAGGACATCATGTGAACGATGTGTTCTGAAGAGTAACGCGAGTATATAGATCGACTAGGAGAGATCTGAATGTGTATGTGGTGTGTATACACCGAGGGAACGATATATGTTCCTGAGTGTGTGTATATGCAGAGCGATTGAGTGTGTGATCACATGTGAGTATACATTGAATAGATTTAATGTATAATGTCCAGATCACCTGCCTGAGGGGATCTGAGTGTGAGTGACTGCTCTGAATACGATGGTGAAGACGAGTTTTTGAGAGTGTTGAGGGTGCAGATAAGGGGAGTGTTCGGCTAGAACTGGGTTAGGGTAGTTTGGAGCAACAGCAATAGCTTATGCTTATATACTCCGAGTAAATATTTAGATAAATTGTACTTCTTGTTGCACTCACTTTGTTGCATGAGTATTGATATAATAAATATGCCACCTGCTGTGGCATATGTTATTCGCTGTGTGTGATCGTGCATGATGTGGATGAGTGTGGTAACATTATAGATAGAATCACCTCAGTGGAAACCTGGACTCTGCTACACATCGAATCACAACACTTTCACTCACAGGTAAAAGATCGCAACACTTTAAATCCCAAGTAATGAGTCACAACATTTTCACTCACAGGTTAGGAGTGACACAGCTTTCACCGACATGTAATGTAAGGTATGCTCATAGTTATATCGTAAATGAAGTGGTAGTCTTCTTTGTACTAGACCACAGTAGTTTTATGAGATGGGGTGTAGACAGTGCCCTTCCTCGATGCCTTTTCTTTGTTAACACTAGACTGGGTGCTCATTTTAGGCTGGGTCGACTGCAGTGTGGAGATAAAGAGAATAAAACCAGTTATGTTTGTCGTGAAACACAAGCGCTCGAAAACAATGTTAATTTGACTGTCTACCTACACGTACTGTACGTTCATATTACTTTTGGCTATATCAAAGCAAAGAGGCGGTTTTACTGTGTAGTAACTGGTGTCAGTTTAGCCCAGACATCGGCCATTCTCATGAATTATAATGGTATCGGGATGAAAAGAATCAACCACTGTCACCTTACAAGCATATCGTTAAAAGGTATCTAACAAGGGTTGTGTTTGGAATTAGCTACCTCATCACGTAGAAAACATTGCCCCGTTTTAATAATTTTCTGCAGAAAGGGGAAAAATAATGGCCGATTCTGAGGCGTTTTACCTGAATGCACCAGGAATCAAGATTATTTCAGTAATTCAAGGTCATCTTCCTTCAACTCTCGATCTTTTCCTTTCTCTCTATTTGTTCATATCAAATTACTTACTCGTGTGGCACTGTCTCGTGTGCCTTCTTGATTTAATACTAACAGACCTTTGCAAAACATCTGCTCGCCATTCGAGCTGTTCAAAATGAAAGAAATTACAGAATTGTAATAATTAAAGCTTCTTTATTATTAATAAGTTTGATTTTTGTCATACTGCAAAACTGAGTGAATGGAAGAAAAAGAAACAACAAATAAAAATACAAACAATGCACATTTTCTTGTTTCAAATTTCGAACAATGCTACTGGAAGACAGTGAGTACTGAAAAAGATGAAAATGTATAAACATAAAACAATGATCATGTAATCATTTGGATAAAGAAATAAAATAAAACAACTTGCAAAAAGAAAAAAATCAATGTTATTTTATTTGACCTAAAGTCTACTTGTCAAACTTATATTTTTAAATATTAAATTAACCTCGGTGCTATTGGGATTCTTAAATTTGTATTCTAGTAGTCAAAATTACTGTCTATACGTTTAATTTGCTGTTTTGTTAGTGTTAAATATGTACATATATAAAGGTTTTGATATCTTTATTTGCATATAATGGAGAAACGGTGTTATAAACATGCCCATAAATTATAATAAAATAAAGTCATATCGTAGAAAATGCCATGTTCTATGCAGCATTGGAAGTGAAAGTTAATGTTGTCTTGTATTGTTTCTACTTGTTAGATAAACAAAGTAGATACTTTCATAGATAAAATAATAAGTGAGAATAGGGAGGCAGCTAATCTACTCAATCAGTACTTTGGCACAGTCAACACACAATAAGCCTGCTCCAAGATCCCAGAACTAATATATATTGTCCATAGAGACATGTATACTCTTATCTTTCCCTTCTATTTGCATTTGTCATTAGCCAACCCTCGCGATGTAGCTCTGTCCTGTGCAATCTTTTCCAAAGTTGTTCCTTATTTTCTTTGCTTCCGCCTCCAGATATCATCTCCATGTATTCTTTGGTCTGCCTATGCCTCTCTTTCCCTGGGGGTTCCATGACATGGATTGCTTTGTGATACTGGCCTAGGGCTTTCATAAAGTATGACACACACATTTCCACTATCTTTCTAATATTTCCTGTTCCAATTTAACTTGTCCTGTTTGCTCTGACAGTCTGTCGTTTGTAACTTTGTCAAACCATTTTATACCAAGAATCTTTCTCAGTCATCTGTTGACAAAACCCTACAGTCTCCTATAATTGCTTTTCGTTATCCGCCAGATTTCCTCTCCATACAGCAGGACTAGCTTCATATTTGAATTGAAAATCGTTATGTTTGTCTTCCTTCTTATTTAACTCGAATCCATCTGGGTTTCAACATTCCGAATGCAGCTCTTGCTTTTTGTATCCTTGTTTTTAAATCCTCGTTTGTCCCTTCTTCCTTTTTGATGATACTTCCTAGGTATGTAAATACCTCTACCTCTTCCAGTGGCGTTCCTGTCATCCTGATTGGTTCTGTGTTTGCTGCATTGACTCTAATTATTTTTGTCTTTTCCTCATGTATCTTCAAACCGACTTGTTTATAGGTACAATCCAGTCTATCCAGTTTCCGTTGCATTTAGCTTTGACTGTGGGACAGAAGGGCTAAATCCAGGTCCTCCAGCTGTTTATTCAAGGTCTACCAGATTCCATTTCTCTCATTTGTTGTAACTTTCATAATCCAGTCCACTGCCAGGATGAATAGGAAAAGCGACAGCAGGCAACCCTTTCGTACCTCTGATTTAATTATTTTGAATGGCTATGTGAGCTGTCCTTAGTGCATAACTCTAAATCGCATACTTTCATACTTATGTGCACTACGTTAGTGAGCTTTAGTAGTTTCCAGAGTAAATTTCTGTCCAAACTGACGAAAGCCTTTTCATAGTCAAAGAAATTGATGTACAAACTCGAATTACATTCTAATGATTGCTCCGCAATTATCCACAATGTGGATACCTGGTCAATGCATGATCTTTTCTGTCGGAATTCCGCCTGCTCATCCCTAATTTTATTATCTACTGCCTTTTCAACTGTTCTAGCATTACTCTATTTAACTCCTTTCCCGGCACTGATAATAACATTGTTCCTCTATGGTTTTTGCATTCATGTAAATCTCTCTTCTTAGGCAAAACCACCAGGTAGCCCTCACTCCAGTCTTTTCGTAAGCTTTCTTTCTCCCAGATGGCGCCTATCAAGGTGTGGAGCATATTAGTAGATGTTCCAAAATCTGCTTTTATGGCTTCCGATGGCATCCCATCAGGTCTTGCAGCTTTTCCGTCCTTTATAGTCTCTAATTCCATTCTAATCTCTCCTTTACTTGGATTATCACAGTGGATCAGCATGTCCACCTTTGCTGGTGGGATGTCTGGTTGGTTGTCTGGTGCTGGTCTACTCAAAAGATCTAGTATTCTTCCCATCTTTACTCTTCAAATTTAGTTATCTGTTCCCCAAGTTTAATTTTGATTTGTCTACTTTACTGTTGATACTTTCCCGAAAGTTTCTTCGTAGCCTGATAAAGATCTTTCAAATTTCCCTTTCTTGCAGCCTCTTCTGTTTCCTCAGACAGACCATCAATGTAACGTCTTCTGTCCGCCTTGATGCTCTTTTTAACCTCCTTGTTGCTCTCTACATACTCTTTTTGTGCTGTAATTTTTGCGGCTCTCGTCTTACTATTAAGTAAGGCCATTTTCTTATTTTGCCTTTTCTCGATCTTAGTGATAGTTTCTGCTGTTATCCATTCTTTATGCAGACGTTTCTTCATTCCTAGCACTTCCTAGTTTTCTATGTACATTCTACTTGTTCCTATTTATTCTCAATGCTGGACCCTTCATCTAACTGTTCCAGTGCTTGATATTTATTCCTGAGTATTATACGGAACTCGTTTTTCTGATCATCTTCTTTCAGGTATTGTTCGCAGTACCGTGGCCTGCTGACTAGCATCGTTCTGCTTATCCGTAACTTCAGCTGTTCCTTCGCAATCACTAAAAAGTGATCAGCCCCCCTGTAGACCTTAACAACTTAAAGGCAATGATGTGTAACTGTATAAATCATTAGTTAGACCAAGATTGTAGTGTTTAAATTGTAAAGTATAATTTGAAATATGTCTATAATCATCCTGATTTATCGGTCAAGTTCACTTCCAAACATAAGCCTGTAAGAGATGCTATCCGTCTCCTCCTATTCAGTTCTGTCTTCTTGAGCTCCGTCAATGAGACCGCAATTGAACTGACTTCCTCTCCATTCGTTTGCCTCCAGGTGTTCTTTAGCATCCCCACTTACCTCTGGCCACCTAACATGAAGTATGCTATAGTGACACCTGTAAACGAAATTCTGAATTCTGGATGTGAAACCCTGAGTGACTTGTTATTGCACAGAGCCATTAACAGAGCCGGTGTTAAGTAGCTCAACCGTAACCTCCACTGACGATATCCGATTGCATATTGGGTGTAGATATTTGAAAGTAGTGTTAATCATGGTCTTTACATCTTGAATATTCGTCCATCTTCAGAAATGTTACTTTCTAGATACGTAAAGCTTTGCATTTCTTCAGTTATCTAACGATTGGTTTGTTATTCATTCACATCTCCTTTGTTTTGTTTACACTAATCTCCAATCCCACATTTGGTGCTTCATATATTAGTCTGTGTATCATGATGTCTATGTCCTGCTGCTTATTCAACAGCACACATATATCACGTGCACAATTCAGGGCATCCAGATACATCTCAAATGGTTCTTAACAGGGCAGGGATTGTTTAAATTAATAGAGGATGTCAACATGAAACAATCATGATCGAAACAATTTGAAAATACAAAAATTCACAGAAATGGAAATAGAAGGATATCAAAGTTATACAAAGTTGAGATTGGCAAGCAGATATTTGTACATGTATAAGTATTAACAATGCTGCTTCTTTCGTTTACTTGAGAATATAATAATTGTATCTGTAAGGTAGTCTTTTATATAAACGTCACTGTCTTTTATAGGTCACGAATCGGTCGAAAATGTTTCTGCTTTGTTTCTCTCGGCTAGTTAGTTTGTTCAGTATGTCATATTCGGTGCATTTCTCTAGTTTGTGCTCTATATTATGTGGCATCCATCTGCATTTACACACGACTAATCTGTCAGTCTTCAACTGTTTATAAATGTGGCTGCGGAGTCGGCTGTGTCCTATTCTGGTATATATCACAGCAGTTTCCTCTTGTCTATATATATTTTATAGTAATCTTATAAAAGTGTTGGCGGCTCTCTGTTAGATTTGATCATTCTTTTCTTCGGTTGACATGTAAATGGTGCATCAAGTTGCTTCCTCTGCAGAACCCTCCTTTGTCAGTCGATCTTTTATCATCATCTTTACCGGTATTCTACAAAGAAATGTTCTCCACTACAATCTTGATCGACTTCCACAGTTCACACAGTAGATTCAGTAGACCAGGAAGTTTCCATGACTTCAGTACTTGGAGTGCTGATTTTCTATCTTGTCAGAAATCCTACAGGTTGTGGACCGAGATTGTTGTTTATCACTTTTTCAGTTGCCGCCTTGAATACCTAGATTTCGACATCATAATTATGATAGAATGCCCAGGTCTGTATTTCAACCAAAGCCTTAATATTGTCTGGTTATTCTGTGTACAGTTTGAACACCCCCGCTCCTAAATTCTTGACTATCACATTTCCGCAATTATCTTTTTGATTTTCAAAATTTGTTTACGACGGCTAAGACAGATATTAGGAAAACAACTATTTCATCTTTCTTCTTTTCCTGTTTTACTTTTCAGTGTCATTTTATAAAGAATGAGCCCTACTGTCTCATGCGAATTGCATTCACCACCTGAGATATTTCCGAGTGGTCCACCGAAGTCTTTGTGTATGATTAGGACAAGAATAGCACCACTGCCTCACAGAGAGCATGTCGTGACAGGCGACTGTGTCACATGACATAACACCAGCCAAAGTTAGGTGGTTTGTTTAGAGCAGAACAGATGGCACCTAACAGGCTGCGAATCTAATTTGCTCTAGTGTTTGAGTCTATTAAGATGGATTTGCACATCGGTTAACCCCCCGCGCGGCACTTGTCCCAACGCAGGGAAGGATATTGGCTGCTTGAGCCAAGCTCACTAGGCAGGAAACCGTTCTCCCGGCAACATCCATACAATACCAGAGCTGGGACCTGTACAGGGGCATCAGTCCCTGTAGAAGTACAGGTTGATTAAAAACTAGGAGCTATGAAATTTATGAAAGTCACTTTTTTCGTGGTCTGTCCTTAACCTTGAAACTGTTGCATCTAAATAGCATTACTTGTTGAGAAAAAGGGGGGCGGGGGGCGGGGGGGGGGGGGGGGGGTGTGGGATTTATAGTGGGCTGGTTTACTTGTTTCACGGTCAAATCCTTTTAGTTGTTGTCTTTTAACATATTTAATTATTGATGTTGTTCCCACCAGTCTCCCGGCTTACTCCGAATATTGTGTTTATTTATTTTCTGCTATTACGATTTGTCCTTTCTCAATTGATGTTAGTGTCCAATTTTGACAATAGTAATAAACTGTCGGGACGAAAATGATGCTGTGTAAAACTCTTTTGGTAGTTTATGTCACGTTCTTACAATGAAGTATTAGGGTTAATTGTCCAATGATCTGGTTTGTCTTATTTCATCTTTGTTAGATTTCCGCTGCGATTCTTTCATCTGCCGACAGCATACTCCCTAAGTATGTGAAATCTTTCACCTGTTTGATTTGTTGCTTTTAAATGAAGATATTAGTTTCTCCTGCTTGTCTAGATATTTTCATTACCTAATTTTTTTCTACGTTGATTTTTATACTGTTTTCTTTACATATTGTATTTTAGATTGTCGATATGTTGTTGCAATAGTTGTTCGCAAATTGTTTTGGTATCTTGATCATCTGCGAAAAAAAAGTTCGTTTAAAAGTTCATCAGTTTTTTCCTTCACTGGGTTGGCTATTTTACATATGTGGTCTACATATGTGATGAACAACAAAGAGGATAGCTTACATACTTGCCTTATTCCAGATTTGAAATTCAATTTATCTGAGAGTTCGGTAATTGTTCAAACAGAGCACTTGTTATCAATGTCAAGACTTTTGCATAGGTTGATAAGGTGATCTTTTACTCCTATTCGTTCAATATTTTCCTTAGATCTTCTCTATCTACCTGATCGAAAGATTTTTGTTAATCTACAATCACAACACACAATTCCTGATCATGTTCATTTGTTTTTTTCCGCCAATTGTCTGAGAATAAAAATTGCATCCGCCCAGCTTGTTTTTTTCCTAAATCCCATCTGTGTGTGATTGAGTTGTAGTTTTGTGATGTAGCGTTTTCTTTTTTTCTTGGATATCACCAAATATTTTCAGTGTGGCGCATGAGCGAAATTCGTCAGTATTTTGCAGTATCTGTTGATATCTTTTTTTCCATATTGGAATTATTATTGAATTTCTCAAATCTTCTAACATGTCCTGCGTGGACCATCCTAGTTTGTAAAGTCCGCGTAGTCACAATATCATTAGCTCATTGGCTGTTTTGATAATTCAACATGGATTTTATCTTCCGAAACATGTGTTGAGTAGTACAGTATTTCTGATTTCTGAAAGCTTGATGTTTGGTTCTAGCTCTTTGCTAACGTTAACGTTGTTATCGTGTGTGCCCTTATTCACAATTGTTAGTAAGTTGAGAAGTTCTTTAAAGTATTGCTGCCATCTGTTCAGATCCAATTGTGGGTCGTTTATTACTATTACATTGTCGTTGTTTATAATTTCTTTTGAATTATAACAATCATCTCTGACTCTCATACGTTTGACCTTCTTGTAGAAATTTCTTGTATCGTTTTTGGAATCCGAATTCAGAATTTTCTTAAACTCTTTACAAGATTTAAATTTAGCCTTCTTAATCACCAGCTTAGCGATCTATCTCGCTGACCTATAGACAACATATTCTTGTTCATGTTTGCTTATAATCTATGCTGCATGTATATTATTCTTCTTATTGGTAGCTTGCCTTTAGTCGTTACCCCACGATGTTTGAGCCTCTTGATTTAAAAGTCCCACATGTTACTTCAGCTGCTTCTATCAATTACTTAAGCTGCTTCTATCCATTACTTTAGCTGCTTCTATCCTTTTCTTTAGCTGCTTCTATTCATTACTTCAGCAGCTTCTATTCAATACTTTAGCTGCTTATATCTATTACTTTATCTGCTTGTATTCATTATTTTAGCTGCTTCTATTCATTACTTTATCTGCTTCTATCCAATACTTTAGATGCTTCTATTCTACTTTATCTGCTTCTATCCAATACTTTAGATGCTTCTATCAAATACTTTAGCCGCTTCTATCCAATAATTCAGCTGCTTCTATTCATTACTTTAGCTCTTTCTATTGATTATATTAGCTGCTTCTACCCATTACTTTAGCTGCTTCTATTCATTATATTAGCTGCTTCTACCCATTACTGCAGCTGCTTCTATTCATTACTTTAGCTGCTTCCATTCCTTAGTTTAGCTGCTTCTATCCATTACTTGATCTGCTTCTATCCATTACTTGATCTGCTTCTATTCGTTACTGTATCTACTTCTATTCATTACTTTAGCTGTCTCTATTCATTATTTAAGCTGCTTCTATTCACTACTTTATCTGCTTCTATCCATTCCTTTACCTGCTTCTATTCATTACTTTGTTTCTATTCATTTCTTTAGCTGCTTCTATCCATTACTATAGGTGCGTCTATCCATTACTTTACCTACTTCTATATTGTACTTTATCTGCTTCTATTCATTACTTTAAAAGTTTCAATTCATTACTTTAGATGCTAGTATTCAAATACTTTAGCTGTTTTTATTCAATTTTTTAGCTGCTTATATCCATTACTTTAGCTGCTTATATTCAAATACTTTAGCTGCTTCTATTCAAAACTTTAGCTGCTTCTATATGTTACTTTATATGCTTCTTTTCATTACTTTAGCTGCTTCTATTAATTACTTTATTTGCTTCTATTCATTACTTTAGTTGCTTTTATTCATTATTTTAGCTGCTTCTATCCATTACTTTATCTTCTTGTATTCATTATTTTAGCTGCTTCTATTTATTACTTTATCTGCTTCTATTCATTACTTTAGCTTAATCTTTTCATTACTTTATCTGCTTCTATTCATTACTTTATCTGCTTTTATTCATTAATGTGTTTGCTTCTATTCATTGCTTTAGCTGCTTCTATTAATTACTTTATTTGCTTCCATTTATTACTTTAGTTGCTTGTATTCATTATTTTAGCTGCTTCTATCCATTACTTTATTTGCTTATATTCAATATTTCAGCTTCTTCTATTCATTACTTTGTCTGCTTATATCCAATAATTTAGATGCTTCTATCCAATAATTTAGCCGCTTCTATCAAATACTTCAGCTGCTTCTATTCATTACTTTAGCTGCTTCTATTCATTATATTAGCTGCTACTATACATTACATTAGCTGCTTCTATTTATTACTTTAGCTGCTTCCTATTCATTACTTTAACTGCTTCTATCCAATTCTTTAGCTGCTTCTATCTAATACTTTAGCTGCTTCTATTCGTTATATTAGCTGCTTCTATTCATTACTTTAGCTGCTTTTATCCATTACTTTATCTGCTTCTATTCATCACTTTAGATGCTTCTATTCATTACTTTAGCTGATTCTATCCAATTCTTCAGCTGCTCCTATCGAATACTTTAGCTGCTTCTATCCATTACTTCATCTGCTTCTATCCATTACTTTATCTGCTTCTATCCAGTACTTTTGCTGCTTCTATCCAATACTGTATCTGCTTCTATTCAAATACTTTAGCTGCTTCTATTCAAATACTTTAGCTGCTTCTATCCAATACTTTAGCTGCTTCTATTAAATACTCTAGCTGCTTCTATTAATTAATGTATCCTCTTCTATCCATTACTTTAGCAGCTTGTGTTCAGATACTTTAGCTGCTTCTATTAAATACTGTATCTGTTTCTATCCAATAATTTAGCTGCTTCTATCCATTACTTTAGCTGCTTATATACACTACTTTAGCTGCTATCCAATACTTTAGCTGCTTGTATCCAATTTTTTAGCTGCTTCTATTCAAATTCTTTAGCTGCTTCAATCAAATACTTTAGCTGCTTCTATCCAATACTTTAGCTGCTTCTATCCATTACTTTAGCTGCTTCTATACACTACTTTAGCTGCTATCCAATACTTTAGCTGCTTCTATTCAAATACTTTAGCTGTTTCTATCAAATACTTTAGCTGCTTCTATTCATTACTTTAGCTGCTTCCATTCCTTAGTTTAGCTGCTTCTAGCCATTACTTTATCTGCTTCTATTCGTTACTTTATCTACTTCTATTCATTACTTTAGCTGCCTCTATTCATTACTTAAGCTGCTTCTATTCACTACTTTATCTGCTTCTATCCATTCCTTTACCTGCTTCTATTCATTACTTTGTTTCTATTCATTTATTTAGCTGCTTCTATCCATTACTTTAGGTGCGTCTATCCATTACTTTACCTACTTCTATATTGTACTTTATCTGCTTCTATTCATTACTTTAACTGTTTCTATTCATTACTTTAGCTGTTTCTATTCGTTACTTTAGATGCTAGTATTCAAATACTTTAGCTGTTTTTATTCAATTATTTAGCTGCTTCTATCCAATACTTTAGCTGCTTCTATCCAATACTTTAACTGCTTCTATCCAATACTTTAGCTGCTTCTATTCAAATACTTTAGCTGCTTCTGTCCAATACTTTAGCTGCTTCTACTCAGATACTTTAGCTGCTTCTATTAAAATACGTTTAGACGTTACCCATTCTTTTTCTACTGATTAAGCTCCTGTGTAAAATTTAGCAAAGCACTCGTTAATTTTCTTAACATAGACTTTTTATGCTTTGGTTGTTTTTTTTTAAATTTCTTTACTACGATTGAATCTTTTGCTAACCTTCTCTGTCATCTTGGGTTCTTTTCCTCGTGAACTCTTATAAACGACACTATCGCCTTGTCATCAGTTTCTACACATACGTTAGGTATGGCTCTTGAATCTATTACTGCTCTTGTCTTGCATCTCTTATCGAGTTAAAGTCTATCTGACTTCTACAACTCAGGTCATGCCATCGTGCCATCTACATACTTTGAACTCCGTGGTAAAACGTTTGAAGATGATGAAGAAGTGATCTATGCAGCCAGGTAATGGCTACGAGAGCAAGACAAATTCTGGTGCGGACTAGGAATACATGCACTTGTTTCGCGCTGGCATAAATTTGCACAAGTTGATGTTCTGGATTATGTTGAATAATACATAATGTAACAGTTCCAGCCGGAGCAAGGGAGTTTGGGGCAGGGGTGATGTGGTTGACGACTCAGAGAACAAAGGTACCTGAATGCGTGTTAAGGTCACTCTCCGTCTGGATACTACGCCTAGGTCACTCACCGTCTCAACAAAGGAAAACAGAGTTGGGGCAAAGAATGTGGACAAGTAGGAGCTGACCACTGGCGTTCCGATTTGGTTAATGATGGGAGGAGGGGGGGGTGTGAGTAAAAAACGGGATGGCAGCTGAGCTTGCTGCGATAGATGAGCGACAGGCGTGCAAAGTATTTCGTTCCAATAACGACTGAATAGAGCCATCCCCTTGAGATCTATTGGTCAGCTCTGATTCTGCTTGAGTGTATATAACTCGAGACAAAGTTTAGCTCAGGAGGCTGGATGAGAGAGGCTGGATGAGAGAGGCTGAATGGTGAGGGGAGGAGAGCGAATGAGGGACTGTAGATAGCAGTTCGTTTAGATACCGACCAGTGGGATCTGCTACAATTAGTTTACATGACATATTCATGTAATTCTGTAGAAATTTCTTGTCTTTTGAATAAACAGCTCCTGATAAAACGATATATTGCATTACTTTCTTAACTCCCTTCGTGTATATATATATATATATATATATATATATATATATATATATATCATATATCTATATGTATATATGCATGTATGTATGTATGTGTATTCGATGGGGCTTCAAATGAAAACCTGAAAAAAACGTTAACACTTTTTTGGGGTTATTGTATTTTTAATAAAACATTGAAACACAGCTATATCAATTTTGGAAGCAGTTACCATCGCGTTAGATACATGTCCCCCAACATGTATACAATGCATCAATTCCTGTTTAAAACATTTATCTTAATGTAGCATGCACAGCCAGCTGGACCTATTTAGCGGATCTGAAGGTCTTTCCTCTCAATGCCTCCTTTAGTATTTCAAAGCCGTGAAAATCATTGGTGGGGGAAGATGAGGGGGTGATGCTGTGCGGGGGGTAGGGAAGGGCTTGGTTCTAGCTCTGGTGAGTACGGCGGATGTGGTAGACACTGAATATGGAGGTCTTCGATGGTTGCAGAAGTTGCGAGGGCAGTATGGGGTCAAGTATTGTTATGTTGTACGGGCAGTATAGGGTCAAGTATTGTTATGTTAAACGGGCAGTATGAGGTCAAGTATTGTTATGTTGAACGGGCAGTATGGGGTCAAGTATTGTTATGTTGAACAGGCAGTATGGGGTCACGTATTGTTATGTTGTACGGGCAGTATGGGGTCAAGTATTGTTATGTTGAATGGGCAGTATGGGGTCAAGTATTGTTATGTTGAACGGGCAGTATGGGGTCAAGTATTGTTATGTTGAATGGGCAGTATGGGGTCAAGTATTGTTATGTTGAACGGGCAGTATGGGGTCAAGTATTGTTATGTTGTACGGGCAGTATGGGGTCCAGCATTGTTATGTTGTACGGGCAGTATGAGGTCAAGTATTGTTATGTTGTACGGGCAGTATGGGGTCAAGTATTGTTATGTTGTACGGGCAGTATGGGGTCGAGCATTGTTATTTTGCATAAGGACACGTTTAATCCACATCGTTTGGCTTTGGTTGTAGGTCCAAGATGGTTCCCGAGAAGATTTCTATGGGTGGCACTGGTGACAGTATTCCAGCTAGGCTTGCAGTGCTCTAATATAACACCTCGTTCATCCCAATAGAAAGTCAACATAACCGTCTTTGCAGATTGCTGCTTGTGAAACTTCTTCAGTTTCTGTGAGAAGAGATGACGCCATTTCATGCTCGCTCTGTTCGTTTCATACTCGTGTTAGGGAACCCATGTTTCATCTCCAGTACAGATTTTTGCTAGGAAACCATCTCCCTCTACTTCAAAGCCCCACGACAGTTATAAACAGTCGTCAAAGCGTCGTTGTTTCAATTCTGCATTAAGCAGTCATGGCACCCACCTTGTAGACACTATGTGGTACTGTACCACATCATTGATGACGTGGTATGCTGAACCTTGTCCAGATGTGTGACATTTTCTTTCACAGACAATCGTCAATTTTGGTTTTACAAGGCGCTCAACGACTGCAATCGACTCTGGGTCACTACTCGATGTTCCTGACCCGGTCGTGAACAGTCTGCCCCAGCACTCAGGCCGTTTTGGAATTTCCTGCTTCTCTCATACATTTGCGCACATACACTCACACACTAGTTGTGGTACCCAGAGATGCCATGGATAGTTAGGTAAGAATTAAACATGTAGGACCACCTCTCATTTTCACATCCCCGTGGCACTAAATCCCACTTCCATAAACTGTGAAATTTAAAACGTTATTTTAATTTATACCATTCCAACAATCCATATGAAGTATGTTTTGTAGGTATATCTAACATTTCATACCAAGCATGTTTTATTAGAGACATCCAACATATTCCATACCAATAATGTTTTAGTAGGGACATTCAACATTCCATACCAATCATGTTTTAGTAGGGACATCCAACACTCCATACCAATCATGTTACAGTAGGGACATCCAACATTCCATACCAATCATGTTTAAGACAGGACATTCAATATTCCATATCAATCATATTATAGTAGGGGCATCCTACATTCCATACCAAGCATGTTTTATCTAGAACATCTAACATTCCATCCTAGGCAATGTTTTAGATTGGACATCCAACATTCCTTCTCCGACATGTTTTTGCTATGTTGTCTATATTTTTGTTTGAAATATGCCTAAAATGCTTGGTGATCAATTAGTGGCTTTAATTATATGTTTGTTCTAGATGCGGTAATAACTTGCATCTTGTACATGGTATCTACAACAAAAGATTAAAAATGTCAGCTTTACTTATTCCTGTAAGTACTAATTTTTCTCATTTGTCGTACCCTATTTTCTACTTTGAAATCCAAAGATCTCCCTTCTCAAATTCGAGCCGATCGACACTCAAAAGCAGCTCGCTTTTCATTATCTCATTAGTGCTTCCAACATACTCGCAGCTGGGAACCTGCAGAAGCCGTTACATGACATTATCACTATCCGCAGGTGCCGTTACACTGACAAATCTGTGAAAAAAATTGGATGGGATTACCAGTGAGGGAAAAGTCCGTAGGCAACTTTGACTGTTTCGTTCTTATCATCTTACAAGATTGATGGAATATATCTGTTACATTCTGTTCATTTTTTTCGATTTTGAAAGTTTTTTTTATCTATCCACAGTTTCACACTAACCTGTGTTAGTGCTATTCGGAAAACACAGACAGACATAGAGCCACACGAAAGTTAGGTCTAAAACAGGTAGAAAAAGAAACATATGCACAGACAGATTAGAAGACAGGAAGATAGTTAAATAGAATATAAGACAGAAACATAGACAGACAGGCATGGCGAAATATATAGTTGCAAACAGAGAAACATAAATGCAGACATTCAAACGGATAGATAGACATGAAAGAATTATGTTTAGACAAACAAATAACATACCATACAGAACGACAAATAGACAGAGTGATAGACTTTCAAACAATTATGTATGTAGAAATGTATCTCCGCGTATAACTAGAGAAATAAATAAAAGCATACTAGCATACCTACAGATAGACTAAGTATACATGTATTAGTTAGTAATCTATTTTCAGTCATGTATGATTATAGGTTGATGCGACCTTGGAGGGCAATTCTTCACTAAATTTATGATTTTCAATCTCCTTTCGGCGATGTCTCTTCACTTCCATGTGTGGCATGAGCTTAATTTCGCCAAGATTTTCAAATTACATTTCTATTTGTATCGGTCTGCAGCTATGTCTTCCCAAAATGTCAGATCCATATCCAGAGCCTACATGTTCTTCTGTTGCATTAGCAAATGCATGCTTCAGTAGCAGGGTAAAGATAATTTAGAAAAGTGTTGGAGCCAGAATACAGCATTGTTTAACACCACATCCAATATTAAATGAACGTGATGTATTTTTTTTTTTTTTTTTTTTTCCGTTCGCCCCATTTATCTATTCCCCAATGCGTGTGTGCGTTACACTGTGGTTTTTATTTTGCGCCTGTCGGCCCAGTGCATCCGACTTCAGCGTGCATTTTATGTAAGGGTCTGCTTCCTCCTGCATTTTTTAAGGGTTTGCTTCCCCGGGGTAACGGCCGGTGCTGTGATGGGGATCGAACCCAGCACCTTCTGGTTGTGAGCTGTGCCACTTAACCACTAGGCCACGCCGTCCCGAACGTTATGTATTACCGTCGAATAGGACTGTTCCTTGAATATCCTCATGAAATGAAACTATTAGCTGCAGCAGTTTGTTAAAGCACGCTATTTGTGAGATAATTTTGAAGTCTCCAGTTCTACTTACGAAATAGAATACTTTTGTCACTTTGATGAAAGCAACATGAAAAGGCTTGATCTGATTGCATGTTAAGTCTTGTAGTTGACGTAGAGAGAAGATCGTGTCAAACGTTGATTTTCCAGATGGGAAACCACATTGTAACTTTGGGTACAAGCGCCCAGCCAGTTTGTGAAACCACAGGAATATCACCCTGGCAAAGGCTTTGCAAAAACACTAAGCAGTGAGATGCATCTGTAATTATTACAGTCACTTATATCACCTTCATTATTGTGTAATGTGACATTTTTTTAATTTCTAATATCTCTTTCCAACTCTGGCATAGAAGCAAGTGTTGCGGTTTCAAGAGTAGGTTTTTACAATACTTGATCAGATCAGGTAGGATCTCGTCTAAGACCAAGTTGTGAATGGATGTCTTGAAATTTTCTGGGCGTCTAGCCCCTTCGTACTAGGATATCCTTGAACAGCATCAATGGTTGTGGGAGTGACCGTATTGTCGAAAGAGTAAGACTGCATCTGCTTTCCATTGTCAGTTATTTTTTCGACACTAATGCATTTGAGCGGCGATGTCTTCATGTGTATGAGACCAATAGCTTTTTTAATGCCAATATCTATATGTATGTACATATATTTATATTACCTCATATACATCAGATTGGTTGCAGTACAAAAGGGAGTAAAACAGGGATGTATCCTCTCACCTTATTTATACAACCTATATGGGGAATGTATAACGAGAAATGTTCAAGAAGACGAGAACATTGGAAGTTTCGACCCATTTACGATTAGGGGTTGGGGGGGGGGGGGGGGGGATTGGGGTACGAGATTCCAGAGTTACGATACGCAGACGATACAGTGATACTATCAAGAAGTGCAGAAGGACTACAGCAGCTATTCTCAGCCGTAAATGGACACAGTAAAGATCAAAGCCTGTTTATAAACATAAGTAAAACAAAGATAATGACCACCGACAAAACACAATCAGCATAAATCTACAGTGAGTGGTGAAGAATTCGATCAGGTCACATATTTTGAATATCTGTGCTCCAGAATTGACAAAAATGTCGACTGTTATAAAGAAATCAGAAGAAGACTAGCTGTGGCAATGCAGAGACTGAAGAACTTGTTGCAGAGCACCAACAAAATGATCAAAGTAAAAGTCTTGGGAGTCTGCGTTTTTCCTGTGGCAGCTTATGGCTGCGAATCATGGACGATTACTAAAACTTCCAGACAAAGAATCGAATCCTTCGAGTCAAAATATTACAGAAAGATCCTCAGAATACCCTGGATAGAGAAAAAGACAAATGTAACCATTCGGCAAGAGGTGAGCATAGAGGAGAACTGGTTTATCAATTCCATTTTGGCTAGAAAATGTAAATACTTTAGTCACATCAAGAGACACAACTGTCTTTAGAGAACGACGATGGAAGGTATGGTGCCAGGCAAAAGAGAAAGGCGTAGACCAAGACGACGATGGCACCAAGATATCCAGGAATGCCTGGGTATGACTGTGGCGGAGGCTGGAGTTTTGGCAAGGAAACGAATTTATTTTAAACAAAACTGTGATGGGAGCGACGTTTGATAAAGGACATGCTACAGGATTATGATATATATATATATATATATATTTACATATATTAGAGAAGTATAGAAACAGAGAGAAAAGCAATATAATGATACATATACAGATAGATTGATATATACATCCATATAGGTAGATAGATGCGGAAGACGTAGTCACAAATGCTAGGAACATGGCAGAGCGAGAACAATCTATGGAGGCAAATATCGCCCTCAAAGCCGCCACGGCTAAATACAAATACACTCTAAACCAAACAGCAAGAAAAAGCTGGAAAAACAAAACAGAAAACCTCAACAGACAAAGAAGGGAACAAACTATGGAAGATAGTCAGAGTCATGAATGACGAAACTCCATCAAGCAAACAAATTAACATCAAGCAGGGCGAAAACTTGCTCACTGGAAAAAAAGCCGCAAACGCCTTTGTTGAACACTATGCCAGAGCGAACCACATAGATGTCCCTGCAGATAGGCATAAAAACATTAATGAAAAGCAAAAGGGGCACGACAACATCAATATGGCACCAGAAGAGCATATGATGGCAAAATTAACAAGGAACGAAATGGGAGAGGCCATGAGAACATTAAAGAAAAGGAAATCTCCCGGAAAAGACGGGATAACAAACAAAATGCTGATGGGGATGGGCCAAACAGCAAAGAGGAAACTGCTATCAGTCCTGAACCAAAGCTGAAAAAGGGGTATTGTACCCCAGGCATGGAAAGACGCAGTACTTGTACCAGTACCAAAGAAAGGAAAAGACAAAACGGATCCAAATGGATACAGGCCTATCAGCCTACTGAGCTGTGTCGGCAAACTGATAGAACGTATGATAAACACCAGACTGATGTGGCATCTGGAAGAAAAACGCATACCAACTCCACAGCAAGCAGGCTTTAGACAGCACAGATCCACTGAGGATAAGGTCATCCTCATAGCCCAGGAAATTTAAGATGCCTACCAGGAACAGCAACACACAATAGCGGTTTGGGTGGACCTGGAAAAGGCATTTGACAAAGTCTGAAAAGATGGAGTCTAGCTAAGAATAAGTGAAGTTTGTGGGAACATGTACAAGTGGATCAACCACTATCTCAAAAACAGAACGGGCAGAGTTCAAGTACAAGGGCAGAAGAGCAAAAAGGTGACACTTGAGCAGGGAGTACCCCAAGGGGGAGTACTGTCACACACACTCTTCCTGGTGTATATAAATGACATTACAGAGAATATACCAAGAAGAGTTCATAGCTCAATGTTTGCAGACGATCTGGCTATGTAGACCTCTGAAAAGAATCTCACCAAAGCAAGAAATCGGATGCAGCAGGCCCTAACATCGCTGGAAGAGTGGGCGAACTCATGGCTGGTCAAAATAAACGAGGAAAAAACGACATGAACAATATTCTCGCAATCAATCGAACCCCAAAACACCAAATTAAGTCTAAACGGCAAATACCTGCAGCGAAACGACAACCCAAACTACCTGGGAGTCACATTTAATCGGCGCATGACATGGAAAAGTCAGATCGAGAGAAACCAAATGAGAGCCAGAGAAAGAATGGCAATCATGAGGAAACTTGCTGGCCCCAGCTGGGGAGCAGACGAAAGTATACTAAAGAAACTGTACACTGGAAGAGTGAGACCAGTTCTCGAGTATGGCATTTCGGCATGGACAACAGCAGCAAAGACGAACTTCGATAAAATTAGTAAACTCCAAAACCAAGCCATGAGAGTTATAACAGGAGGCATGAAGTCAACGCCAATTGTAGAACTTGAAAAGATTACAAAACTGCAATCCATGACCGACAGAAGAGACTGCAGAGCCCAGCTGCAATCAGAGAAACTCAGAAGACTGACTGACCATCCAATGCACCAGAGATTAAACAATTTCGGAAATGGGAAACTAAAGAGAAGAAACTTTGCAGAAATAGCCAAACCAAAGATGCACGAAAACCCCATGAACGCACTAACACCAAAGCCCATCCCTACTGTACGAAAACCTACCTGGAGGCAGCATATATTTCCAGAGGTGGTAGAAAATATACCAGGTATTGGAAACAAAAACTGCCAGTCTGAAAAAGAAAGAAGAGATACAACCCTTAGTTTCATAACGGAAAACTACCCAAGCATGGACTGGACCCATGCATACACCGACGGTTCCGTAACAAATACAACACAGAACGGAGGGGCAGGGGCATTTTTGAACCTTCCAATAGGCAGAAAAATAACACTGTCATTCGCTAGTGGAAAATACACAAGCAATTTTAGAGCGGAGGCAGAGGCACTGAGGGCGGCAGTGGAAGAAATGGTGACAGGTAAAGGGAATGAAAGCCACATAGTCCTGCTTACAGACGCTCTGGCCGTAGTCACAGCACTAAAAAGCCAGAAAAATACTGAACTTAATGATTTAAGAGCAGTACTCTGTCAACTATGCCAGCAGTCCGCACCAAAAAGGGTAGTGGTACAGTGGGTTCCATCTCATAGCAACATCCAAGGCAACAAGGAGGCAGACACACTGGCAAAAGAAGATGCAAAACTACCACAACCAGTTACTAGTATGACATACGAAGAGTCAAAACGGCTTATTAGAGCTAGATACATTACCAAATGGGAAACCGAACATACTGGCTACACCAAAAAGTAAAGTAAAGTAAAGTATCCCATTGCATTACTGCCGTAGGGGTGTGAGGTGTTAGCGATCTCACATTTCAAAGGCTCGGCTATATGAGGGCGGTAGCCATCTCCTCTCCCTCGCCGCTTTTACTTCCCGGACTGAACCAGTACCCATTTAAGGCTGGGTCGACCTGGGAGCCATTGCGGTCTTAAAAAAACATTACCGCCTCAACTGGGGAATGAATCCAGGACCACTCAGATGCAAAGCCAGTGCGCTAACCACCAAAAACGATGCCTATTACTAGTTGAACAGAAGAGAGCAGGTCGTGGTCTTCAGACTTCGCACTGGCCACAATAGACTGAGGTACCACCTATTCAACAAATTGAAGATAGGTGGCACCGACGAATGCCCGTGTGGTATCGGGAAAATGACCGCTGAGCTTTTGCTTCAAAACTGCCCGACCTACGAGGATCAGAGAGAGCAGATGTGGCCATCACCAGTGGCAACACTAGACAAGCTCTATGGCAGTGTCGACAGCCTCAGGATGACCGCTGCCTTTTTCGAAAAAATAATGGTTACTGTCTGACTGCGTACGATGAAGAAGAAGAAGAAGAAGATAGATAGATAGATAGATAGATAGATAGATAGATAGATAGATAGATAGATAGATAGATAGATAGATAGATAGATTGATAGATATATAGATAGTTAGATAGATAGATAGATAGATAGATAGATAGATAGATAGATAGATAGATAGATAGATAGATAGATAGATAGATAGATAGATAGATAGATAGATAGATAGATAGATAGATAGATAGATAGATAGATAGATAGATGGATAAATAGATATATAGATAGACAGACAGACAGACAGATTGACCGATGAATTGGTAGACAGATTGAGTGATTGAGGGATTAAATTGTATTTTAATAAAGTAATTGATTGATTAATGTGATAATTGAGTAATTGATTGGTGGAGTTATTGATTTAGTGATTGTATGATCAATGAGTTAATTATAATCGTTGAATCAAATTGATTGCAGCGACACATCAAATGAGGTTTTACACTACAACAGCAGCCACTAATGACAACTAAGATTCAGATGGTGCCTAGCACTGACTTGGCTGTCTTAGCAGTTATCGTGTCGGACGCTCCAGCTTTGTTTCTAAAAATTTGGGTGTATCGACTATGACATGACAAAAAAGCATGCATAGATGTCTTGCGTTGGAGGAGCTTGTGTGGATATGCTATGCTGATCATACTAATTGATAACGGTCAGAAGGAACCAACATTCTGGCCTGCAAAGTCCCTTTAGTCCGGGAATTTTTTTGTTTTGTTTTTTTGTTTTTTTAAATGGCAACACAACTATTAAAGAAACAGAAACCACAATCTAATCAATTTTGAAACCAGTGGCGAGTTGTACAAGTAGGGACGGATTGCCTGAATGGATGTTTTGAACCAGCGAACTAAAGAAACCGTCAATGTTCATACCTCCCGCCCAAAGGGTGAGCACCTAAAAGGCTGCCTTAAGAAACGTAATGCCGATACATTCTTCATAGACAAAATATTGCAGATAATTGATTGATTAATTAATATATTGATTGCTTACATTTACGGTTGTAAGATCTTAAAGTTCAATGTAAGCACCAGCAGATCGAATTAATGATATTAACTATTGCTGAACTATTAACGATACTAGATCATAGCTGATTGAAATGAAAAGGGCATTTAGGTGACAGTTTCTCAAATGTGATGATGTTCCGTTTTTCTAGGCCGGAAATGACTTCTAGAAAATACAACTGTCTGTTTTTAAATATTAATTTAAGAAAGTAGTTAACTCTAGACTCATATAAGTTACAATTACGTGTGGTTGATATTGTAGATGTTTTACATAGCTAGGTTTTTATTTTGATGAAACGAGATTAACCTGTTCCATTTGTACTTGCTGTGTGAGTGAGCCACATATTTATTCTACTGATTAAACTTTGCCTGCGACCTTGGGTCACGAACTAAGTTCCATTTCTGTAAGAGATAAACGTTTATAACTACTCTGCCAGTCGTTAATTAGCAACTTGTAAATGATTACCGTCTCTGATATTTACACATGTCTAGCTCTGATGACGAGTGCATGTAAATATGGCAGTTAGATCTGATGGGTCGTGATGCTTTCACATCTAGGTCTTGCGAGGAGCGATCCATTTTTCTTTTATCATCATGTTTAATTCCTGCATAGGAGTATCAACGTTTCAGTACAATATTTGTACAAGTATACGTCTTATACACATCAAGTTATTGACCCATATGTGTGTAGTTGTTGGTGTTTTATTGTATTTTAAGGAACTATTCGAAATGGGCTCTACACACTGGCTAGTTTTCTCAGGTATCGGGATTGTTGTGGCTCTTCTTAAAACCTGGGAGATACTCAAGAAAGCAGACCTTAGCTCAACTGACTGTAGTAGAGTTAGAGGTTTTCGACAGGCTCACCACAGTCTGTTTCCAGGTGCACATCGTGCTGGTGAAAAAGGGACTTGGTCAGTGTGTTGCGTCTGACTCTGCAGTTAGTCGGTGTACAGTAGGACCTTCACTGATATGGAGAGTTATATTCCAGATAGTCGCTGCAAAGCGGATCATATCCTTTAATAAATCTATAAATGACATACATCGCTAACAGAATTATTACACTATCGCATATTAAGCACGCAATCGCGCTTTGTTTGAATTCATAAAAGCCCTAAACACATAAGTTCCTTATTCAGCCTGAATTAACGACAATAGTAAAGTAAAGTAAAGTATCCCATAGCATTGCTGCCGTAGGGGTGTGAGGTGTTAGCGATCTCACATTTCAAAGGCTCGGCTATATGAGGGCGGTAGCCATCTCCTCTCCCTCGCCGCATTTACTTCCCGAAATGAACCGGTACCCATTTAAGGCTGGGTCGACCTGGTAGCCATTGCGGTCTGAAAAAAAACATTACCGCCTCAACTGAGGAATGAAACCAGGATCACTCAGATGAGAAGCCAGCGCGCTAACCACTGCCCTAAGCGGCTCCACTACGACAATAACATTGCACTATCCATTATCAGATTCATTTATTTAGCGACGGTGAAGTATGACGTTGAGAGGAGAAAACAATCACCGAACATAAAGCCAAAGTGTATCACTGAAAACAAGCACCGAACATAAAGCCAAAGTGTATCACTGAAAACAAGCACCGAACATATAGCCAAAGTGTATCACTGAAAACAAGCACCGAACATAAAGCCAAAGTGTATCACTGAAAACAAGCACCGAACATATAGCCAAAGTGTATCACTGAAAACAATCACCGAACATAAAGCCAAAGTGTATCACTGAAAACAATCACCGAACGTAAAGCCAAAGTGTATCACTGAAAACAATCACCGAACATATAGCCAAAGTGTATCACTGAAAACAATCACCGAACATAATGCCAAAGTGTATCACTGAAAACAATCACCGAACATAAAGCCAAAGTGTATCACTGAAAACAATCACCGAACATAAAGCCAAAGTGTATCACTGAAAACAATCACCGAACATAAAGCCAAAGTGTATCACTGAAAACAATCACCGAACATAAAGCCAAAGTGTATCACTGAAAACAATCACCGAACATAAAGCCAAAGTGTATCACTGAAAACAATCACCGAACATAAAGCCAAAGTGTATCACTGAAAACAATCACCGAACATAAAGCCAAAGTGTATCACTGAAAACAATCACCGAACATAAAGCCAAAGTGTATCACTGAAAACAATCACCGAACATAAAGCCAAAGTGTATCACTGAAAACAATCACCGAACATAAAGCCAAAGTGTATCACTGAAAACAATCACCGAACATAAAGCCAAAGTGTATCACTGAAAACAATCACCGAACATAAAGCCAAAGTGTATCACTGAAAACAATCACCGAACATAAAGCCAAAGTGTATCACTGAAAACAATCACCGAACATAAAGCCAAAGTGTATCACTGAAAACAATCACCGAACATAAAGCCAAAGTGTATCACTGAAAACAATCACCGAACATAAAGCCAAAGTGTATCACTGAAAACAATCACCGAACATAAAGCCAAAGTGTATCACTGAAAACAATCACCGAACATAAAGCCAAAGTGTATCACTGAAAACAATCACCGAACATAAAGCCAAAGTGTATCACTGAAAACAATCACCGAACATAAAGCCAAAGTGTATCACTGAAAACAATCACCGAACATAAAGCCAAAGTGTATCACTGAAAACAATCACCGAACATAAAGCCAAAGTGTATCACTGAAAACAATCACCGAACATAAAGCCAAAGTGTGTCACTGAAAACAATCACCGAACATAAAGCCAAAGTGTATCACTGAAAACAATCACCGAACATAAAGCCAAAGTGTATCACTGAAAACAATCACCGAACATAAAGCCAAAGTGTATCACTGAAAACAATCACCGAACATAAAGCCAAAGTGTATCACTGAAAACAATCACCGAACATAAAGCCAAAGTGTATCACTGAAAACAATCACCGAACATAAAGCCAAAGTGTATCACTGAAAACAATCACCGAACATAAAGCCAAAGTGTATCACTGAAAACAATCACCGAACATAAAGCCAAAGTGTATCACTGAAAACAATCACCGAACATAAAGCCAAAGTGTATCACTGAAAACAATCACCGAACATAAAGCCAAAGTGTATCACTGAAAACAATCACCGAACATAAAGCCAAAGTGTATCACTGAAAACAATCACCGAACATAAAGCCAAAGTGTATCACTGAAAACAATCGCTTGACCGGAATGCCAAACCTAGAGCTTTTAGAAGTTTGGTCCTGACGTATATGTCAACGGTGTAGTGGTTCAACCCTACTTTTCACAAGACGATGTTATAAAATCACATACTCACAACGTCAAGAAAATATGTCTGCCTACCGTCTAGTATTATTGTTTGTGGCGCTGAACCAGCTGTCTGGGTTTGACATATGTTGTTAGAAAAACGCAGCCGACGTGGTTGTGCTTGGCAGCACATTACGTCTGGTCAATGAGGGGAATGAAATCAAATGTTGATGTCACCATAACAGACATGATTTGAATACTTATACCCACACCCACACAAACAAAGAAGGAAGAGATGGTGTGCGAGATAAACATTAGGGCAAATATTACAAACATCATTAGCTAAGGAAAACAATGGGGCGGAGGGGGGATTTAGGGGGAGGGTATGTATATTCAAATTTAAGTTCGGTCTCAAAAATGTCTACGGAAGCTGTGGTTTACTAAAAAAAAATAGTTCTTCTTAATTCTTAGCTGACCAGTACTTCTAGACGCCAAATGTCACTGCAGGTACCAGTTCTGGTATGAGCTGGATGTCGCCGGGAGAAGGTTTTCCTGCTTATCGGCCTAGGCTCGATCAGCTTGTTAGTACGTTTGGACAGGTCCCGCGGAGGGTAGTTAACCAATGTGCGAGTCCATCTTAATAGACTCAAGCACAAGAGCAAATAGACCCACAGCCTGTTTGGCGCTTTCTATGCTGCTCTTTACTAATCGCCTAACCATGGCTGGTGTTGTGCCATGTAACACAGTTAGTCGCCTCTTACGACATGTTCTTTGTGGGGCAGTAGTGCTATTCTTGTCATTGTCCTACATAAAGATCCCGGTGGATCAATAAAGAAAGTACTCATAGATTAATATGTGTTGTTGATGTTGTTTGTGTTTGAACTACCTGCTTTCAAGAGCACGAACGAAGACATTAGGTAAGAGCGCAATCATTATGATCCTCCTGATCCTGATTACTCTGTATTGTCATTAACATTTGTGTTTACGTATATTTTTATGGTACTGGTATTTTTAAATACACTAAAAGTATATGTTTATTTATATGCATGAATAATTTATTTAATTGTTTGGGGCTGTAACTTTACTCAATCAATCCGTTTCTTGTATTTTTTCCATGTCATTTTTGGATTGTGCTGTGTGATATTTTGCGCAGTTTTACTAGTGTGTGATTTGTTGTGTGGGCTTCTTTACTGTGTGTTTGTTTAGGAACATTGAATAAATCATGATCTGCACATGTCCATCAAGTCATACAGATATACAGACATCAAGTCCTTCAGTTGATACATGTTTACATGTGTGTTCCTGCATATAAACCAACCTTGTAGGATGAACTCATCATTCGTTAACTGGTCCATATCTGTTTTCTTTGTGATTGCTCGGACTGCCAGACCAAATGTCATTATCATTTTAGTGCTTTAATCGTTAATCGACACTAAACTCCTTACTGCTTATTTATGTTGCTTATTTGAGGCTTACCTTTCTCATTGTCTTTCTTTTTACCATCTACATATTCACTAGGACCCAACCAATGCTGTCAGGCAACATAACGGAAAGGATGTCCTGATATCACCAAACAGATCAAATATATTTTTGAAAAGGCTATACCTTCAATCTAAGGAAGGTATTCCTGGAACAATCAAATGGAATAAACAGTATAAAGTTTAGTATAAATAAAGAGCTGTAGCACTAAAATGGCAGTGACGGTTGGTATGATAAATCAATCCTTGTGAAATCATGTACAGGTGATACGTGATTTATTGTCATGAAAGCCTCGAGACAAAATCCCTCTGTCAGTATGAACAGCATGGATCAAAGCTAAAAGCAAGCTCATATTGGGAAATCGAGTGCAATGCACATCAAAACTAATCAAAAATTTAGAGTGAGGTTTTGGAATGTGAGAACAATGTCCGAGACAATCAAAGCCTCACAGGCAACACAGAAAATGAACAGCCACACATTTCAGAACATAGGCTTCAGGGACAACAGATGGGCAAACGTTGGACAAACTACAACTGGCGCGGAAGAAACTATACTATTTTTTGGATGAGACGATGACAAACACTCCGATAGATAAATAGATTGGTTAAACAAAGGCGCTAGAAGTGATAGGAAGTACTTAGAGAATCTAGCAGAAAAACTGTCAGAACACATGACCTGCAAACATTATACAAAGTCTCCCAGCAAGTAGGCGGTAATAGAAGATACCTAAGTAGTGTACAAATCAAGGATAACGAATGTAAACTTCTAACTACCGAACTTGAACAAAACGAAAAAAGGGTCACACATTGTTGGTGTGTTTTAGACATCCAGCAGTCATACAACAATCTACTGAAGACATTGCAATGAATGTAGCGTTGTCAACTAAGCTACAAATTGTAAAACTGATCAGTCTACAGAAAAGAAATAAAGCACCTGGGAATTCAATTACCAGGAGAAATCCTCAAGGTAGTTCTATAAATGGCTGCTATCACATTTGAACCACTTTCCGCAGATGTACGGGAATTGGAAGAATTAATAAAAATAAATAAAAATAATAAAAATTCCAAAAAACAAGGAGACCTGTCTGTAGCAATTGGAGATGATTCCAGAGCCTTCACGTCTCTTTTACATGGGTCTTTGAACCGCAGCTATGGTCGGACAGCTGTTCTTTTACCACACGCCAACTGCGCATAGAGAATATCTTTGGGGGTACGACCGTCTTCCGTGAAACGAACATGAACAAGCAATCGCAGTCTTTGTTAGTGAAGTAGGGTGTACATACTTGGAAGACCGGTGCAAGAATCCACCTCCGCATTGGACACTGTTCATAAATGAGACGATAAGTAGGGATCGCAGGTGCCGTAGGTGAAAGGTGTTCAGCCTATGTTCTTGTTTGACATAAATTGTCCACATTTCGCTGCCATATAGAAGCGTTCTGTCGACACAGGCTTTGTAGACCATGGCCTTAATCGTGGCTGTAAGTTTGGGGTTTTCCCACAGACATGTTGTGAGACGAGAATATATGGTTGCAGCCCTGCCAATGCGATTGTATATGTCGGGGTCTAAGAAGAGTTTATTAATGGTGAGGCACCCCAGGTTAGTGAATTGGTCCACAGTTTCCAGTTTGTAGTTATTGATAGTGATGGTCGGGGTGGTATCTATGTATTGTATCATCACATGCGTTTTATGCAGGCTAATTGTGAGGCCGAAATCTGTGCACGCCTGGGAGAAGCAATCTATCAATCTTTGGAGTTCATGCTTACCGTGAGTGACAATTGCAACGTCATTTGAAAAAAACATATATCTGACAGTTACTTCTCTGATCTTGGTTTCAGTTTAAGATTAAATTCGCAAGATTAAATAGACGGCCATCTGATCTTGTATCGAGGCAGATCCCTTCTGTTGCATTATCAAATGTGTGCTTCTTTAGTAGCGCAAAGACGATTCCGAATAGTATTTGAGCCAGGATGCAGTCTTATTTAACACCACATTGAATACCAAATGACTGATGTATTATTATCTAATTGGTCTGTTCCTTTCATATCCTCATGAAATGAAACTATTAGCTCCAGCAGTTTGTTAGGGCAGCTTATTTTTTAGATAATTTTGAACAGTCTAGTTCTACTAACGAAATGGAATGCTTTTTTTTCAGGTTGATGAAGCGACATAAAAAAGGCTTGTTCTGATCGCATGGTTTTTATGTTTGTTTTTGTAGCTGTCGTAGAGAGAAGATCATGTCGATCGTTGATCTTCCAGATCTACTCTGGGTACACGCGCTCAGCCAGTTTGATCACTCTGGCAAAGAATTTATCAACCACTGAGCAGTGAGATGTCTCTGTAATTATTACAATCACTTCTATCTCCTGTATTTCTGTATAATGTGACAATTTTTTAATCCCTCATATCTTGAGGAATGATGGTTTCTTTCCAACTCTGGCAAAGCAGCAAGTGTGGCGGTTTCAAGAGTGCGTTTTTACAATGGCGGAAGCAGAGAGACATCAACATCCATTTGTTGGGATTTTGTAAAGGCATTCAACAGAGACAGCTTGTGCAGTAGCCTATGCCATTAGGGCAAACCACAGAACAACGCTACATCATACATCTCTTGCTTTTGACTGAGTCTTAAAGTACACGATTGAGAAAGATCGAAATGTGTAATATTGACACAATTCACCATACTAGAAGACTGTGATAGAGTCTAGGTTTAGCTGAGTAGTTTACTTATCTAAAGAGTTATAACATTTATATCTACACCACGACACGACTTCACACAGTAAAACACAGTAAACACTGTCCTAACCATAAACAAAACAATTTTATTTATTACAAGAATAACCATTGCACAGCATCAACAAAAAGCAAAGCACATCTAAACTAAATAATTATAATATTTTTTTTTTAAATATATATATATAGAACTACAATAGGAGGTTTTAAGCACTAGCTTCTGATGTTTCCTAAAAAATCTATTTACACACGGTTTTCGCCGCTGCACTCCCTTTTCTGCACTCTCGACGCACAATCACAAACTCGTCTTAACGATCGGATTACGTACTCAATCGCTCTGTCCATTCGCATATAATCAGATCCCTTTCAATAATATATATATTCATGCTGTAACACATATATTTCCTGCGGACGTATGCGTAATTGCATTGTCTTCAGACATACAGCGCTGCTGTAGTTGGCCGCTAAAATGCCGTCTATGTGCGACAAGCGTAGCAAACAAGAAAGCTTACTGGAAATGTTGATGATGGATAAATACTGTGCTGATAACTTTCACTAACGTGTGTGGTTTTGTTGTGTATATGTGTGTGTTATTTGATGTTTTCTCTGCACTTGATGTATGCGTGTGTGTTATTTGATGTTTTTATACGCGACTTGATATATGTGTGTGTTACTTAATGTATTTTTGCGTGACTTTATGAATTTTTGCGTGACTTGATGTATGTGTTACTTGAAGTATTTTCTGAGCGACTTGATGCATGTGTGTGTTACTTGATGTATTTTCGGCGTGACTTGATGTATGTGTGTGTTACTCGATGTATTTCTACGCGATTTGATGTATGTGTGTGTGTGACTTGATGTATTTTTATGCGCGATTTGATGTATGTGTAATCCCGACATGGCTCCTTGTGATTTGTGGCTCTTCCCGAAATTGAAAGCGACCCGGTTTGAATCAAAAGAAGACATTATGCGGAACTCGACGACGCAGCTGTACTCCGTGCCAAATAGGCTTCCTGAAATCCTTCGAGCAATGGCTGGACCGCTGTGAAAAGTGTGTGAAGTCACAAGGTGAGTAATTTTAAGGAGATCAGGGTTTCAAAATTCAGGTGGGGACGGCGTGGGCTAGTGGTTAAGTGACACGGCTTACAACCAGAAGGTGCTGGGCTCGATCCCCATCACGGCACCGGCAGTTACCGCGGGGAAGCGAAACCTTAGAAAATACAGGAGGAAGCAGGCCCTTACAACAAATGCATGCTGAAGTCGGAAGAACTAGGCCGACAGGTGCAAAATAAAACCACGGTGCAACGCACACCGCCTTGGGGGATTAGGAAAAAAAAAACAACCTCCTGGTGAGTAATTGTATATTTCCAGGCCACAGGCCGAATACTTATTTAACACACATCGTATACTTGTTAGTGTGTGTGAATTTATGTATATATTTGTGTGACGAAGTGTATATATGTTTGTGGATTGAAGTATTATTTATGTAACTTGCCTTATATGTTTGTATTTGGCTTATGTGATTACAGGCAAACCGGATTAATCATATTGCATTTAGCACTATGTGAGCTTTGGCTTTCAACCTGTGACAACACTTTGTAAATATCTGTAACACTATTTCTGTGTCATTCGTTATGAACATAGAGATTTGGTCCTGATCATGCTACATTCCTAACCTTTTAGATGCCACACCCAGCTGCCTTGTGGGATACCTGACTTCGTGGAAGGCTTCGAGAGTAAACCCTAAGGAAAACTCAGCCTGCTGAGCTATCTTCAGACGTCTCGATCATTTTCTTGCCACTGGTCAAAGACTGAGCGGCTGAATAGCGCAGTAGTAGAGCGTTTGCTTTTCATGGCAAAGGTACGGGGTTCAACAACGCTCATTACGTCAACTCCAGTCAAACCTAGCTGTAAATGGGTACTTGATTTACAGTTATTGAATGACAATACAGCGAAGAAGGAAACTGAACATTTTTTCCGAACATAATTACAGCTGGAAGACACAATACACTTTTAGGCATAACAGTCTTTATTGAGAACTGGACAGATAAAACCAGCACAATTAATGTGGAGACCAGTTTAGCTAAACCAAGAATGAAAAACACATGGTCTAGAACAACTAACATGAGAAGTAAAGTCTAAGCCAAGAAACAAATCTGAAGCGTGACGTAGGTTTGCCATTATAATGCACACTGGGAAATCAAAGCTCATATTTATTTATTTTGAACCGCTAATGGATTGAAATAATATTACAAACAATATGCATATATTATATATTGTATTCACAAAACACGAAAAGGTAGAAATATAAATCATAAAAAATAGGTAACTATACGTAGTTCGATAGCCTACACAGCCTTAGACGATGTATTGTTAGAGATTGTCTTGAACGAGGTCTCACTTTTTGACGTGGTAGTGTGGTCAGTTTTGCATTGATTTCTCTAATGATAAGACAAGTATCTATTTTCAGCAGGCCCGACTCTATCATATTGCCACAGGTAGAGGGCATGGACATTTCCCGTGCTACGACATAGTTCTAACCATACGAACGCATACACTTATCTACTGTTACATATTCTAATCTTAGATACAGCAAACTTGTTACTAAACTTAACTTAACTTTAAGTCTTTTTACTGGTTTAGAAGACTCTGCAGAGTCTGTATACAACCAGTTTAATTTACATTACCTTGCTCTAAAAGCTATGCGCATCCAATGTATTCTTAAATACATTAATTGTCCCTGATTCCACTACGTCCCGTGGCAATTCATTCCAAGCATTCACCACTCTCTGACTAAAAACATATTTCCTAATATCTAATCCGGACATATCTTTAGTTAATTTGTAGCTATGTCCTCTGGTGCTTGTGGTTGGCTGTATTTTGAAAAACAATTGTTATAGTCTAATTTATCCATTCCTCTGATCATCTTATAAACCTATATTAAGTCACCTCGAATTCTTCTCTCTTCTAGACACTCTAGGCTAGTTCTTAGTCAAGTTAAATTATTTAACAAAATCACTTGCCATTTTTGAAATCTCAAAGTACTCGCACACGTTATTAAAGCTCTGCCATTTCTGTTAGTTATGGTCGATACTCCAAAAGCCCCACATTCTAAGTTCCATGAACTCTCTGTGGGGTACCGCTGCTAGAACGCAAAATTGGTTTAAGACATCTCCCATTAAATATTAAAGGCTTTTACATGGACTCTTTTCCATCATGTCTGAAGTTCCTAGGCCACATTACCAGACCTTTAGAAAAATCAATCACCTTCCGTGCCGTTATTTTGAAATACCGCCTACAAAGTAATTTCACATTTTTCTCACAAATATATGATTTATAAATAAATACAGTCGCGATTCATGTTTCCTCGCCCGCAAAACAGAAATCAATAGATTTCGCCACGTTACTGTAGTAGGCGCGACGCAAAACCCAAATACAGAATTAGTTTGCTACACTCGAATAACCCCGTCTGAAAATGACGTGACACCGTCACTCAATTTCAACGACTTCCTGTGGATTATTTTTAACAAAATGGTTAAAATTAAGTAAACGAGCCATATAACTTAGCTATTCTAGTCCCTGCAAGGATAATTAGAATTCAGAAGAGAATGTAAGATCTAATTTTACATCTGAAAATGTCTGTTGCTCGTGTTTGTCTTGTCTGGGTTAGGGCTAACTCACATCAAAGATTTCCGGTCACTTAATTTCATTAGAAAGGTATTTTTAGAAAACTTTTCCCATAAGTTCATTTCTTACTGCGGCCATACATATTTCTTTCCTTAAAATTCACTGTTATCGTATAGTTGTTTTAACCATGTCTTCTTAATAAAAATCTCAAAAGTGCAGTAAAAAAACTGAATAAACATTGGCTGTTTGTGTATTACAGTTTTCTTACTGGTCAAGAGCTGGCTCAGGTATGCACGAGCTTAGAGGTGAAATAATTGTTTGTCACATTACTGCTCGTTTCTGTACAATTTTCTTGTCATCATTTCGTTGTTCCGTCCGTGCCATGTTGTTCAGTGTGAGTAGTAATTTTGCAAGGTACCAGTCACTGGTGTTTTTTTAAATTCATATTTTGTAATGTTTAAGAGAGTGTATAAATCATTGCTATATATGGTTCGATAGCGTGATCAGACTACAACACACGTGAAACCTAAGTAATGATCAAAAGGCCGTCATCAGGGAAAATGAACAACATAAATACTCAAATAGGGAATCAAAGAAGAAGTGAAGAATGCATATAATAAAGGCAAAAACACGTAAAGAAGTTAAAAAAGGTACATAGCTGAAAAGCTAGGGGATAAGTGCGCTATGAGGTTACATTGGACGTGACAGTGGAGAGCTAATGGAACGGTGGGAATGAGGTTATCCTGATAAAGTCAGTGAGTAGATTATTGAACCGGCGTGTATGGAGTCATTCTGATAAAGTCAGTGAGTAGATTATTGAACCGGCGTGTGTGAAGTCATTCTGATAAAGTCAGTGAGTAGATTATTGAACTGGCGTGTATGAAGTCATTCTGATAAAGTCAGGGAGTAAATTATTGAACCGGCGTGTATGACCTCATTCTGATAAAGTCCGTCAGTAGATTATTCAACTGGCGTGAATGACGTCATTCTGAAGTCAGTGAAAAGACTAAAGGACCAGCCGTTAACTGTCCCTATGATAGAGCCGTTGTAAAGTGTCAGTTACCAGTTTAGGGCCAGTGTTTAAATTACAAAACAAACCAATTTATATTGCAATGGATATACCACACAACAAAGAAAATAGCTAGTAGAAAATATATCAATATATGTAACTAGTTGAACGTTTAAAAAAAATAGATAGTAGACCACACGACATTAATAACGAATAGTCTACACAACAATGCATGTAGTTAACAGGACATACAAACAATATTGGTAACTTGCAGACCACACTACAATATAGATAAGTAGTAAACCACACTACAATATATATGTAACTAGTAGACCACACTACAATATATATGTAACTAGCAGACCACACTACAATATATATGTAACTTGTAGACCACAGTACAATATATATGTAACTTGTAGACCACACAACAATATTTATGTAGCTAATAGACCACTCTATAATATATATATATATATATATATATATATATATATATATATATATACAATATATACCAAACAACAATATATATATATATATATATATATATACAACTAGTAGACCACATAAACACTATGTGTAATTAGTAGACTATACAAATATTATTTATAGTTAAACAACCACGTAAAAAAAGCGATACGAACACTTTTTTTAGAATACATAACAAAGAATGATTGTTATTTATATAAGCAGCGCACAATCAATACCACACACAATTGAATGTTACCCTGTCTGTATTAACACAAATCAGAGGTTATCTGCAAATAGCATAAGGGCGCCTCTGGCTAAACTATATCTCGATGTTCTATCTTTTTGTCAAATATACTCGTATCGCTACACAACATAATACAACATACATAGCACATGGTCTTTTTCATTCGTCCTCTCATTCCTCGCTCGTCCTGTGACCTTCGGTTTTATTTGCTTAGTCTAGATAAGCATTAAAGGGACTTCTGAACTCAAAGTGTTTTCCCTGTTCAGATTGACCCATTGCGTTTTACCATTTATACATAGTTAAGGCGTTGTCCCTTTCTTATGGACACTCAGTGGCGTACCATTCAGATGTACCTAAATCGTTGTTCCCTTCAGATGAGCTCAAAGCGTTGTTTCGTTCAAACAGATCTCCGAAAGATGTGGATTTTATGGTCCCATAGCGTTGTCCCGGTAACTGAGTAAATGAGACAATGTCTCTGAGTACAAAGGTCAATCTTTTTCGACGTTTGCAATAGTAAACGTTATGTGTGAAGTCAATTAGTAAATTGAAATCATCAGTAGCGAGTCATCTGTCGTAAGTTATCAGTGGATCTATCTGTGAATATATCTCATTGATGTTCACTCAGACCCCTATAGGCTTGTCTGGTTCTGCAGTCAATATCTAGTCTGCTTCTTCTTCTTCTTCGTACGCTGTCAAATGTCAACCTGAATTTTTTTCGAAAAAAGCAGCGATCATCATGAGGCTGTCGACACTGGCATAGAGCTTGTCTAGTGTTGCCACTGGTGATGGTCACATGTGCTTTCTCTGGTCCTAGTATGTCGGGCAGTTTTGCAGCAGATGTTCAGCGGTCATTTTCCCGGTACCACAAGAGCATTCGTCAGTGCCACCTATCTTTAGTTTATTGAAAGGTGGTACCTTATTCTATTGTGGCCTGTGCGGAGTCTGCTCTCTTCTGTTCAATTGGTATTAGGCATCGTTTTTTGTGTAGCCAGTATGTTCTGTTTCCCATTTGGCCATGTATCCCTAATAAGCCTTTTGGACTCTTCGTAGGTCACACTAGAATCTGGTTGTGGTAGTCTTTTTCCCGATCCTCCCCTTGTCGCCTACAAACTAGACAGGAACCTGAGGGACTTGCTGGTCAGTAGTCGCTAACACACCAGCCCTCATAGCCTTCCAGGCACCAGGCCGTGCAAAAATACACGTGGCTGTGTTACCTGCCCTCATATTATCCTTTCTCGCTCCATCACCTTTCCTAAAGCAGAATTCTTCATCAAAGAGCCATTCACATGCAATTCTCGTAATCTCATCTATTCCATCATCTTCCGCCAGCGTGGTATGACATACATTGGGGAAACTGGTATGGAACTGCGGGAGCGTTTCCGCCAACACCTCAACGACACCCGCAACCGCACTGTTCCCCAATTGCCAGCCACTTCAGTGGTCATGAGCACCGGGGTATGGCTGACGTTAGTGTCACTTGGATAGTTCCGTGCTTCTCTGACAATCGTCATCGATTCGCGCTTGAGAATAGACTTATCTCTAGTATGGGCTGTCTTCAAGCACATGGCATTAATATCTTCATTACTTGTTCTTAAACCGTCACACTGGCCCATATCTATTTGTCTTTCTTTGCCCCCCCCCCCCCGCCTCCCGATTCTTCCATCAGTTCTCACCCCCCCCCCCTCCTATATAAATCTTAATCCCTCCCGGCTTAAATTGCATTCTCTTTGTTCTCCCATCTGGACCACTATTTGGCCACCATTGGCTCATATGGCCTATTCCCCCCCTTTGTGTTTGACCACTCCGATTCAGTTTCAGTCAAGCGCCTGGGACAACCGGTCGCTTAGACAGACTGCGTCTACTATCAGAAACAGATGAGTTGACCATTTTTTCTAAATGTTGATTTGTTAGTTCAGTATTGTTGTCCCTGATGAAGGCCTATTGGTCGTAACGTAGGTTTTGTTTGTGTTCTCGTCTCGGTGCCGTATCTTCTTCTTCTTCTTCTTCATCGTACGCTGTTTACAGCGATTTTTACGTTGCACTGTTTTATTTTGTTGAGCCTGTGACTCAGTGCATCCGATTTCAACAGGCGTCTCTGTAGGGATGCAGTTGTTTTTGGTCAGAGTTGTCTCTCTTAGGGAAGTTGTCTTGCAGGACTAACGAGTCTTCCCCACTCGTGTCTATAGGGTTTGGCAATGATATGATATAATGGACTATGTACTAGTTTGTACTATCCCGGAAGAGAGACAGTCCAGTGTGACTGTGTCTCAGGATCGTCACGTCCTGCCAGGAACGTAGCATGTGCATGTGAGTGAGGTATCTCTTTGCTTCCTTTATTTTCTCGGCTCATCTGCAGTGATGGTACGCCTAGCATTCCCCGCCACCTGGGAGGTTGTCACAATAGGGCAGGGGTGCAATGTCCGCTGGACTGCATCTCTTCTGCGTCCATTGGGATGACTGATAGCAGACAGAGGTAAAGAACGAGACAGGAGTGCATTTAACCAGGGGACAAGCCTAGTCATGGTACGGAGATGTTGTTTGCCTGGTGTGCGGACATATGTCATGATCAAGGGCTGAGTCTCAACAGTTCGCAGTGAGGTGGCTGCTCTACTGCTTACGACACCCCGACCGAGAACTAAGTCTTCTAATAGTCGTTTCCGACCTCAACGCCGTATGGGATGAATTTCGAGCAGTTCTCCGCCCGCTTTGATCGGGGGAACGACAGAGACCTCTTTCTGCGGCTCGACCGGGTCGGGCTGAGGCGCGCGACCCAGGTCCCAACCATATAGTTGCCTCCCGTCGCAGTTGTGGTGAGATTCAGTGCGGAATTCCGGCTTAGGGGCGCTCGGCTGTAATCCCTCAGATGGTAGCCTCGCACCATTTGCTTATCAGCCAAGCACGTGGACCAAGTGTCTGAGATCTGCGATTCCTCTCGGATTGAGCAGGATTACCGTAGTAACGCCCTGTCATTAGTAGGGTAAAACTGTTCTGTCTTCCGAGGGTCTAATACCAGCACCCGTCCCATTTTAGACCCAACGAATCAAGAGAGAGCTATTAGTGAGTTAATGACCAAGTGTCTGAAACCTGCGAATTTTCTCGGATTGAGCAGGATTACCGTAGGAACGCCCTGTTATTAGTAGGGTAAAACGGACCTGTCTTCCGAGGGTCTAATTCCAGCATTCGTTCCCTATTAAACTCAACGAAAGTGCTCTCGGCCTGTCAATCATTACAGTGTTGGCGTGTTTAGTCAAATTACGCCGCAGGCTCCACTCCTGGGGGTGCCCTTCTGTAAATTCCATTAAGTTTCAGCTTTGCAACCATACTTCCCCCGGAACCCAAAATTGTGGTTTCCCGGAAGCAACTCCTGCGGATCGCTAGTCGGCATCGTTTATGGTCAGGACTACGACGGTATCTGATCGTCTTCGCGACTCTGACTTTCGTTCTTGAGTAATGAAAACATTCTTGACAAATGCTTTCGCAGTAGCTCGTCTTGTGACGATCCAAGAATTTCACCTCTAACGTCGAAATATGAATGTTTGTCCCTGTTAATCATTACCTCCAGTTCTGAAAACCAACGAAATAGAACCGAAGTCCTATTATATTATCACATGCACCATTATTCAGGCTTTGAACACTCTAATTTTTTCAAAGTAAACGCGCCGGCCACCCGGGACACTCAACGAAGAACATCCGCGGGAGAGAGCCGGAAGACGGTAGGGCAGTAGACAACGGGTAGTGACCGGCGTTAGCCGGACCGCCCGCCTACGCCTAAGATCCAACTACGAGCTTTTTAACTGCAATAACTTTAATATGCGCTATTGGAGCTGGAATTATCGCAACTGCTGGCACTAGACTTACCCTCCAATAGATCCTCGTTAAAGGGTTTAAAGTGTACTCATTCCTATTACGGGGCCTCGAAAGAGTCTCGTATTGTTATTTTTCGTCACTACCTCCCCGTGAAGGGAGTGGGTAAGTTGCGCGCCTGCTGCCTTCCTTTGATGTGGTAGCCGTTTCTCATGCTCTCTCTCCGGAATCGAACCCTGATTCCCCGTTACTCGTTACAAACATGGTAGGCATGTCACGTACGATCGACATTTGATAAGGCAGACATTTTAAAGTTGCGTCGAAGGCACATGAGGCTATGCGATCAGCACAAAGTTATCCAGAGGCACCAGTGGTGACGTCGCAACCCCGCGAGGGAAAACGACGATTGGTTTTGAACTATAAAAAGCGCTCTTTCCCCGAGGTAGGAGCTTGGTAATCATGTATTAGCTCTAGAATTGCCACAGTTATCCAAGTAGGATCGTGTCATCTAAGGAACCTTGAGTGATTTAATGAGCCATTTGCGGTTTCACCGTGAGACAGTGTGAACATAGACATGCATGGCTTAGTCTTTGAGTCAAGCATATGACTACTGGCAGGATCAACCAGATATCTGTCGGAGACGGACAAACTACACACACCGGTCGGGAATGGATGTATAAAAAAGCCTCACGAGGACGGCCGCATGGAACGATTGACGGACGGACGGTTGTTCCGTCCCTCACTCCGTCTACCCAGGATCACCTGGCAGGAGCACGTACACACACCAACCGACCGACCGGGCTCACTCGGGGAGAGATGGCAGCACTCTGTGCAGAACAGATCCCAACGGCCCCGGCGATTATTTTCACTCGCCTGCCGGTTGGTCGGTCGAGGACAGGGCCTTTAGGCACGATTTCTGCTTTCCAATTGCCGGTCCCAAGTTCATTGCGAGAGAAGGACCTCTAGCGAGACGAACTGTCGAGATTGGCTACACGCGCTATCGTTCGACGAACCTCACAGACTGACAAAGCTTCTCGATACGGACTACAGTAACGCACTGCTACCAGCGGTACGATGCCACCAACTTGGTCCCGCTCGATAGAAGGGGAGACGCGGGCGAGCTTGGTAGGCAAACTGCGCTCTCACTCCGCCTGGAGGGACTGAGATCGCTGTACGAACACTGGATGTGCGCCAATCGAGCCACCGAGAGACTAGCCCCAGATTATCTGATCTGACCGTATGCTTTGCTCTTGTCTGCACCGAATGTATCGATACATCATCTGTTGTGTGGGCTTTAAATCCCTCCCTCTTTCTTTGATTGCTGAGGGAAACTGATCACGTGATTTTTCCTGCCGGACCTGGGACCAACCGTGTTCCGTCTCTATGTCACTTACCGATTTTTAACTTATTTACAAGTGATTTCACATCCAGAACAGCCCCACTACCCCTTATGTAGACATCTACCTACCGAGTGGTCTTATAATAACTGACCTTAAGTCTGCTTTTCTTCTCGTGCTGGAAGCATGCTGTTGGAGCTTTTTTGTGACTGAAGGTAGCACAAGGTGCATAGTTTTCTTCAAGGTTCACCCTCAAGTCTTTGCCCATAAACAGGTGACAAGACACCAGGAACAATAGAACCACAAACGCCACTTCAGTGTAGGTTTAATCAAGAACAGGGGGCGAAGCGTAAAGCCCCGGTTTCGAATAGATACCAGGTGTTATAATATATGACACTTCCGAATAGATACCAGGTGTTATAATATATGACACTTTCAACCAGCCTGTCTGACTTTTAAGGTACACACGCGATTATCGCTTATCTATTTAATAATTTCGAAATATCTTATTCGATGTGTATAGGAGAAATGCAATTCATTCGAACATGCTTCAATGCGTATGACTTATTGTCGACTGTGTAAACAATGCCGTAGTCGCTACCTGTTTCTGCCAGTCTTCATTGTCAGATTCGGCTTTGAAGGATTCACGCGAGTTGAAAGCAATCATCTTGTCGTAAAAGATAGCTATATAGACTAGCTGGTGGTGTCACACTAGTAGTGCAGAACAATGGCACATCAGTTCGTCCAAGTGAGTGTCCTAGCCTACGATAGTAAAATCACCACCGACCTGCGCTGTTTGGTCACGATCATCTGCTGTGTTATCTAGGTTCGTGCTTCCAACAACCTCAACAACCAACCGCCGCTGCCTTACGGTTATATCCACCCGAAGAAAAGTCTTTGGGAGTTAACCCAGAGATTAAATCAGTAGACGGAGTCTCTTAGGTAGTCAGGCATTATACTCAATGCCAGTCTGACAATTCCTGCGACGCCACCAGTGCCAAGTAGTATCGACTTTTCGTTTCCTTGGATACTCCGGCTGTGTAGAGATGGGGGTGGATCTGCTGACTGGGCAACAGCAGTCCTCACTTCAATATGCCCAGACAGGCACTAGAGAGGGGGGGGGGGGGGGTCTGCTGACTGGGCAACAACATCGACCCTCACATCAATATGCCCATGTAGGCACTAGAGAGAGAGAGATTATATGCTGACTGGGCAACAACAGCAGTCCTCAAATCAATATGCCCAGGCAGGCACTAGAGAAAGGGGGGGGGGGGGGGGTTCTGCTGACTGGGCAACAATATCGACCCTCACATCAATATGCTCAGGCAGGCACTAGAGAGGGTTCACGCCAAAACTCAACCCATCACATAGAAGCCTGCAATGAGGCTTGGTTGCTGGAACGTACGCACCATGACCGCAGGTAAGGCGGAAGACCTCAAAGCGATGTTCGCAAGACCTCAGTCGTACACCAGGAACTCAAAAGGCTTCAGGTTGACCCTACAATAAACACGTCTGGCCGAGTTTGGATCCCTCAGCTAAAAGGACTAAACGTTCTTCTGGCAGGGGAAAGGAGGGGATGACGCCAGAGAAGATGGCGCCATCTTTGTACCAAGCCATTAAAAATCGCCAATCTACTCACCTTGAATTTGAGATTTCCTCGAGCAGCACGACCTTGGAAGCATATAAATCTGCAAAGAGCACAGTTCAAAGACTAGCTGGGAATTATGCAAATGGCTACTGAATTCAATTCTCTAAGTCCGTACGGTCGGGAGCGGATACTGGTAACATCTGGAGAATGTGCGAAGGCATAAATACGCATTTGGACCTACTAAAAAGTCTGCAGCGTCAGTGAAATCTGCGGCAGGCGAGATTATTTTGGACAAGGATATGCAAATCAAGAGATGGGCCGAACACTATTCAGTCTTGTACATCTGTAATAATGTAGTGCGGACTTTGCTCTCAACGAAATAGAGATTATGCAGGTAACGCAGGAACTTGACGATAAATCGAACATACAAAGGTTGGAATCAGCTATCGAGGGCATGCTAGTGACAAAGGCAACCGGTAGTGATAGCATTTCAGCAGAAATCATCAAATGCGGGGGGACGTACTTTTTCAATATCAGTCCGAACATATCTGCCAGTGTTGGGATCAGGGGGAGGTATCACAGGACATGAGAGACTCCAATATAGTCACCCTTTACAAAAAAACGGAGACGGAGGAGACTGCAACAATTACAGGGGAATATCGCTCCTCAACATAGTAGGCAAAGTGTATGCTCGCATCATCCTGAGCAGACTGCGGAAGCTGGCAGACAGGGTGTATCCGTTCTCAGTGTGGTTTTCGCGCAGAACGGTCCAGTCCACCGTTGATATGGTCGTTTCACTGAGGCAACTGCAAAAAAAAGTGCAAACAATAACACAGACCAGTGTTTCTTGTCTTCATCGACCTCACGAAGGTAAACAGAGAGAGTATTTTAAAAGCATTGTCCAAAGTTGTCTGCCCATCTAAACTGCTGAGCTTGATCTGGGCTATTCACGTAAGCATGAAAGTTACAGTGATGTATGACGGTCAGGGATTTGAGGCCTTCGACATTAACAGCGGAGTCAAACAAGGCTGTGTCCGGCTCCGACTCTATTCGACATTTTCTTTGCCATCGTGCTTAAACACGCCTTTGGAGCGGCCACAGAAGGGGTGTTCCTGCATACTAGGACAGATAGTCAATTATTCAATCTGACTAGACTGTGAGCAAAAATAAAGAGAAGGGAGAATGTCATTTAGGAAATGCTCTTCGTAGACGATGCCTCCCTGGTCGCCCACAAAAAAGCTGAATTACAGATCCTCATAAACAGGTTCGCTAAAACCTGTGATCTGGTTGGACTCACCATCAGCGTACAAAAGACGAACGTGATGGCTTAGGGTGCAGATCCTCCAAACATTGTCTTAAACGATAAAAAACCTGAAAGTGGTACATCACTTTAATTACCTCAGATCTATCATCACCGACAACCTTTGACTGGACGCAGAGCTGCAAAAGCGATTAGGAGCGGCCTCATCAGCAGTTACCAGGCTCTCACAGAAAGTGTGGGATAACAACATGCTGACCATCTCCATAAAGGTTGATGTGTACATATCCTGGGTGATTAGTGTCCTACTCTATGCTAGCAGAACATGGAAAGATGTGTACCTCACACGTTGCCTGAGGCGTATACTTGGAATTTCATGGATCGACAGAGTGCCAAAAAAACGTGTTGGACCGTGAAAACATTGCCAGTTTAGCAACGTTCCTCCGCCAGCCCCGCTTGCGATATCTTGATCACGTGTGCAGAATGGAGGATGGGCGAATACCAAAAGATATCCTATACGGAAAGCTGACTACGGCAAGTGAAACAAAGACAGACCCTTCCTTCGCTACAAAAATGTTTGCAAGCGTCACCTGGGAGGAACTTGCGAAAGATAGACCCGGCTGGAGGCAGGCCTCGTGTGTTGGTCTGTAGGCAGGTAAAGACAAGATGCGACAAGATATAGAATCCAGACGTGTGCGACAAAAGCAAGGGCAACAACTGACTGCCCCTCTCTAGCGTGAAGTTCATTGTCTCTCGAGACTGACAGGATGCCAATCAATATAGGACATATATAGAAGAAGCAGAAAAGCATTGGCTCGAATAAATGATATCCAGAAAGAAGTTTCCGGAGAAGTTATGAGAAACAAAGAATACTATCACCAATATCAAATTACAGCAGAGACAATCGCCAAGATAAAGAAGAAGAAGAAAAATGCTGCATATCTGAACGGCAAGAGAACCAGGCATGCTAAAAGCTAGGCTTGGAAACGTATAATGCGGTTAGCAAGAAAGTAGGAAGCGTATCATAACTGACAGACGGAAATATATCGATGAGTCTGCGAAAGTGAATGAGACAGCTGCTGTTAATGGAAATATGAAAAACCTAGAAGAAATTAACTGAAAAAACAGAAGCAAGTAAATGGCCTTATTAAAGGTAAGGATGGCTATGTGATTATCATAACGATGGGGCAGATACGGAGGTAGGGGCACTATTTGGAAGAGCTTATAAGCCGACCGGCTTCACTACATCCCATTACCATTCACTGCCTGCTCAGTTTGACATACATAGCATATTGTGCGTCTCTCATTGTATGACCGTTCCAGCCAGTCGACCTATGTGTAAAGTCGTACATTATAAAGCGAGGACACATTTCACAGCTCCGCGGAAGCTACCGATTTCGTGCTTGGTTGTCGTCCTTTCAATAATGAAAGTGACAGAACAAATTGAGGGAATGGGTGGGGGTTGGGGGGGGGGGGGAGACACCCAATTTAAATGAAGTCCGATCTATTCGCAATTGTCCATAAACACAGTTTTTGACATTCAACCGGCAAATTGCAGATATACATATTTATTCGAAAACTCAGAAGGTCATACTGCTTCTGATTGATGGCACAAACACTGGTCCAAATCACATGTCGGCTGACGTCAACAAGGTGGACATTGACACTTCGACAAGAATGATGTACTTACTTAGCCAAGTGTCGGAAAGAAAATAGATACCGAACGAATAGAAGAAAGGTCCTATTTGTAAGTTATCATTGACCTGTGATATGCACCAGTGCATACATTACAAAGGAATAATGTTATTATTAGTATCTGGGAAAATATTCATTATAATTATTGAAGAAAAAATACCAAGAAACTGTTGGAGAACAGACCTACGAGCAGATGCAAAATAACATATTACACAAGACCAAAACACAGAATCAATAACCAATGATCAGATTATGTTAAGTGGCATCTTCCTACAAGATCTGAATTTCTTCAAAACTTTTGGTAGCAATATAAAACAGAGCGAAAGGCACCGATACATATCTCATTATACGCTTAATAAATGAAGGCATGTTTACTCGTTCATTGCACAGAAAGAGAGAGAGAGAGAGAGAGAGAGAGAGAGAGAGCGATGAGAGAAAGAGAGCTTGTGACAAATTTAAAGAGGATGGAAAGACGTGGATTCTGCTGATACGAATGGCCCAAAGCAGGAAGATTTCGAGTGTTTTTGTTGGTCAATGCTCCATTGGAGCGATATATATCTTGACCTTGATGGCCCGTTCCTCAGCGTAGCTGCCGGTACCAACTTCGTCTCCAGCGGACTCTGTCTTGGGCCACGGAAGTTCAGTATGTGAAGAGTGCTCCTGTAGAGGCATCTTGGATGTTGCAGAGTACAGCAAGGGAGTCTGACCAACTCATTAGAGGTCTATCCGCGGTCTCTTCTTACCTCGGGGCACCATACTGATGTCACTGTGCTCCATCAACCATCGTTTCGTCGCAACATGTGACCTGCTCATTTATGTTTTGCCTTGTCTACATGGATTACCGCATCATTCACCAGGGACACTCGTCTTATGTCAGAATTGTGGAGACTTTGCATGCGTTGGTTCCGCAGAGTGATTCCGACCAAGCGTCTCTCAAGGGAGCATGGGTCACTCTCAATTTGTTCTCTAGTGATTTTGTTAGAGTCCACGTCTCGACACCATATCACATCGCAAGGAGTTCAGTCAAATTGAAGAGAGGATCGTACGTCTTGGTGATGACAGTCGTCCAGGATCGTGTTAATAGACGAAAAGACTGCCAAGCCCGAGCGGGGACGTCTTATCAGTTCAGGTTACAGTTTATTATTCATTTTGAGAAGAGCTCTATAATAAATGTATTCGTTTACATCCTCTAATGGTACCTTGCCAAAGAAGACTGGATCACAAATGGCGAAGCGTTTGCACAACACTTTGGTCTTTGAGACATTCCTATTAATACCCGCTGCCTTGCCCTCTCCATCGAGTAGCTGCATCATTTGGTTGGCTTCAGCTGTGGACTCTGTGATGAGCACTATGTCATCGGAAAATCGAGGCTGATTGAGGCGTCTGCCGTCAATAAGGATAGCAAAGGTGTCCCATTTGCATTAACTGATGACTGATTCCAAAGATGCAGAGAAGAGATTCGGTGAGATAGGATCGCCCTGGCGGACACCAATTTGAATTGGTACCACAATTGGACGTTGGAAGGGACAAAATGCGGTAGTGCAGTTCGTATAACTTTGGTGGAAATTCTGAAATAACCATGATATACAACGTTCCAACAGTGAATGTCAGACAAAATGTGTTTCTGCCGAATCAAAAGCAGTTTTATAGTCGACGAAGGTGAATATCAAGGGCGTCTGGAACTCTCGGGCTGCCTCAATACGGCAGCAACAGGTTGAAATATGGTCCACTGTGCTATGCGAACTCTGAATGCCTGCATGTTCGACTGGTTACGATTCTTCGAGAGTGGTGCGGACTCTAGCCATTGATGCATTTTTTAAACAGCTTGCAAGGAATCGAGATAAGAGTAATTGATAGTTTCCTAGATCCTCTGTGACTTACTTCTTGTGAACACAGCTTGCAAGTAACCGAGAGGAGAGTCATTGATAGTTTCCTAGATCCTCTGTGACTTACGTCTTGTGTAAGAGTGTTGTCATCAAGTTGTGCTAGGCAGCAGGTGTTCCTCTCGAATGATGACAGCGTGTAAAATGTTGTGCTAGGGCTTGGTAAAAAGGTAGATCACAAGTCCGGATGAGCTGGGGATTTTCCATATAGCCTTTACTTGAATCAAAATGGGACAATCTTTTAGGTTAGGAAGTCTGGAATAGAGGGTAAAGTCGATGGGAGGGCAATTGGAGGGGGTTCTGTTATCTGAACATGTTGGTGTAATATGAATTCATTATTGACTCCATGCCTAGCTTTGATGTGCGAGACCCATCGGAAGCTTTCAGACAAGGAATGATTGGGCGTTGTTCAGCAAGGCTACGAGTAGCTAATTTGATGCTGTGTTGATATTAAGCAGCTTTCATCAGATGTTCGCGGGCAAAGTTTTGATGATCTTCTTTGAGTTTCGGAGGCAAATCTTGCTTAAGGTGGTGAGGATTGTGTGGTTGTCTGGAGAACGAACCATCTTAAGTCGCTCCTCAAGCAAAGCTCGGGTGGCAGGTGAAATGCCATTTCTGGTGTGAGTGGGTGCTGGGAGATGGGGTGAAATTGATGTGATTGTTGCAATCAGATTTGCATAGTCAGCAAGATGGGCTTCTAAAAAAGCTATTACAGTGAAACAGTCGCTTGGATGCACCAAAAAGTTTCCAGTCTGTCGCCTGCGTCGTTCCTTGCTTCTCCGGAGTATGGTCCCAAAATAGGTTTCATCATGTTGGCGAGGTCATATTTTTGCATTATGAATATATATATATATATATATATATATATATATATATATATATATATATAATAAAGTAGACCCCGTACACCATTATTAGCTCATTGTGTCTGCAAAATAATATATACAAGTCTAAAATTCAAAGTACAACTTGAATTTAAAATTTGTGATTTTTAATGTAATATGCCAAAGTCTGGGAATCAACTGTGTGTACTTTAAATGTATTTTAAAGGAAACCAATTACAATAACTGGATTCTCATAACCATATAGTCCATCCTATGAAAACGACGTATCAGTCACATCTCATTGTATGTACCCGGTTAGTTTGTGCATTGAATCGAGCAAGGAAGTATGATTGCGCACGATCTGTGTCATTCGCTATCTTCTACATAATGCGTTTTTATAATATTTTATAGAATATCAACAACTCAAGAGTGTTTGCCAAAACTATTATGTGTAACAGAGACAACAATAGCACCACTGACACAATGAACAGAATGTCGTAAGAACTGATTAATTTTCTGTTTTAACCACTCTACAGTAGCTGATTCTCTAAATAATTGATTAACACATCCTGTCATTCACACTTCGAACATCTAATGTCTATGTATAAAAGATACCTTCACAAAACATGCTAAGATCTGATACATGAATAAACGAGCGAATTGCTGGCTTCCCTGGAGACCATGAACAAATTATTGAGCAACCAACACAATGAAAGCCAGATACGTTTATATTTGTATCACTCATTGCGGCATTAGTGAAGAGAAATAAAAGAACTGCAAACAGCCAAAAACTAAACATCTGTAAAAACGACAAAAAATTATTATTAAATCAATCAAATAAATCAATAGATCAATCAAAACCATGTGAAGCAAAGGTCATTAAAAAAATATTCGCCAAAACTTCTTTTCATGAGCAATGCCATCATTTTCCAGTGACAACCCCCCCCCCCCCCTCTTGCCCCTCCCTTTTTATTTCCTCCTCACAACCCATTCCACTTCTCTCATACCATTTTTAGGTTCGTGTTCGACTTCTCTTCTCCAAGAGTGTATTGGTCTGCCCCTACATCTTGTTCCCAAAAGATTCCAGAACATCGACTGCCTTGTTATGCCATCAGCTGGTTTCTGGAATTTGTGTGATATCCATGACCAACGCCTTCTCTTTACTTCTTGTCCCAATGTCATCATCTGGTTCTTTCTCACAGTTGACATTAAGTGACTTTTTCCTACCATTTTATTCCCTCAATTCAATGCAAGCCTCCATTGAGGGGAGCAGCGTAGTGCAGTGGTTAGCGCGCTGGCTTCGCATCTGAGTGGTATTGGATTCATTCCAAGTTTCTTTCTCAGTTGAAGACGAAATGTTTTTAAGACTGCAATGGCTCCTGCGTCAACCCAGCCTTAAATGGGTACAGGTTAAGTCCGGGAAGTAAAGGCGGCTGGTGTGATGCTGACCACATCATCCACTAAGTGCTGTGGGTTACAGAATAATATGGGCCTAACACCATATTTTCTATGCGCCGCATGGCGTGACGGGATATTTACTTTTACGTTGATGACAGCTTGGGCCTTTTAAGATGTAATGTTCTTTTTTGCCCACGTTAAAGAATTTTACAATTGGACGGACTTGATTCTGGAGTATAAGATGTGTATTTATATGGCGAACTTAGTTCCTTTCGATTTCCAAAAAATCGATTTGCACGTTAAGTAATAAAATCCCACCTTTTGTATTCTTAATACTAAAGGTGAGACCTAAATTGAAGAAACTGGGATACTTCTTCTTCTTCTTCTTCTTCTTCTTCTTCTTCTTCTTCTTCTTCTTCTTCTTCTTCTTCTTCTTCTTCTTCATACGCTGTCAGACGTCAATTTGAATTTGTTCGAAGAAAGCAGCTGTCATCCCGAGGCTGTCGACACTGCCATAGAGCTTGTCTAGTGTTGCCACTGGTGATGGCCACATGTGCGTTCTCTGGTCCTCGTATGTCTGGAAATTTTGCAGCAGATGTTCAGCGGTCATTTCCCTGTACCACAGGTGCATTCGTCAGTGCCACCTATCTTGAGTTTATTGAATAGGTGGTACCTCAGTCTGTTGTGGCCTGTGCGGAGTCTGAAGACCACGACCTGCTCTCTTCTGTTCAACTGGTAATAGGCATAATTTTTTGTGTAGCCAGTATGTTCTGTTTCCCATTTGGCCATGTATCTGGCCCTAATCAACATTTTGGACTCTTCGTAGGTCACATTAGAATCTGGTATATTTTCTACCACCACTGGTTCCATGTGGGTTTGCGTATAGTAGGGATGGGCTTTGGTGTTGTTATGATGTTCATAGGGTCTGCGCTCATCTTTGCTTTGGCTATTTCTGCAAAGTTTCTCCGCTTTAGTTTCCTTTTTCCAATTATATTTAGTCACTGATGCATTGGATGGTCTGTCAGTCTTCTGAGTTTCTCTGCTTGCTCCTGGGCTCTGCAGTCTCTTCTGTAGGTCATGGATTGCAGATTTGTAATATTTTCTAGTTCTACAATTGGCTTTCACTTCATGCCTCCTGTTATAACTCTGATGGCTTGGTTTTGAAGTTTGCTAATTTTATCAAAGTTTGCCTTTGCTGCTGTTGTCCATGCCGCAATGCCATACTCGAAAACTGGTGTCACTCTTCCAGTGTACAGTTTCTTTGGTATTCTTTCGTCTGCTGCCCAGCTTGTTCCAGCAAGTTTCCTCATGATTGCCATTCTTTGTCTGGCTCTCATTCGGTTTATCTCGATCTGACTTTTCCATGTAATGCGCCGATCTAATGTGACTCTCAGGTAGTTTGGGTTGTCGTTTGGCAGCAGATATTTGTTGTTAAGACTTATTTTGGTGTTCTGTGGTTTATTTCTTCTTCTTCTTCTGCGTACACAGTCAGACAGTAACCATTATTTTTTCGAAAAAAGCAGCGGTCATCCTGAGACTCTCGCCACTACCATACAGCTTGTCTTGCAGTTCCACTGGCAATGGCCACATCTGCTCTCTCTGATCCTCGTATGTCGGGCAGTTCTGCAGCAGATGTTCAGTGGTCATTTTACCAGTACCGCACGGGCATTCGTCGGTACACCCTATCTTCAGTTTGTTGAATAGGTGGTACCTCAGTCTGTTGTGGCCAGTGCGAAGTCTGAAGACAACGACCTGCTCTCTTCGGTTCAACTGGTAATAGGCATCGTTTTTGGTGTAACCAGTATGTTCGGTTTCCCATTTGGACATGTATCTGGCTTTGATAAGCCGTTTTGACTCTTCGTACGTCATACTGGTATCTGTTTGTGGTAGCCTTGCACCTTCTTTTGCCAGTCTGTCTGCCTCCTCGTTGCCTTGGATGTTGCAGTGTGACGGAACCCACTGTACCACCACCCTTTTTGGTGCGGACTGCTGGCACAGTTTGCAGAGTGCTGCTCTTAAGTCATTAAGCTCAGTGTTCTTCTGGCTTTTTAGCGCTGTGACTACTTCGAGAGCATCTGTCAGCAAGACTATATGGCTCTCATTTTCACTGTGTGTTACCATTTCTTCCACTGCCGCCCTCAGTGCCTCTGCCTCTGCTCTGAAATTGCTTGTGTACTTACCAGTAGCGAATGACAGTGTTATTTTTCTGCCATTTGGTAGGTTCAGGAATGCTCCTGCCCCTCCGTTCTGTGTAGTGTTTGTTACAGAACCGTCGGTGTATGCATGGGTCCAGTCCATGCTTGGGTAGCTTTTCGTTATGAAGCTTAGGGTAGTGTCTCTCCTTTCTTTCTCACTCTGGCAGTTTTTGTTTGCAATACCTGGTATATTTTCTACCACCTCTGGAAATATATCCTGCCTCCAAGTAGGTTTTCGTACAGTAGTGATGGGTTTTGGTGTTGTTAGTGCGTTTATGGGATCTTCGTGCATCTTTGCTTTGGCTATTTCTGCAAAGTTTCTCCGCTTCAGTTTCCCATTTCCCAGATTGTTTAGTCTCTGGTACATTGGATGGTCCGTCAGTCTTCGGAGTTTCTCTGACTGCAGCTGGGCTCTGCAGTCTCTTCTATCGGTCATGGATTGCAGTCTTGTAATCTTTTCAAGTTCTACAATTGGCGTTGACTTCATGCCACCTGTTATAATTCTCATGGCTTGGTTTTGAAGTTTGTTAACTTTATCGAAGTTCGCCTTCGCTGCTGTTGTCCATGCCGCAATGCCATACTCGAGAACTGGTCTCACTCTTCCAGTGTACAGTTTCTTTAGTATGCTTTCGTCTGCTCCCCAGCTTGTGCCAGCAAGTTTCCTCATGATCGCCATTCTTTCTCTGGCTTTCATTCGGTTTCTCTCAATCTGACTTTTCCATGTCATGCGCCGATCAAATGTGACTCCCAGATAGGTTGGGTTGTCGTTTGGCTGCAGGATTTTGCCATTTAGGCTTAATTTGGTACTTTGGGGTTTTAATGAGAGCGAGAATATTGTGCACGTGGTTTTCTCCTCGTTTATTTTGACCAGCCATGAGTTCGCCCACTCTTCCAGCGATGTTAGGGCCGTTTGCATCCGATTTCTTGCTATGGTGAGATTCTTTTCAGAGGTCCACATAGCCAGATCGTCTGCAAACATTGAGCTATGGACTCTTCTTGGTATATTCTCTGTAATATCGTTTATATATACCAGAAAGAGTGTGGGTGGCAGTACTCCCCCTTGGGGTACTCCCTGCTCGAGTGTCACCTTTTTGCTCATCTGCCCTTGTACTTGGACTCTGGCCGTTCTTTGTTTGAGGTAGTGGTTGATCTGTGGTTTATTTGAAAGCGAGAATATCGTACAAAACATGGGATACGATCTTGGGTAGTGGTGGCTAGGTAGGGTAGTTGGGGCTAGGTCAGGTAGTTGGGGCTATGTAGGATAGTTGGGGCTATGTAGGGTAGTTGGGGCTATGTAGGGTAGTTGGGGCTAGCTAGGGTAGTTGGGGTTATGTAGGATAGTTGGGGCTGTGTAGGGTAGTTGGGGCTATGTAGGATAGTTGGGGCTAGGTAGGGTAGTTGGGGCTAGGTAGGGTAGTGGGGGCTATGTAGGGTAGTTGGGGGCTATGTAGGGTAGTTGGGGGCTATGTAGGGTAGTTGGGGCTAGGTAGGGTAGTTGGGGCTAGGTAGGGTAGTTGGAGGCTATGTAGGGTAGTTGGGGCTAGGTAGGGTAGTTGGGGGCTATGTAGGGTAGTTGGGGGCTATGTAGAGTAGTTGGGGCTAGGTAGGGTAGTGGGGGCTAGGTAGGATAGTTGGGGGCTATGTAGGGTAGTTGGGGCTAGGTAGGGTAGTTGGAGGCTATGTAGGGTAGTTGGGGCTAGGTAGGGTAGTTGGGGGCTATGTAGGGTAGTTGGGGGCTATGTAGAGTAGTTGGGGCTAGGTAGGGTAGTGGGGGCTAGGTAGGATAGTTGGGGGCTATGTAGGGTAGTGGGGGCTAGGTAGGGTAGTGGGGGCTAGGTAGGGTAGTGGGGTCTAGGTAGGGTAGTGGGGGCTAGGTAGGGTAGTTGGGTCTAGGTAGGGTAGTGGGGGCTAGGTAGGGTAGTTGGGTCTAGGTAGGGTAGTGGGGGCTAGGTAGGGTAGTGGGGGCTATGTAGGATAGTTGGGGGCTATGTAGGATAGTTGAAGACAAGCATAACGGAAGTGGCTTTTTATTATAGTGTACAAAGTCAGTTAATTTAACGATTACAGATGATTTATCTTCTGGTTACAAAAATGAAAGTGTATGGGGAGAAATAGAAAGTGGGGGTGAAAAAACAGTGATTGGAGTATGCTATAGATGTCCATCAAGTAAACAAGACGAAGATGAGGAGCTGATTAGTAGCATAGCAAAGGCAAGTGAAGGGAAAATATTATTAATGGGGGATTTAAACTTTCCTTAAATATAATGGGATATGGCAGAAGCACTTGTAGAGTCAAAACCTTTTGTTAAGTGCATAACTGACACTTTTTTTAATTCAACATGTAGAAGCCACCAGAGGCAAAAACACACTCGACTTAGTTTTTACTAAACTGAAAAATATGCGAAAACGTTACAGTTGGGGAACTGTTTGGCTCAAATGGCCATCAAATCATCTTCTGGGATCTTATTACAGGGAATGAAGTAAACAAAAACACGCGAACATACGATTACTCTTAGGCAGATATTAAGAAGTTAAAAGAAGCAGCGAGCCACATAATCTAAAAAGATATTGTCGGAAGAATAGATGTTGAACAAGAGTGGGAGAGTTCTAAAACAGTTCTAAAAAGTTAAAAAGAGAAATGTGTTCCATGTAGGGCGGTAAACCCCACGCTTAAAATGTGGATAACTTAATGTATAGTTAAATGTAGAAGAGCTAAAAAACAAAATGCATGGAAAAAATATATAGAGACAGGTAAATCCAAAACACATTTTTTTTAAAAATAATTGGACAAGCAGAACATAGCTCAGAAAGTGAATAAAAAAGCAAAAAATAGTCTTAAAGAACAACTTGCTAATAGAATCAAGACATAGTAAAAGCGTCTTTTCTTATGTTAGAAATAAACAAAGAACGAAAGAACAAAGTAGGCCTTTTAATAGACGGCACAGAAAAAATAATAAATGCGAAAAGGGAGGAAGGAAATCTACCCAATCTGTACATTGGCACAGTCTACATAAAAAGAGGACTGTCCCCAGATCCCACAGACTATATATATTTTTCAAAGAGACATGGATACAGCGGGATTATGATCAATCTGTATTACAGAGGAAATTGTTTTTTTTTTAAAGCGGAAGTATTGAGAGTGGATAAATGTCCAGATCAAGATGATATTAATCCAAAATTGCTGTTTAAAATTAGAGACCAACTAGCAAAACTATTGGCTATATTATGTTCTCAATCACTTGCAAAAGGGATTGTTCAACGAGATCGAAAAGATGCAGAAGTGATCCCATAATAGAAAAAGGACCAATAAATCACATCCAGAAAATTATAGATCGGTGAGTTTAACAAGCATAGTCTGTAAATTGTTAGTCAATAATCAAAGAAAACATTGTTCTTGGTGTGTGTGTGTATATATATATATATATATATATATATATATATATATATATATATATAAATATAAATATATATATATATATATATATATGTATATATATATATATATATATATATATATATATATATATGTATATATATATATATATATATATATATATATGTATATATAAACGATTTTGATATTGATATGGGACCCATGATTGCAAAATAAATTTGCTGATGGCTCAAAACTATGCAGAAGTATCTTATCTAAAGCGGAAATAGATATATTGTAGTCTGATAAAATTCGAGAATGGTCTGTAATCTGTCAAATGGAAATTAATGTAGAAAAATGTACAGTTATCAACATGGGTAGATCCAATTTGGAACATAATTACAGAATAGGAGAGAACATTATTAGAACGATATAAAAGGAAAGGGACCTAGGGGTTATAATAGATCATACAGGTAATGTGAGTGAGCAAGTCCAAGTAGCAGTGAAAACGGCAAATACAATGTTAAGTATGAAAAAAAAAAATATTAAGCATAGGAGCAAGGAAGTGATAGTCAAACTATAAAGACTTAGTTAGACCTAGATTGGAGTAATGTGTACATGTGAGAGTCCCTATCAAAGGGATGTAAACATGCTGAAAAGGATATAAAAAAGAGCGACACGGCTGATAGTGTGATTCCAGAATTACACCTATGAAGAAATACTCAGAAAAACCGGCCGACAGTGTCTAGAAAAGAGAAGAATTAGAAATGACTTAATACAGATTTATGAGATAATCAAAGGAACGGATAAATTAGACTATAACAATTTTTTTCAAAATTCAACCACCTACAAGAACAAGAGGGCATAGCTACAAATAAACTAAAGAAAGGTCCAGAATATATATTGGGAAATATGTTTTTAGTCAGAGAGTGGTGAATGCTTGGAATGTATAGCCACAGGAAGTAGTGGAGGCAGGGACAATTATTGCATTTAATAATAGATTGGATGCGCATAGCCTTTAGAGCAAGGTACTGTAAATGAAACTGGTTGTATACAGACTTCTCTAAACCAGTATAAAGACGTTAAGTTAAGTTAAGGAGTGAGAAAATGGGGCTAGAAAGGTCAATCAATTATTCAAGAACTGGAACCTTAATCTTTCATCACTGGTGTGGCGTGTCTTTCTGTTGGTGAGCTAAATAAATTGTGGCTCTATGCTTTAAATGGTGAAACGGGCGAAGTACACAGTGGAAGAAGTATACACAATAGTAGATCAAGGGACTTTTGCTGAAGTTTAGATGCAGTGTGCATGTTATGCTGATTGCTTTGTAAACATGGCCCATCACATTTTTGCAATACATTTATGATTCTCTCCATAAAGCAGCTTTAATAAATCAACATTTTTTGTCCGTTTCAGCACATTAGTCAATTCATTCTTGTTTCTGAATCATTGGTGATTCTATCCACACGAGATCACGAGATAGAGAGAGAGAGAGAGAGAGAGAGAGAGAGAGAGAGAGAGAGAGACAGTTAAGAGAAGAAAGTTAACTGATCAAATGAAAATAACAAGATCTAGAACACTGGCACGGCCCTCACATATTTGGGAATAAAGTTTGACAGCACGCTGATCTATGCCGAATATTGTCAGGAGACAAAACAGAAATTGCATGCGAAAAATAGTATCATAGGAAAACTGACTGGCATAACATGGGAAGCAAAGTCACATGTCTCCAGAACATCAGCACTCGCTATGTGTTTCTCTGTAGCAGAGTCCGCCACACCAGTATAGAAGAACTCTTCACATGTCAAACATATAGATACAGTAATAAATGAGACAGGCCGTATAGTTACTGAATGCCTTAAACCTACACCAACTGAACAAATATACTCCATAATCGGCATAGCGCCACCAGAGATACGCAGAACTGTCGCGTGAGAGATAGAAAGAAAGAAACAGATAAATGACACAAGGCACTCTACGTTCAGACATCAGGTGCTGCGCCCAAGACTAAAGTCAAGACGAAGTTTCTTATAGTCAACCTAGCCCCTACAGACTAGACTAGAAAATCGACGTTTCGAAAGTTGGAAGCAGCTGACACAAGTCCACTTGATCGAGTTATTTGAGTAACCTGCGCCTTGACATCTCCTGCCCTACGCAACATGGAAGTCACTAAATAGACTTCGAACTGGTGTATCACGATGCAGGAAAAACTTGAAAAGATGGGGATACATGGATGATGAAACATGCGAATGTAAAGTAACATAAGACGAGTACCATCTGATGATCTGCCCAAACCACCCGGAGACTTGTAGCATGGATGACCTGTGAGTGCCAGTGACAGGGCAATCCACGTGGCTGAATACTTGAAGAATGAAGTGTGACATAGTGCCTAGGACACAGAAAGTAAGTAACTGAGAGAACATTAGCGTGATATACTATTGTAGAAATGAGTCAAAATGTTTTTGGTACTCGCTAAGTCGGAAGTGAAGTTTTTTCAGGGAGCCACGTGTATTGTTTGTTACTCGTGTGATGTCTAACAATACCTGTAAGGGTTTTTAGTGAAAATAACGAAGTCTTTTGGTGGGAGTGTGAGGGTCTACTGTTGTAGTTTCACCGAGCGCTGCGCTCAAAGATGTCGGAGTCTCAAAGCGAAAGCGGCCCATTCTTGAGACGAGGGCAAATGTTCTTGTTTTTGGCAGTTCAGAACAGTTGAAGATATCAGGGGATGGCCGGACTTTGGGGACTTATTGCGGTTTTTGACATTCTAGGAAAGTGGAATGTACCTGGTGATAAACTTGGAAGGTAGTTGCTAATAGTGACTTTTTGTAATCTAGGAAAGTGATAGGTACCAAGTGATGAATTCGGTATTTGTCTGGTAATTGTCACTTTTGGGCTTTTGGTAATCTAGGAAAGTGAAATGTATCCGGGGACAAATGCGGAATTCGCTGACTCATCGTGCGTTAAGTGCTGCATCAGTTTTCAGTGTGCATTTACAAATATTTAATGAGAAAGTGTCTGCATTGTGTAGGCATAGCATAGGAACGATGTAGCTTAAAAAAATAAAGAAACAAGACCAATGACGATGAACGGGAATATATTAATTCCAGATGACGGCTCAGCCTAGCCATAATAACGAGAAGAAACCAAATCCTAAGTCAGCCACACGATCTATATATACATGAATCAGCGGATCATTCTCGCCTGGCTTCGCAAGCTGTCCAAGAATAGCAGTTCTTTAACCAAGCTTCGCTTCGCTCTAGATTACTGTCGCTTTTTCTTTTTTACATGTTCCCTTTTTCTGTCTAACTTGACTTGCTTACGATTGCCGACAACCTTACCTGTCTGCCATATGTTTTTTTGCTAATTTGTCACGCAATTAGTTGCCTAGAGTTTTACAACTGTTCTCCATTTCAGCAGGTAACCCACAGTGACACTCTAGTGTTACCTTTCTTTGTTGAAGAATTATGGGTGTACTCTTTAACACCCAATACGTAAAAATTATTTCATCGTTTTACGAATTTTACGCGAAACAGAAAAGCGTATCTTTCAACATTATCTGTGGTGATCATATGTGGCACAAAAATTAAAACATACAAAATGTAGATACAAGATGTACAGACTGCAAGTATTTGCCTATAGGTGTTACTGGGGCGTGCTTTGTAAACATATCGCAAATATAAAAACATTCATAGATCAGGAACAACACCTAACTAAGAAATTGACCTTACACCTATGCAGTTGCACTTAGAAACAGGATGTGTTACAGCTATCTGACCAACGACCTGGATATTGCAAATGCGATCACCGTAGTAGTGAGCCTGCTAAGAAGCCTTGCTCTGCTCTACAGTGAGGAGGACCAAAGTTTAACTTCTCTGTACGTCTCGTAATGCAAGAAGAACCATGAAAAACTGCCATTAGTGAATAACTGGTCAACAGTGAGAAACTCAGTTGGAGTAGAAACAATAACACAGATTTGAAGAAAGGATGGACAATATCCTATAAAAGTGTAAATTGGAAGATTAAGTGAATAATTTTGAACACGTTCTAAAAGAGATACCCCGCAATATAGATAGATAGACGGGCTTCGATGAGCACTAAAGGGACAGTGCAGGCCGAAGAATACTTGACGAAGATCAACTGGCAGAAACAATCGACTGTGAGCAACTCGCAAGAAGCAACTGGCGAGAAAGAACTGGCAAAGAACGACTAGCAAGGAACAACTGGCGAGGAAGAACTGGCTAGGAAATGGGGAGTTTGAAGCTTGGCTAGATGGTGTATTATGGGCGGATCAAATACGATGATCTCCAAAAATTGGTTATTTGAAGATGGCGGCACTGTCTAAGGGAACCATAAGTATTACATTCAATATCGTTATGTTGTTGGTGGATTCTAACAAAACGCTATAGACACGATCTGATGAAAGCAACACTGCATTAACAATGATGCATGATGTCTGGAGTTTCTAAAAGTCACATACTCAAACAGAGAAAGGAAACAATATCAAAGCAACAAAAACTACCACTGCCGTCAGAAAAGAAAAATTCGCATAAATTGAACTGGATGTGAACAGTGATAGCCGATCATTTCTATCTTAACGCCAAAAATATCGATAATGATGATAATGAGGACAAGAAATGATGGAATCAAAGATTGCAGTAAATGATATCCAGTACTGTGTCTCCTGCCTATTATCTGGTCCTGTCTGTCCACATTATGCTCTACTGTGTTGAAGGTAAACTCTTTAGTCTGTTTATGTCTATCAAATGATGCTCTACTGTGTTGAAGGTAAACTCTTTAATATGTTCATGTCTATCAAATGATGCTCTACTGTGTTGAAGGTAAACTCTTTAGTCTGTTTATGTCTATCAAATGATGCTCTACTGTGTTGAAGGTAAACTCTTTAATATGTTCATGTCTATCAAATGATGCTCTACTGTGTTGAAGGTAAACTCTATAATATGTTCATGTCTATCAAATGATGCTCTACTGTGTTGAAGGTAAACTTTTTAATCTGTTCATGTCTATCAAATGATGCTCTACTGTCTTGAAGGTAAACTCTTTAATATGTTCATGTCTATCAAATGATGCTCTACTGTGTTGAAGGTAAACTTTTTAATCTGTTCATGTCTATCAAATGATGCTCTACTGTCTTGAAGGTAAACTCTTTAATATGTTCATGTCTATCAAATGATGCTCTACTGTGTTGAAGGTAAACTCTTTAATCTGTTTATGTCTATCAAATGATGTTCTACTGTGTTGAAGGTAAACTCTTTAAGTTTCCCCTTGCTTGTCGACATGATGCACCGCTGTCTTTAATCTAATTATGTATGTAATTTGTGTGTAGTTTGAAGACAGTGGTCATTTTCAAATCATTAAAGCATAACAGTAAAAATGAAGTGGAACATTTGTAAATGCTATCCTCAGACATTTCCTTGCGTATGATATACAATTAGATAACGGAGAAATGACACATTGTAAAAAGTCTAGATATAACAATTAAGCTTAGGCGTAATTGATGTGGGTGTTTCGCTGAAATCTGAATATCTATGAGCGACTTTCTGCAAACATGTTTGTACAATACTAATATCTGCTGTAACAGAATATGATCTTATTGTAATTGTGAATCTTCTTAAAGGGCGTCAGTATCAGGTAACGAAGTAATGCCCAGGGAAATCAATGCGGAGATATAAAACGTAATGCAATCTTGCATCTTCGCTCATTAGACGACAGGAGTGGCAAAATCTCGTTAATGTGTTCGGGCAACCAGTTTCAGTATTATCTCATTGTGGGCCATATCTGGAAGCTATAGGCCACTTGGGTTTTGTTTCTCATTTTTACAGACCATTGGGGCTTTGTTTGTCTGGGAGTTCTCACTAAGTACAGCATTGAAACGTGAAATCTCAATAAAATTGCGATCTAATCTCTGATTGGACAGGAAAGTTCTGCTTCCTGGTAAGTAATGTCGAGCACTCTCTCCCAAGATTGCTAAAGTATTAAAGAACACTCGCATGCTGCTAACAGATTATTATGGGCACAAGTTACAACGATAATGGCTTCAATGTGGTGTTGCTGCTAAATGTGGATACACAGTTTTGTAACAGACCTTATGGTTCTGCGAAAATATGTTTTCAGTTGACCATTTTATATATTTCAATCTTGTATGCGTCTGTGTGTGTGTGTGTGTGTGTGTGTGTCTGTGTGTGTGTGCATGTGTGTGTGTGTGTGTATGATATATTATTTAGTGCCGTTATTCCTTAATTGAATTAAGAAAAATAAATAAATCAGAGACAATTCATACATTTGAAATGATCAACGCACATTGTTAAGACACCACAAACCAATTTTTGTTAATGTGCCATTGAAATCTGTATAACGAACAGATAAACAGGGAAACGCGAAAGTTAGACATATTCAACAATGTGAGACATGAATCTTTGTTGCGAGTTAGATTTGTAAGGTAACGGTCAGGATACAGAATTAACAATCATCATAGCTTTCATAGACACCCACCGATGCCTAAACAAGAGTGTATCAAAATATATCATAAACTGTTCGATAATGCAAATAAATGCTAAAGCCAACAAAACCTAATGCACCGATACACCCCTTGACATGATCTGATTGTTTTTTGTATAAATAGTTGAACATTTGTAGACATCTTATTGATATTCCGAAAGAAACCATCCATCATTTTTATGTTTAACATGTATTGGCCTCCATGCTAGTACAAAAGCACTTATAATGTCCTCGTACAGTTTTTGTTTCCGTAGAGTAATAGAAGGTACAATACTAGTGCTAATCCTTGTTAAGAGACAAAAACCCAAATGGTAAAGTCACATGACACGCCAAACACCAGATAGTTTCCATCAGAAAGCTTTGCTATACAGATACAATGGACACAAAGCCTAGGACCGCCAACGCAAAAGATGAATAGCAGAAATAACAGAAGCAGGGAAACTCCCCATGTACGAAGCACATACTATGGCTCAGTCAAGAAACCTCTTCATAACCGGACTTTGAAAGAGACAAATAGGAAGAAAAAAAAAAGAAGTTAAGCAGATTGCAACATAGAACTCGTCCCTTTTCATAGATATCGTGGACTGTGAGAAATATTTTAAGTCTAAATCGTGAGTCACTGTGGAGACATCTCATGAACTAGTGACCTTTAGTTGGTGGCCTTGACCTGTAACTGTTATGAAGAGATGACTTGTCTGGTGCTACATGACGGTCAGCTGTCTGCATTCATCATTAAATGGACTGGTGTGTGACAAGGATGTCTATTGCTGTCTTTTATTTTCTTGCTGGTCATTGACTGCCTACTACATCTACCATCAGTTATGGAACTTGTTAGCATCTGATGAGTCAGACGAGGGTCTCGACTATGTCGATGACTTGTTTCTTATGTCTCAAAGTTGGGGGTCCCTTTCAAATTAAGCTGAAAATACTGGACGAGCTATGGCGAATAGTAAAGGTTCATGTTCACAACGAACTAAAGAAGAATATGAGAATGCACACAAATACAATGATAGTTTCATGTTAAACACCGATCCATTACATAATGTCGAGTCCGTAGTATATTTAAGTATGACATCGACAAATTCAGGGGTGTAGATCAAGACATCAACAGGCTCATCCAAAAGTCGATGAATGATTTCATTGTTGTGCGGATCCTGAGGAGTTTGAAAAATTGGGTCTGCCATAAAACTTCGAATTATGAAGTCAAATGTGCAGTCGCTTGCTGAAGTCGGATGTGTTGGATCGAAAGGTGCAATTATCGCAGCCAAGCTGTAATCTACGACACAACGCATTCCGTTCTCTGGACTACATTCTGCTACTTAAGCCCTTTCAGGGTTTGGTAGTTGGAGATTGAGAACGAACGAAGAAGAAGAAGAAGAAATTTGCAGTCTGTGCTACTGTATGTCGCGTAATCATCAAAACGCTGCATCAAGATGGCGCCTAACCGGCCGCGGTTTAGTCGTGTTCTCGTGTATTATTCCATTATGGATGCGGTCAGGCCACGGATTTGACTGGATTTCAGATTGAATTCACACTAGTTGACGATTTACACTTGTGTCCAAGGAGACGTTTCGTGTTTTTGCATTTGAATTAGTTAGTTCGTTCATTTTATGGTGTGTTTTTTTTACATTTCGATTATCCTGTCATGGTCTTCGAAAGTTTAAATAGTTTGTCGCTTACAGTGTGTCGTATTTCAACGGTCCAGTGCACGCGGCTGAATTTCATGAGTTTAACGCTCTTCTCCCTGTTTGCTGAAAGTGCTGGTATTTATGTGGCTGGTAAATGTACACAAGAACCAATCATAATGGACTAAATGATGGAGAGATTGGGCCCTGCCCGGATAGCAACTTGTCCAAAACGCATCACTCAAACGGTGAGTGATGTTGTGGAGAGGTAGGCTAACACGGTGAGAGATGTTGTAGAGAGGTAGGCTAACACGGTGAGGGATGTTGTAGAGAGGTAGGCTCACATGGTGAGGAATATTGTAGAGAGGTAGGCTAACACGGTGAGGGATGTTGAAGAGAGGTAGGCTCACATGGTGAGGAATGTTGTAGAAAGGTAGGCTAACACGGTGAGGGATGTTGTAGAGAGATAGGCTAACACGGTGAGGGATGTTGTAGAGAGGTAGGCTCACACGGTGAGGGATGTTGTAGAGAGGTAGGCTAACACGGTGAGGGATATTGTAGAGAGGTAGGCTAACACGGTGAGGGATGTTGTAGAGAGGTAGGCTCACATAGTGAGGGATGTTGTAGATAGGTAGGCTAACATGGTGAGGGATGTTGTAGAGAGATAGGCTAACACGGTGAGGGATGTTGTATAGAGGTAGGCTAACACGGTGAGGAATGTTGTAGAGAGGTAGGCTAACACGGTGAGGGATGTTGTAGAGAAGTAGGCTAACACGGTGAGGGATGTTGTAGAGAGGTAGGCTAACACGGAGAGGGATGTTGTAGAGAGGTAGGCTAACACGAAGAGGGATGTTGTAGAGAGGTAGGCTAACACGGTGAGGGATGTTGTAGAGAGGTAGGCTCACATGGTGAGGAATGTTGTAGAGAGGTAGGCTCACATAGTGAGGGATGTTGTAGAGAGGAAGGCTAACACGGTGAGGGATGTTGTAGAGAGGTAGGCTAACACGGTAAGGGATGTTGTAGAGAGGTAGGCTAACACGGTGAGGGATGTTGTAGAGAGGTAGGCTCACATAGTGAGTGATGTTGTAGAGAGGAAGGCTAACACGGTGAGGGTTGTTGTAGAGTGGTAGGCTAACACGGTGAGGGATGTTGTAGAGAGGTAGGCTAACACGGTGAGGGATGTTGTAGAGAGGTAGGCTAACACGGTGATGGATGTTGTAGAGAGGTAGGCTCACATAGTGAGGGATGTTGTACAGAGGTAGGGCACTCGCCTCTCAAAATGATAAACGGAAACGATGGACAATTGATTCCCCAAGTTTCAAGCGACTCCTGGTATTACAGGTGGTGGGACCAGAGTGCCTGCATCCTGAGTTACCTCCAGTTGTCTTGATGTATGTCTTGATGTATGTCTTGATGTATATCTTAATGTATATCTTGATGTATATCTTGATCAATGGTCCAAGGTAGCCCGGGACTACTCTAAGGTTGATCATCAGCGCAATGTGTTCCTCACTACATTCCAAATACAGCACACATTAGTCTAGACAATACCATATTCTTCTGCTTCTTCTTCTTCCTCTTCTTTCGTTTGCTTGGACTATGTCTACATCTGCAAAATTGTTACTTGTATGAACCTCACTGTCTTCTGCAGCTCACACATAGGTCTATATAGATTCCCTTTCAGTGCTGTTTTTCTTGGCCAGTGTGTTCGCCTCAGTATCTTATACTCTAGACAGTCCTGAAGTATATGCTCCGCAGTCTCGGGTACCTGTCCACATGTACACATTTTTGAGCTGCCAATCCTATATTATGTATACATGTTGCTTCGTAGTCGGTTGTGTCCTGTTCTGAGTCGCAGTATGATAATATGCTCTTGCCTACTTATATTTTGAAACTCATCTTGTATTTGTGTCGGAAGCTCTCTCTGTGATTTAATCATCTTTTTCTTTTGATGGTATGTAACTGGTATATCTGGTTACTCGTCTGCAGCACCTTCCCTCGCCAGTGTGTCAGATCTCTCATTCCCTGGTATTCCGCAGTAAGACGGTATCCACTGCACCGTTATTCTGCTCTGGTTGCTCAATGTTGACAATAAAACTTGTAGATCTGACAGCTTCCCGGATGATAGTGCTTGGGTTACTGATTTTGTATCTGTCAGAAATACCACAGGTTGGTGTTCAGGAATTTTTCCGTCGCCAATTTCATCGCTTGCATCGTAATTATGGTAGAATTTTCCTGTTGGTGCTGCAACTGTTTCCATAGTGTTATTTTGGGTGTTCCATATACACTCCTCCTCCATTCTTTACTGCAATCTGTACTGACCCAACTGTGTATACTCGGACACATAGATCCTGTGGATATTTTTCATTCAATAAACTGAGAGCAATTGTCTTACGTTGCATACTGTTCTGTTCCTCCTTGCCTAGTATTCCCTGAATGGATGTTTGGACTCGTACTGATAGTCTATGCTGCTTTCCCAAGGGTGTTTGTTCTGCCATAATAGTTAAAGGAATATCAATTTCAAGCAGTTCTGTGACGTGTCTACGAAGTCGTTTGGCTTGGAGTACAAAGCTATTTTTTTCAATCGTCCATTGCTTGGTTCTGGAATCTATCCTGTTTTGGGTGACTCGGCAAACAGTTGAACTTCTCTTCCTGTATTAGCACATTTGTATCTCTACGTTCCCCTAGTGCTTGCATCATCCTTAGTTTCTCCATCTTCACTATAGCTGTTGATTTCATTGCCGTCTGTAATAACCCTTAGCGTCTGAATTTGTACCTTATCTAACTCTTTCAATGTAGTGTTTGATGCTGAACACCACGCAGCTGATCCATATTGCATATGTGGTATGACCGTATGGTGATGTCGCCTTCATCGCTTGCGATGGTAAGCTAACCACCTAACATGGGACTCAATCATGGCATATAACTAAAGCTGGTTTAAGATAAGTACAGATTTTCAGTCCTGTAACATACATATATGAGAAAACGAAACAGAGTTACGTGTCAGTCTATTTTCTGGACCCCAAAGGAAAGGAGGAGTTGAAGACGGTCCAGGTACATTTGGAGAAGAGAAGTAGTCATCAACAGGACTGAACAAAGAGACATGGGCAACTGGAGGTGTTTGATGAAGGCTTATGCTCCAATGGAGTAATAAAGGCATCTAATGATTGATGGTGATGATAATTTCGTTCTACATGATGATGTTGCTGGCCGATGAACAATTCTTCATACTTACTTGCTTTCCCTATCCCAAGCTGCATGTTAGACATCACGTTTCCAATGTTCAGCGACATGGATTGCGGTGTCATTCACCTTCAACATGTCAACCAAAGTACGTTTCAAGATGGTTTAGTCGAGAATCAACGTCATTGCACACGGTTTAACCCATAAATGATTCGTTTTTGTAACACATTTTTGGAGAATCTCAGCACCAAGCACGAACTCCCTAGGAGCAGGGAGGATACCGTAACGGGGACTGAGTTGTAAGACGACGGCCTCGGGTGCTAGATTTTGCGTGCTCAAATCACAGTGGAGAATAAAATGTTTGCACGTTGACTTTCTGGCATTTCCCTGGATCTCTAGGTAGTTGTGATCGGAAGACCGTGTGCTGTGTCGGCAGTTGGAAAACGAAAAAGCAAGCTTATCGGCCGATGCTGATCTGGATCTTGTGTTGCTCCACAGTCGCACGTCTCACAATCCATGTTTCCCCATCTCTTGGAGTTATTTCTGCATCTCGATACACCAGTTTTCACTCTATTTAGGGACTTCCACGTTGTATAAGGCAAATATCCAGGCTCAGGTTCTCAACACAACTCGATTTAGGGGACCTGCGTCAGTTCATTCCATTTTTTCGATGTGGTGTTTTTCAGGACTAGTCTGTAGGGGTTGTGTTGACTGTTAAAAAATACTTGGTCTAGATTTCAGTCTCGCGTACTGAACCTTGTGTTCAAACATATGGTGCCTTGAATCGCTTAGCTGTTTCTTTCTTTCGATTTCTGATGCAGCACTTTTTCGTTCCAAGTTGATGCTACGCCAATTATGGGGTATATTTTTTCAGTTGAAGTAGATTTAAGGCACTCTGTTAATTTCAAGCGAGTCTTATGTATTGCTGTATCAATAACTTTGACCTGGCGTGGCGTACTCTGCAGCACAGAAAAACCAATCTATTGCTGATGTTCGAATGGTATCTGGTTGTGCATTTCCGCTTTCGGATTATATCCTTTCTTGTATATAAATCTTCCGTTTTGTTTCATGGCAGTGTATAGCATAAGGCAGCGTCCGATCCACATTTACATTCATCTATTTTGGAGCCGTACCCTGTTCCAGATTCTATCCTTACCACTTGATCTATAGTTTTCTTTAGGTCTCTCTGTTTCTGAGAAGGAAAGCACACACTTGGGTTTTGCTGAGGTTTGGTTTGAGGTGATTGGTTTCGTAATACACGACAAGGACATCAAGGGCTCCTGTCAATCTGTGTCCTACCTCCCATGTCCCACCCCACTCAACCCCCCCCCTCCCATACCATCCCCACCCCCATTCCCCAAACAGTAAAAGTAAAAATCCCATCAGACCATGCGGCGCATAGGAAATATGGTGTTAGGCCTGTATTATTTTGTAACACACGGCACTTAGTGGATGATGTGGTCACCATTCACGCCGGCCGCCTTTACTTCCCAGACTGAACCGGTACCAATTCAAGGCTGGGTCGAACCGGGAGCCATTGCGGTCTGAAAAAAACATTTCCGCTTTAACTGGGTAATGAACCCAATACCACTCAGATGCAAAGAAAGTGCGCTAACCACTGCAATACGCTGCTTCCTTCCCCCTTCCCCTCCCAACCTGAACAAGTGACACAAATCCGCCTAATTTACAAGACGCATATGATGAGATTGGTGAAATGCCAATTATCTGTTTTAGAATATAGCTTTGTCAGCAGCTTCTGTTGGTTTATAGTGTCATAGGCTGCACTTATGGCGATACAAGTCACGCTCGGGATCTGCTTACGTTCGTACCTGTTCTCGATTAGTTGTCCCAGGTTAGGATTTGACTACAACAGGAACCTGTTTTGTACTTGATAAGTTTCTTGTTGATCGAGTTGGCAATAAGGTTAGTATCATTCTTTCCAAAAAAATGTTGCGAATAGCAAGGTAGGACACCCGTAGGACAATTTGTGGTTCTGTTTGGGTTTTCTCCTGGTTTATTTCAGCGCAAACACTTTGATGTCCCCAAGACTTTAGGGATTTGCATAGATTCGATGTATGTGTTAGTTTTTCTCCACTTATGCCGTTAAGCGGGAGGGGGTGGGGGCGGGGGGAGGGAGGGCTTAAACCATCTGTCATGTCTCAAGTGTGTCGGTCAATATAATCCCGTGTCGTTGTACGGTCTCGATTATGTTATCTAACAGCGTTGTAAGCCATCAGTGGAAGTTGATGAGGGTGCATTCTCATGAGATAACCAAACCAACGCATTTTGTGCCTGGAAATATAGTCTTCACAAGACATTGTGCCGGCCATTCTGTGAATGTCGTCGCTCCGCATTATGTCTTTTCTGGCAACACCGATGACCTTCTTTAAACACTTTATTTCACATTTATAAATTTTACTCTAACGCCACCCCCCCCCCCCCCCCTTCCCCATCCTCCTGGACAGAGGCGATGTTTGGCACTGGTAGCATAGGGTTGACATAAATAAATTGTTTATCAATGTTGTTTTGTTCCCGAATAAGTGCTCTCGTGTCTGAGCAGTGATGACAGCTGACAAGTTACTGTATATGCGTTCTGACACTTAGTCTCGATTTCCGTGTCTATCCTACCATCTGCCGAAAAAATACTGCTAAAATACTTAAACTCATGGGCCTGTTGAAGAGCAATATAATTTACATTTGCGCTGACTGGCCCAGGGGGTCTACCTCGTAGTTTTTGTTTTGTTATCGCTAATTCGCATATTGTATTTAACACAGGTACTCTCAAGCGCGTCCCTGTGATTTTGCAGTTCATTGTCTTCGTCGTAGACGTGCAAAGATTAATTCGTGTATTGAATTCTGTTCTACTTTAAATGTCTCAAGTTGACCAGTCTCTGATGCGATTTTGTCCACGTATATGTTAAACAGCTAAAACGAAAAAACACACCCCTGTCGCAATATTAAAAGAATCTGTGACACCTTCAGTCGTTCTGACGACGTTTGTACTCGAACGATACAGTGCTCTGATTTTATCAAGTAGCTAGCCTTGTATACCACAATCTTCCAGTATTTTCCAAAGTTTAGTGCTGTCTACCTTTTATTAAACACTTTTTCTTGATCAATGAAAGCAATACATAGATTTTCGTTGTATTATATTAATCTTTCGCTTATTTGCCTTAAGGTGAATAAAGCGTCGTCATTAGCTTACATTCTATTTAATCTGTGTTGCGTTGTAGAAAAACTGCCCCCCCCCCCAACCCCAACCTACCCTGCACCCCCTATTACCGTGGAGGTAACGGGCTAGAATATTTCTTGGAAGTATTGCTTCCACCAATCTATTCTGCTTAGTTCAATAAATATAGAAATGCGATGCCTGTCATTGATGGCTGGAGTAGAATTGAAGCACGCGCCTCTAAAACGAACCGCCTTGACACGTTTGAAAACGTCTCTTGGGCAATTTTGAAATATGGAAATGAGTTGCTCGCCATAATGTTTCCAAGATTCTTCTCTGGCATGTTTTATTATGATTTTGACGTTTTGTCTTTGCTGTTTGGTAGGCGATATAATCATATTGCCAGTTGGACGTCAACCAAACCTTGTCAGCTTCCTTCTTATTTCCTTTCCCATTATTCTATTAAAGTTCTATTAAATCTTGGTTAATTCTGAGTTTTCTTTAACCCTTTGCCAGTTCAGTGGTAATTAGTGGGCTATATTTGTTAGAAATAACCTGCATTATGTCTGAGGAAGTGCTCGCTGGGTCATTACTTAGATAATTGATAGATTTCCACGCGCATCGATTGTTTTCTTTCATGATCAGGTCTTCCCCATGGTGGGTGTAATTATTTTGGTTTTGAGTCTGAAGTTCGCGTAGGAATTCTTCCTCAAACTGGATGGTGTGCACAGAGATGGGGTCATCTCCCCATTAGTGTGGTATAATTTGGAAGGTAAACTTCGTGCTCTGCACATTGCTGAGAATATCGAAAACTAGTGGGAGAAGCGGTTTGGGAGGAGCCAGGGGAGGGGCGGGGGGGGGGGGGGAACTCTCGTGGACAGAGAATAAAATAAATTATGTTTCTGGAAAATGGAGATTAAATTACAGATGACATGAAAAATATCTGGGTCATCTAAGAACGTCAGGAATTTTCTGAAAACCAAAATGAAATTAAACGTGGAAATTGTAGAGGAAGATAAATGGGAGGACAACAACTAGAGATTGACAGGTTGGACTTTATTAGCTGGCCTTTGTCGGTCAAGTAGCGTTCAGAGATTGACAAGTTAGACTTTAATAGCTGGCATAAATGGTCAAGTATCGTCTAGAAATTGACTAGTTGGACTTTAATAGCTGACCTTATCGGTCAAGTATCATCTAGAGATTGACTAGTTGGACTTTAATAGCTGGTCTTATCGACCAAGTATCATCTATAGATTGACAAGTTAGACTTTAATAGCTGGCCTTATCGGTCAAATAGCGTCTAGAGATTGACAAGTTTTAATGTCATGGCTGCATCTATTAACATGTTTGACTTCGATAGTTTCGCTTTTGGTAAGTTTATGCATTCCTTTTAACTCTCTCTATCCGTTAGCTATCCACAGAGAGTAGTTTGAAGTAATTTGGTATTATATGAATTACTACGTATGGCTTCCGGACTTCTTCTGTACCTTTCATTATCGATTGAGGGCGTAAGAAACATTCTCTTTGTCTTTCTATAATTATCATGTACTGTCCAACCTCGAGAAGCACAGGAGTTTCTCTACACTGGCAGTGACTACGTGTTCTATATTTATTGGGAACACTTAATTGGAATCGAGAGCTCATTCCATATTTTACCTCTGACTACGGGTAACTCGGACGTTAGTACGGTCAGGCACAGCTTTCTAGCGAAGACAACGCGTCAGGGTCTGGCCCAGTACACTGACCAAGAACATTATATTTCTTCCATGCAGCGTTACCTGAAAGCAGGTTGTTATCAAGACAGTCTGGCTGATAAGATGTGGATCTGGGTGTTGAGATGTGGATCTGGCTGTTGAGATGTGGATCTGGGTGATGAGATGTGGATCTGGCTGTTGAGATGTGGATCTCGCTGATGAGATTTGGATCTGGCTGATGAGATGTGGATCAGGCTGTTGAGATGTGGATCTGGCTGATGAGATGTGGATCTGGGTGATGAGATGTGGATCTGGCTGATGAGATGTGGATCTGGATGATGAGATGTGGATCTGGGTGATAAGATGTGGATCTGGCTGTTGAGATGTGGATCTGGCTGATGAGATGTGGATCTGGGTGATAAGATGTGGATGTGGCTGTTGAGATGTGGATCTGGCTATTGAGATGTGGATCTGGGTGATGAGATGTGGATCTGGCTATTGAGATGTGGATCTGGGTGATGAGATGTGGATCTGGCTATTGAGATGTGGATCGGCGCGATCCCTTTAATAGTGAACGTCACGCAGAGGATGACAAGCACAGCATAACCGCCTGGAGGGCCGCGGCCCACCTTCATCAGCACTTTCATGATGTTAGGACACGTACTACAACCGGCCCTTAAAGCCCTTATCAGTAAATATACAGTAAATAGTAAACATACTCACTGTGAGCAACAAACAAAAACAACCTCTGACTGCGGCAGTATTTGTAGCCAGAAATGGACTGGCTTGTCTGTTCTGATTGCCTAGAGCAGCGTGCCAATCCGTCCTCCTCAAAACACGATGCATATAGGGTGTCGAAGCAAATTACATTGCACCAAATACAAGTACAAGTAAGAGGTATTCAGGTTACAGCATTTCCGCCAAGCCATACACCAGTGGTGTGAACAAGATTAATATTAGCCAGCATTGCGATTAACCGCATTCTGTCAGTAGCCAAGTTCGTGATTTGTAGCACTCGTGTGAGCTACTTTGGTTCACATCAACATTCTCACCAAATCATTAGATTTTCTCTGTTGTTTTTATCAAACTGTCTACACAGATGCTTCTCTTGAAAGCTTGTGAGCTGTGACGTTCCAAAACAACAGAATTGAGCCCCTGTGTTTTAAAAATATTTGACCGGTTTCCATTATAAGACAGAAACACGAAACAAACATAATAATAAACATGCCCAGACACGTTGATTTATAACACTACAACGATATTATCAACAATAGGAAAACATACACCAAACATAGATAATAAGTGAGAAACAAACATGTAACTAAAAGCAGCATGAACGAAAAAACAATACTGGTGTTTTGTCTCATTCTGCTATTGTTGTTATTCGATACCAACGAGTTGTTTCTTTCATTGTGTCTATTTCTGTGGCCAATCTGCTTAATGCTGAATGTTAACAAAGCTCAAAATGCCTTTCATTACAGAATGCAGATGGTCTATGTTCGACCGAAGTATATTGCGTTATGTTACTGGTAAGCATAATGGAATACACAACAAATGACTGAAAAAATGCAATTATCATATGTGCTTAGTAATTATGTTAATATTCGTTCATCGTTGCCGATGAGGACCACCGACTTCATCCTTGTCACAGCTTATCCTAGTAGGTGTGGGTGCGCATGTGACTGAACAGGTCAATGCAGGCACGAAAACATATGTTGCACGAAGGAGCACGTCATCTGTAGAAGGAGAACTTCAAGAATACACCAAAAGGTTACATCACACTTACTATTTATTCTATGTGTGTGTGTGTGTGTGTGTGTGTGTGTGTGTGTGTGCGTGGAGGGGAAGGGGGGGGGGGGTGTATTTCAGTCTTCTACTTTGTAGAAGTTAAACTTAAATAACTAGCAACGATAACAATATGATAACCTTTAGGCTAATTAAAACTGGGGTTCGGTCTTCAGTTGATGAAGTATTTTTTCCGATTCCAAAATGGCTAATAATTCATTTAGTTCTTTAACAATACATCCTTTATACATAGCTAATGGACTAATACATAATATCAACAGAATCAGTTGAATTCATTAAACAATAATATCATCAACGTGAATATCATCAAATTACATTGCAATACCAAATTAGCCAACAATTAGCAGACTAATGCATAATACCTTACATCAAGGACAGACAAGGCACCACCATCGACACGAATAAAGCCAGAGCAGCTGTGGCAGAGTCCCTGTTTCCCGGAGTAGTTATTTATCTAAAACGTTACAACATGTATCCACACCACGACACGACTACACACAGTAAATAATATACCAGAGTCCAGGTTTCCACTAGGGTTATTATATCTAGAATGTTACCACATTCATCCACATTATTCACGACCACACACTGCAAATAACATAGCACGCAGCAGGTGACATATTTATTATATTATACCCATTCTTTAAAAATAATAACAAAAATAAAAAAACTTTAAGCGGGGGCTCGACTTCATTGCCTCGGGTTTTTTCCCTATTTTAGCTCGGTCTCTCAACAAAGCACAAAGCACGAACTTCTTAGCTCCAGCGATGAACCCAGGGATCTCCGGAAAAAAACAACAACTATTAAAGTAAGTGCAATGAAATTACAAACAATACAAGATATACAAGTTATCTTAATAAATACACGGAGTTTATAAGCATAAGCCATTGACGCTGCTCCCATTTAATCCAAACCAGTTCTAGCCGCACACTCCCCTCCACTTATCTGCACCCTCAACACACTCTCAAAAACTCGTCTTCACGTTCGTATTCTGTGACACTCAGATCCCCCCAGGCGGGGGATCTGGAAATAATACATTCAATATATTCAACTTATACTCACATATTGGTTGTTTATACATTGTAAGTTGTACTTTAGTCGTGATTACTGGGTATAGATCTGTCTTTGATGAGTTTGAGTTTATTTGTTATTATGATGATCATCATGTAGCATATCCTTTATAGAACGTAACTCCAATCACATTCTGTCTGAAAGAAACATTCCTCTGCCAAAACTGCAGTCTCCGTACAGTGATATACAAGCATTCCTGGATATCTTGATGCCATCGTCTTCTTGGTCTACCCATTCCTCTTTTGCCTGGCACCATACCTTCCACCACTGTTCTCTCAAGACTGTTGTGTCTATCGATGTGGCCAAAGTATTTACATTTTCTAGCCAAAATGAAATTTATAAACCATTTATCCTCTATGTTCAACTTTTGCCGGATGTCAACATTTGTCTTTTTCTCCGTCCAGGGAATCCTGAGAATCTTTCTGTAACATTTTATCTCGATGGATTGGATTCCTTGTCTAGAAGTTTTAGCAATCGTCAATTATTTGTAGCCATAAACTGTCACAGAAAAAACACAAAACTTTCACTTTTTTCGTTTTGTTGGTCCTCTGCTATAATTTCATTAAGCTGTTCAGTTTCTGCATTGGACCACCATAGTTCTATACGCAATAATGACAAATGGGGCAATATAAAGTAACTTGAAAAACCTAAAGCCCCAAAAAGACAGTCTAATTCCCAAAATAAACCAATAACCTAAAACCCCGAGAAGACAAATAATAAAATACCCAAAAAACCAATAACCTAAAGCCCCGAGAAGACAAGTAGTCTAATACCCAAAATAGACCAATAGCCTAACGTACAATAAAGACAAACAGCCTTATACCCAAAAGAAACATAAAATCGTAATTCCAATAATGACAAACAGCCTAATACCCAATAGAACCCAATAACCTAAAGTCCAACAAAGACAAATAGCCCAATGTCCAAAATAAACCAGTAACTTAAAGAACAACAGAGACAAGTAGCTGAAATCCACAACAAGATGAGAACTAACACAAATCTAACAAAGACCAATTTAAAAAAAAAAGACTAAATTATAAAGTAAAAAAACGGTCGCACGACTTTTTTTACCTTTGCTGTGGTATTCGTGGGGTTTTAAAGGCTGAAGACTATAGCCCGCTTAGCCACTGCTGTTCCACTTCGTATGCTGGCTTTGTTTGTTTATTTCACCCTCAACATAAAAACAGCATATTCCTAATCGGGAATTTTGGGATATGATCCGCTACTTTCCCTATCAGCAGGTAAGAATCAAAATAATGATTCGATTGACTACTCTATAAAAATATAACTTAAAAGCAAGTTTCTCTTGCATTTGGTAATGACTGTGTGACAAGAGTACCAGGTACGTCAATTATGACTACTAGTTATTTTTCCTTCGATTGATGTCTTCATTATTCCATCTATAACCAACGAGAACAGGAAGATCGAGAGCAGGCATCATTTTTGCACCAATATTTGCACCCGAAAGTTGTCAGTCAGTCCTCCTTTATGTACGACTCTACTAATTGTGCTTTTGGTCATATTCTGGTTAAGGGTTGTATACTTCTCTGGTATCTCAAAGTTTCTCAACAGTTGCCATGGGGTAATTTGATTCACACTGTCAAAGACCTTTTCATAGTCTATAAAATTGGGATGAATATCAACATGAAGAAAACCTAGCTTCTTGAGTTCAAGACTATCAACGAAGAACCAATCATGCTGGGAGGAGAGCAGTTGGAAGAATTGGATATCTTAACATATTTGGACATGACAATAAACGCATACGGATATACAGATGTGAGGATTATAATTGGAAATACAAGAGTAACAATTCTGACACTAATAAACATATGGAGATTCAGAGAAATCAAGATTCCTACTAAAGTTAGAATAGTCAATGCCAGTGTCAAGTTACTGTTGCGGTTTGGAGCGGAGACATGAAAAATGATCAAGGTCATACAATAAAGACTGCAGTCCTTCGTTAACAGATGCCTACGAAAGATTATTGATATAAAGTGGCAGGACACTGTGAGGAAAGAATACCTATGGGAAAGGAGCCAACAACATTCATTGGAACAACAAATTGAGCAAAGAAAATGGGACTGGATAAGACAGACGATGTGGAAGACACAGTCCAACATAGCCAGACACTCTCTTACATGGAATTCTCAAGGGGAGAGAGAGAGAGAGAGAGAGAGAGAGAGAGAGAGAGAGCGAGTGTGAGAGAGAAATAGACTCATACTTACATGGAGTAGAGAATGTGAGAAGGAATTAAGATCCAATAATTATGCACTGAGAGAGGCAGGAAGACCATCACAGGCCCGTGCGTGCTGGCGGGATATTGTCAATGGCCTATGCACCAGGAGGAGCGACAGGCTTTGATTGATTGATTGAATCGAGGTCGAGGACCTAAATCCAAAGAAAGGCCGATAACCTAAAACGCAAAAAACACCAAAAAACACCAAAACCTAACGAAAACAAATAATTAGAAAAACAATCAAGAAAAAGATGATGTTACCTAATAAACCATAGAACATAATGCTAATGTAAGCCGAAAGCACTTTCGTCTTTTCTGACTGTTTATTATCATGTTTGATTTGAAGCCATACGGGAAAGACTACTTACAACATTTTTAAATATCTCTTTCCCCACTTACACAGCGGTGTTATTAAGTCGGCTTTCCGCACAGATAATCCCATAGAAATAAATAACACGGTGTGATATTCAGGGAGAAAACAGTTCTATTTTTAACAATTCTGTTTGCTACACGACATAATGTTTACATCTTAATGGATCTGTATGTAGAATATGCTGGAGTGGCTATCATCAAATATGATGCAAACGGGCACTTAAGACGGTTGTAGTTGGACTTCAAGCCCCAGCATGTGAAAATATATTACTGTTATAAACAATATTAATTTCTGCGGAGCAGACTGTCTGTAGGTGTCAGTGCGTTTTGAATAACGAAAAAAGGAAACGAAAAAATATAAACAGCGTTACAAGTATGTGACAATCAAACACTATCACTTCTTAGACTTGAATAGGTCTGAGATGAATGAGTAAAAGGTTGAAAGGTCTGAGTGTGTCTCTTCATTTGTACTTTAGTATCTTCTGTAGAAGACTTTTATGTCTCGTATTGTGTTCCAGCCAAGTAAATCGAGCGTTTTTGTATCATATGCAATAATTTTCTTTGTGTGCGTACATTAGTGAGCAGATTGTCAGTGGATCTTCTTTCTGCCCAACTCACTCTTTCCGTCTGTGGTGGCACCACATTTCAAATGTTTCAAAGCTTTTTACATTCTTCTTCGATAAAGCCCCAAACAATGCTATTGGTCTTATATGAGTATCGATTATATGTTTTCTCAGTTCTATCCCGATATTCTTTGAGGTTAACAATTTACGTTTTTCTCTGAAGCCCTTTTTTGCCATCCATTACTATCCTTGTTTTCTGTCTCATTGAGGGCATTACATGTTATGGTTTGCCCCAAATATGTAAACTTCTGTACATGTTCGATTATTTCTCCATTGATGGATACATTTATCTGCCCATGTTGCTTTGATATTACCAAAGTCGTTGTCTTAGAGGTGTTTATTTTCATCCTAAACTCTTTGGCTTGCTATTCATTTTTTCAAGAAGCATTTGCAACATTGCTACTGAGCCTCCCACTATCGCTTGGTCATCGGTAAATTGGATGGCATTAACTTTCTTACCATTAACTTTGACACTTCTATTACAACTCTACATAACCTTGTCCATCATCATCTCAGAATATGCGCTTACAGTGACTCGTTGAAAACAAGCAGCCCTGCCATTTTATGGAAACTGGATCCGTGAGTTTTCTGTGATAAAAATAATCGCCTCATTATTTTCATACAGGTTCTGGATTAACTTAATGATTGTTCTTTATATACATATTTGCTGCAGAATCTTAAAAAGTTTGCTCCAGTTGACACGATCAAAGGCTTTCTCGTAGTCAATAAAATATATAAATAGTGATCGTCCTAGATCGATAATTCTTTCTGCGAGAAGCCACAATGATACGATGGTCAGTGTACATCTGAGGTTGAGAAATTCATACTGGTTATCTTTAAGTAACATATATTTTTCCATCAATTCTCATCTCAATAATCTTCACAAGAATTTTAGATGCATGTGTTATAAACTTATCGTTGGCAATTGACCATTTTCTAAATCATTTGATTTTTTTTAGCAAAGGAATTCATATTGAACTTGTGTGATCTTTTGGCCATATTTCATTGTTCTAATTGTCATTAACATATTGAAAAATTAAATTGTGTAGAATTTCTCCAGCTGCTTTGAGTAGCTCGATAGGTAACTCATCTATCCCTGGTGCTCTATTTTTCGGGATAAATGAAAGTGCGTTTTTAAATTCTTCTCTGGTAATAGGTAATCTCTCTTCTGTTAAAGGTATGTCATTTGTGTCATTTTATTATTTTGATAAAGGCACCCATCATCGTACAGTTTCTTAACATATTCTCTCCATCTCACTTTTGTGTTCTCTAGCTTTGTTATTGGTTTCCTATTCTTATAATTAATCATCTCTGAATGTATGCCCTTATGATTACGAAACGATTTTTTTACTTTCTTATGGACGGTGGAATATCACTGTTCTCTCTAGATCTTCATTTTCCTGCATTGGTCTATGCACCATTTTTCTGGCGACATCTTGTATTCTCGATTTAATTCATTCTTGATACGCTTATGCGTAGCAATGTCATGCACTTTATTTATATTCTACCATTGGCGTCTGTCCTCCATTTTGTTTATCATTTAACATGTTACCCAAGGCTTCATTTTTTCTTCTTTCTTGTTACCCAATGTTATCTCATCTGTCTCTTTAACTGCCTTTTTTCTTTTATATTCTGCCACTGATGATCTATATCGACAAAAAGGAGTTTTTTTCCTAAAACAGCAGTCATCTGGTTTTGGAATTCAACTTTTTTGTCTAACTCGTTTAAAACACTTAAAGTTTTTTGTAATTGTCCTGGGTTCTACATTCGTAGTTCATATTAAGCAAATTATGATCTAAACATGCATCAGATCCAGGTTGATCAATGTATTTTTTAACTCAGTTTCTCTATCTTGTTTTCACGATGATATAATCTCAATTATATTTTCCTCGATTACAGGACTTTTCTATGTGTATTTCCTTCTATCCGCGTTTTTATTCTAGGTGTTTGTTATTGTGTAGTTTTCCTGGTGGCAGAAGTCTACTAGTCTTTGTCCTCTTTCCCTTCTAATACTCAGCCTATGCTTCACAACTATGTCCCGCTCAGAGCCTATGCCAACAATCACATTCAAATCTCCAATTATCACTACATTACCTAAGGCTGTTTTTGTTCTCAGTATTTGCTCTAGAATACCATACTTCTCTACAATCTCATCTTCACCGTGTGCATATATATTTGTATTGTGACTATCTACCGCATGAAAAGCCATTCTCAGTGACATGCATCTGTAGTTGTGTATGGTCACCTCTCTCAGCGCAGCTGTTGATAGTTTATCCAACATGCAGGCTACTTCTCCGTCCTATGACATATGCTGGGTATATTATATTATATTCCTCACTTTACTGATGAATCTGCGTTTAAAGCAACCATCAAAGCAGGTTATGGCGTCTTTATAAAATGCCCGGACAGATCCTCTAATGAACTGTCTAATGCTTGCGGGGAGGTTTGCTATAACTATGAAGCTGCTCACTGCACTTGAAGCCGCTTTGTACTATCTGAGGACCGTTTTTGATGCTTTTCCTTCAATGGTCCAAAGCACTGTTATTTTCACAGATTCAATAGCAGCTCTTCAAGCATTAGAAGTTGTTGACCATTGTAGACCTGACCGTATCCAAATATTTCTAGACATTGATCACATTATCACTTCCAGTGCTGTCAAAATAGTTCTGCAGAGGATCCCTGGACACTCAAGCACCCCTGGCACTGACAAGGCAGACGGACTAGCAAAGGGGGGATCAAGACAAAAACAGCCACACACAGCAACAATTTTATTAACAGGCAAACAGCTCATAAGATCCGCGAACAAAGAACTTTTGCTGAACAGATGGGACATATGAAGCACGTGAAGAGAGGTCTACAGACATATGGCAAGCTCCAGTCCAAATGACAGTGTAAATCAACTCACAAGAAATGATCAGAGCATCATGTTCCGACTGAAAACCCAACACATCCCACTAAACAAACACCTGAACAGAATCCAACCACAACATACTCCTGAGTGCCAGCTGTGTACACACTCATATGAAACCGTTGGTCATCATCACTTTGAGTGCTCAGCGCTCAATTTTTGTGTGCAAAAAGGCTTCTTCCTCTTCGCCAGATACATGGAACACTTTGAATAGCACTTAAACAACAGCTGATAAATACGTGCAGATACCACTACATGGCATCGGGTCGAAGTGCAAGAGCTCGGATGCTGCTGGATCCGTAACAACAACAACATATTTCTCACTTTGATGTTCCCCTCTTTGCTTTAACGTGTCTCACTTAATGCAAGTACATTTATTTGTAGCCTTCTCATCTACATTTTGCTGTTTTCCAACTTTCCCGCCTTGATCATTGTACGAACGTTCCACGTACCGATATTGAAACAAGGATCTTGCTTCCTCTCTTACCGGACACTACCCCTGGATCATTTAAGGTCCCGTCTTTGTCGGTATGATGACGATGTGACATACCATAAACCTTTCTGGGGAATGTAATGTGGTAGTTTCCCCTTGCCTTCTTAAGTTGCCCACTTACACCGGTGGTTACTCGATCTACATGGTTGCGATAGCAGAACCCTACGCGTTGCCACATTGCTACCATATTATTATATCGATATATTAAATCGGACAATACTACATATGTAATTATCCCAATACCAATAAAATCGAATGCAATAGAATGCGAATAATGCTCTAGAATGGTGTGTATCATGGTTCGATAAATCTGCAGAAAATAATTAAGAAAAGAAATGATAACAAAGCAGAATCTATTCTAAATGAAAACCAGTTTGGGATTAAACAAAAATACACAAGCTCTAGAGACACAATTGGAACACCGAGGTTTCTTGTAGAACGAATGATTGAGAAAAGCGTATAGCACCCTTTCTTATTTTTGACTACAATCCGAAGTCTTTGCGGGTGAAAAAAAAAACAGAACGGATGGAATTAGCGAAATTCTTGGAATGGACAAATTTGCCACGATGTGTGATCCTTTCAAGTTTGTGTCCTCAATTAAGCAAATTTCTAATTTCACACACGACCCACCCCCTCCCCAGCTATTTAATCCAACCATGTGTTATTATCATCACCAAGTGCCGTGCCGGTTGGCGATGGCGACTATGGATCACCAATTCCTCTTCTCAATAATGTCGTTTATTAGTTTCGATGTTGACGTCTTCCATGTCATTCCTTCAAGCTGTCCATTATTTTCTCTCTCTCTGTTTCCCTTTGTTCTTCTTTCCTGCAATTTTCCCGTTGTCACCGCGGTCCCAAGCCGTTTCTTCTCATGGAATGCCAGAAAAAGAATGACTGTCTTGTCCTAATTTTTAATATGCCATTTCTGTGTGTCTGTCTCATCAAGTACCTCATTATTAGTCCTCTCTTCGGCCCATCGAATTCTCAACATACGACCCGTCTCTACCACACCCTAACTGTCCATCTAATTCTCAACATACGACCCGTCTCTACCACACCCTAACTGTCCATCTAATTCTCAACATACGACCCGTCTCTACCACACCCTAACTGTCCATCTAATTCTCAACATACGACCCATCTCTACCACACCCTAACTGTTCATACCGCCAACAAGGGAAAATGGTTTAATTCCTGAAATTTATATAATTCAATCCGACTAAAAATGATGTTAGTTCCCGTAAAAAATATAAATATATATATATATTAAAACACACAACTCGATAGTAAATTCAAACGATCGTGACAGTAGATAGCTATCGAAACCATTCAGCCACGCGAATATCTGTAAAGGGAGTGCCAGGGCATTAAACGTCACGTGACTGCCAAGTAAATTGGATCACAAGTTCTCAATTTGCTTTTAAACAATATACATACTATTTTGCCAATAATTTGTAAAGGAAGTATATAGTTTCGTGAATAAGATGAACTGATTTACAAATCGTTCATAGAATGTTCAGTGAACATTTCTTCTCAAGACACACAAGTAACAAGTACACCACACAGCCGAAAAAAGTATGTCGAGAACAGAAGACAACGCAGTGGCATGATCAGACAACTTCTACACCAGCTTTTGGGTTGACTAAACGTATAATAATGATAAATATATTACAGAGCTAGATCTGACAGATTTTACCTTCTCTAACTCGCCACATTTTCACTTGGGTGCCAATTCTTTCTTCATTGTGCGAAGGACAAGAAATATTATTGGGGCTTTTTCATATATTACTTGTTGGTTTTCTCTTTTCTTCATTCCGTTTTGTTGTTATTATAATTTGCTTGTTTAGAATTTAGATTATGTCTCCTAATATCGAACGCATCTTTAGCCATTCCTGTTTGACGGTTTACTTCTCATTCACGCCTAACAGCTGTTTCTCCGTTTTTCGAAACCATTTTTATCTAAAATATTTATGTCATCTCACGTCTCTCCAAAGCAAACCATTATGTATCTTCCATTTGTGTCTAAAATATTTATGTCATGTAACGTCTCTCCAGAGCAAACCATCATTTATCTTCCATTTGTGTCTAAAATATTTATGTCATCTAACGTCTCTCCAGAGCAAAAAATTATTTATCTTCCATTTGTGTCTAAAATATGTATGTCATCTAACGTCTCTCCAGAGCAAACCATCATTTATCTTCCATTTGTGTCTAAAATATTTATGTCATCTAACGTCTCTCCAGAGCAAACCATTATTTATCTTCCATTTGTCTCTAAAATAGTTATGTCATCTAACGTCTCTCCAGAGCAAACCATTATTTATCTTCCATTTGTGTCTAAAATATTTATGTCATCTAACGTTTCTCCAGAGCAAACCATTATTTATCTTCCATTTGTGTCTAAAATAGTTATGTCATCTAACGTCTCTCCAGAGCACGCCATTATTTATCTTCCATGTGTGTCTAAAATATTTATGTCATCTAACGTCTCTCCAGAGCACGCCATTATTTATCTTCCATTTGTGTCTAAAATAGTTATGTCATCTAACGTCTCTCCAGAGCAAACCATTATTTATCTTCCATTTGTGTCTAAAATAGTTATGTCATCTAACGTCTCTCCAGAGCAAACCATTATTTATCTTCCATTTGTGTCTAAAATATTTATGTCATCTAACGTCTCTCCAGAGCACGCCATTATTTATCTTTCATTGTTGTCCTCCCTGTTTTATCTTATTTTGATTGTATGGCTCAAATATTGTAGTATAGACTCTCAATTTCATTACTTTCAGGTTTTCTAGGCAACAACAACTAGACTAATATCATCAGACAATTTGGTACTTGCTTTGGATATTGTACGTCATTAAAGAATGATTGATGCATATGTAATATGTACCACTGGTTATATAGTGAAACTATTCAGGTCGACTGATAATTGTCGGCATTCGATCAAATAATGACCATCTCATTGGCAAACGAATGGATTCTATTGGCGTCCTGAGTGTTATGATTACAGAGAGCTCGCTTCAATGTAGTCTGAGAGTGTCTTTAGTATTATGGGTACATGACGCTCCCTTCTATGTAGCCTGGGAGCATCTTTAGTATTATGGATACAGAGCGCTTCTTTCTATGTAGTCTGTGAAAGTCTTGAGTGCTATGGTTACATAGCGCTCGCTTCAACAGAGCGCTCGCTTCTATTTAGTCTGAGGGCGTCTTTAATGTTATTGGTACAGAGCGCTCGCTTCTATTTATTCTAGACGTCTTTAGTGTTATTGTTACAGAGCGTTCGCTTCTATGTAGTCTGGGGAAGTCTTTAGTGTTATGGTTACAGGGCGCTCGCTTTGCAAGACAATGTAACCGGATGTATATCCTCGATATCAACACGATCCAGTCTACTCAACTTAAAATGGACATATGGAATATAGGCAGAAAGGATAAGGCATCGAGAACAAGCACTCTGATAAACAAGTCAAGGTCTAGAACATAAAAGTTTCTAACACGTTATCTCCGACAGCAGTGGATGCTAAGGGATAACTGTTTTTGTAATTCACTAGATGTAGTTGTCAGATACTCGTGCGATGGCACACGCGTCTTATTGTGAACGAGCTAAGGCTGCGAGATTATGTGCCTCTTTTGGGTGCTCACAGGTTGAACAAATGACACAATTAATGGACAAGACAATTACGTGTGATCCTCATAGCCCAAGTTTAAGTTACTGCTCATAGCCCAAGTTTAAGTTACTGTTCATAGCCCAAGTTTTAGTTACTGTTCATAGCCCAAGTTTTAGTTACTGTTCATAGCCCAAGTTTAAGTTACTGTTCATAGCCCAAGTTTTAGTTACTGTTCATAGCCCAAGTTTAAGTTACTACTGCTCATAGCCCAAGAATAAGTTACTGTTCATAGCCCAAGTGTAAGTTACTGTTCATAGCCCAAGTTTAAGTTACTGTTCATAGCCCAAGTTTTAGTTACTGCTCATAGCCCAAGTTTAAGTTACTGTTCATAGCCCAAGTTTTAGTTACTGTTCATAGCCCAAGTTTAAGTTACTACTGCTCATAGCCCAAGAATAAGTTACTGTTCATAGCCCAAGTGTAAGTTACTGTTCATAGCCCAAGTTTAAGTTACTGTTCATAGCCCAAGTTTTAGTTACTGCTCATAGCCCAAGTTTAAGTTACTGTTCATAGCCCAAGTTTTAGTTACTGTTCATAGCCCAAGTTTAAGTTACTGTTCATAGCCCAAGTTTATGCTCATAGCCCAAGTTTAAGTTACTGCTCATAGCCCAAATTTAAGTTACTGTTCATAGCCCAAGTTTGTGCTCATATCCCAAGTTTTAGTTACTGCTCATAGCCCAAGTTTAAGTTACTGTTCATAGCCCAAGTTTTAGTTACTGTTCATAGCCCAAGTTTAAGTTACTGTTCATAGCCCAAGTTTAAGTTACTGTTCATAGGCCAAGTTTAAGTTACTGTTCATAGCCCAAGTTTATGCTCATAGCCCAAGTTTAAGTTACTGCTCATAGCCCAAGTTTAAGTTACTGTTCATAGCCGAAGTTTATGCTCATAGCCCAAGTTTTAGTTACTGCTCATAGCCCAAGTTTAAGTTACTGCTCATAGCCCAAGTTTTAGTTACTGTTCATAGCCCAAGTTTAAGTTACTGTTCATAGCCCAAGTTTATGCTCATAGCCCAAGTTTAAGTTACTGCTCATAGCCCAAGTTTAAGTTACTGTTCATAGCCCAAGTTTATGCTCATAGCTTACGTTTAAGTTACTGCTCATAGCCCAAGTTTAAGTTACTGTTCATAGCCCAAGTTTATGCTCATAGCTTAAGTTTTAGTTACTGCTCATAGCCCAAGTTTAAGTTACTGTTCATAGCCCAAGTTTAAGTTACTGCTCATAGCCCAAGTTTAAGTTACTGATCATAGCCCAAGTTTTAGTTACTGTTCATAGCCCAAGTTTAAGTTACTGTTCATAGCCCAAGTTTATGCTCATAGCTTAAGTTTAAGTTACTGCTCATAGCCCAAGTTTAAGTTACTGTTCATAGCCCAAGTTTATGCTCATAGCCCAAGTTTTAGTTACTGCTCATAGCCCAAGTTTAAGTTACTGCTCATAGCCCAAGTTTTAGTTACTGCTCATAGCCCTAGTTTAAGTTACTGTTCATAGCCCAAGTTTTAGTTACTGCTCATAGCCCAAGTTTAAGTTACTGTTCATAGCCCAAGTTTTAGTTACTGTTCATAGCCCAAGTTTAAGTTACTGTTCATAGCCCAAGTGTATGCTCATAGCCCAAGTTTTAGTTACTGCCCATAGCCCAAGCCCAAGTGTGACTCGCTATTGTTCTCTCTCTCTCGATCTGTCTCTCTCTCGCGTTCTCTCTCTCTCTCTCTCTTTCTCTCCGATGGGGAACAATTTCAAACAAATGAACATGCAACAATGACGTATAATGATACTAGTTATTGAGGGATATTATATTCATTCCTTACATTGTTTGTAACGTACCATAGATTATTCGTGTCAGTAAATAGTTTCATTCTTAGACTCGTCCTTCATGAATCCAGTGCTGATGTCTGACATCCAGTTTAATTGTTGTTCCCCCTTCCATACATTGATATTACATTTTTCAACAGCTAGTCCTTTGCCATGTGTCTTTATGACTTGGCTTCGTTCGCTCTCAATCTCCCGCTACCAAAATCTGACACGGGCCTAAAAAGCAGAATATAGTCTAGAGAACGGAATACGTTGTATCGTAGTTTACAGCTTGACTGCGATATTTGCACCTTTCGGTTCAACATATCCGACTTCAACAATCATTTTTTAAATACCGGGTTAGCATTCCCCCTTCGATCCCTTCTCCTTAGCCAGTCTGCTCTGTTGCAGCCTGTTATCCAGGATCACCGCGTGGGGGTATAGAAGGGTCTTGGCAACTCTGGTTCTCTGGCTCTTACGCTTGCAGTCAGCTCTGGGTCGCTGACCACTGCAGCTCATGCACTATGATTTGCAAACAATTCTGCTTGATTTCAAAGATTGCTTCAACACTCTACATCTCATAATATGCTCAACCCTCTAACAATAAAATACACTGTGTCTGGAAGAATGGGCCTCTGTTCAATGATTTTCACCAACAGATAATTCCCCTTAGCTCACCAATGAATTGTTAACATTCTTCTTGTAAAGCTGCATATCTCCAACCTTTAGTGAACTGTCACTTTTGAGACGCTGTGCTTTATTTGTTGTCGAACGTTCTCTTTCTAGCGGTTGGATAAGCAATCAGCTGTACATAAATGTACATTAGATTTGGTAGGAACATATGATAACAATTTCATAAGCACATTGTCACAAATGCCATTGTTACATTGTAACGGATACTTTTTAAACTCACACACATTTCAAGATATCACATCGGTTCATCAACAGTGTCACATGATACACAGTATTTTATGACGTAATATTTCTCTGCGTCTCTTCTCTCCATAAAGCTCAATAAGTTTTAAAATAAGACTTTTGAAACCTTAACACGAGACAAGAACTTGAAATAACTTCTAGTGACAAGTTACCGCCTTCACCGTGTTCAAATATTGTTGTTATTAATTTGCTGCTTAATTACGAATTTAATTGTAATTAACTCCCTGCTGTGAAATTCTTTTCGGTGTCAATCCTTATTTTGTATGTCCTTGCTGATCTAATATACAGATCGAGTCATTAAAGTCACCATCTACTTAATTTTCTGCAGGATTGTCTTCACATTTTTGTGCTGATATTTTTGTAACGTTTATTCATTGATCTCTTGTGTGTTTTCATTTATCAAGCGCTTCATAAAGTCACTGTTCTCATTTAAAACATCTTTCTGTCCTTTCGGTGGCTGGTTCTGTGGCTATTATTCCTCATGGACGAAGCATTTCATTCGTTTTTTCTCTGTAACTGAAACATGGGCATATTAATTTAATATGTGTCCTTCATATTTATTAATGTTCATTTGTTAGAATGTTTGATAGCATGCTTATGTTTGAACCAAATTAGCCGCAGGATGGGAAGAAAAGGACCACTTTTACCTCATAAAGCATGTCGTAAAATTTGACTTAAGCCGGATTGTGTTTGAGGCTGGTAACCTTATCATGCAAACAAAAAAAAAGATAATTGCACTGCAAGAGCTCGGATACACGGCTCTTGTAATTGGATGTTATGCAGTTACAACCTGTGTTTCTCATCTCAGCGAAGGTGGATGATTGCAAATGCTAGGAATCAGGGTTTCCTTTAAGAGGGGTCAGCAGCAGTGGTGGCCTACACTTCCCATTGGAACAAACAGATGAAAAATGAAGATGGGCCATTTTTGTTTAGTCCTTTGCTTGTAATTTGGCGAACATAATCTCTCAGTATGAAGTCTCTAATAAGAGTTATATTTGCAGATAGGATTACTGGATAGATAACTATGACTGATAAGGTTAATTTGATTGAAGAGGTTGTTATGTCTGAGGAGGCTTTTGTGACTGATGAGATAAGTTTGGTTGAGGAGATAAATATGAGTGAGGATATTAGTGTGACTGATGAGATGAGTGTGTTTGAGAAGGTAAATATGAGAAAGGATATAAGTGTGACTGATGAGATGAGTGTGTTTGAGAAGGTAAAAATGAGTGAGGATATTAGTGTGACTGATGAGATGAGTGTGTTTGAGAAGGTAAATATGAGAAAGGATATAAGTGTAACTGATGAGATGAGTGTGTTTGAGAAGGTAAATATGAGTGAGGATATTAGTGTGACTGATGAGATGAGTGTGTTTGAGAAGGTAAATATGAGTGAGGATATTAGTGTGACTGATGAGATGAGTGTGTTTGAGAAGGTAAATATGAGAAAGGATATTAGTGTGACTGATGAGATGTGTGTGTTTGAGAAGGTAAATATGAGTGAGGATATTAGTGTGACTGATGAGATGAGTGTGTTTGAGAAGGTAAATATAAGAAAGGATATTAGTGTGACTGATGAGATGAGTGTGTTTGAGAAGGTAAATATGAGTGAGGATATTAGTGTGACTGATGAGATGAGTGTGTTTGAGAAGGTAAATATGAGTGAGGATATTAGTGTGACTGATGAGATGAGTGTGTTTGAGAAGGTAAATATGAGTGAGGATATTAGTGTGACTGATGAGATGAGTGTGTTTGAGAAGGTAAATATGAGTGAGGATATTAGTGTGACTGATGAGATGAGTGTGTTTGAGAAGGTAAATATGAGAAAGGATATAAGTGTGACTGATGAGATGAGTGTGTTTGAGAAGGTAAATATGAGAAAGGATATCAACGTGACTGATGCGATTAATGTAAGTAAGAAGAGTAATGTGACTGAAGCAGAGAATGTGGCATGAGAGATTAGTGTGACTGATGCGATTAATGTAAGTAAGAAGAGTAATGTGACTGAAGCAGAGAATGTAGCGTGAGAGATTAGTGTGACTGATGCGATTAATGTAAGTAAGAAGAGTAATGTGACTGAAGCAGAGAATGTGGCGTGAGAGATTAGTGTGACGTGTGAGATTAATGTGACTTATGACATTAATGTGTTAGATGAGATTACTTTTTCTAAAGCGATTGAGTGAACTTTGTCGGGTCGCTTTGTTAACTAAATGTCAAAGGAGCATGCTTATTTTTTAAAACCATTTTTGTTCCTAACCTAATTTCCATTCCATGTCGTACTTTGCTGTCTGGGCTTTTATCGGCGCGAGACATTGTCTACCATTCTCAGAGCTGAAGAAAGTACAGGGCTATTTAGAGTTCATTTTGCGGTGTCCGAGGTTTATTGAAGTAGAGGAAAAAGCATATGGTCACCAAAGTGGTACTTAGTGTGAACATGACAGAACAGCTGGACCCTCCATCTAAGCATGTGGGGAACGTTTATTAAAGAAGGTTGTGTTTGTGGCTAGCAACCATCTCATGTAAATCCTGTTTTGCTCTATCTATTCCTTTCAGTGTCAGGTGTGAATGCACATCTGCTAAAAGTAGGACAGCGGCCCTGTGATTCGACGTCAAATGACGCATCAAAATCGATGTGTTCTGAAGAGTGTAGTTTGTGGACGAAACCGGTCGGGAAAGCCGAGTTAATTCAAGCCATTAGATCTCATTGTGAATGTCATGCGACCAAACTCAATTACAAGCTCAGGCTCAAGATAGTAGTCCTAACAGAGCATTGCAGAAGTTGGTAACAGCGTCAGGAGACGGGACAAACTTGCAAAAATCGTTGAAGGTGGAATATATCTGCCATTCGTCTTCAGAAAAGGGAATTCGAAAAGAAAAAAGACTATTTTAAACGATAGAAAAAGCAAGTAAAGTTTAACTATTAAAAAAAAACATAACACAGTTATAAAGTACCATATGACATCTCTCATATATACAATCAGAAAACATAGTTGAATCGCCAGGCACACATTCCTACCTACAGCTGTACTTTGTGTCGTTAATTGTTGTTATTTAAGATTTTCATTTTCTTTCGGCATAGCTATATTCCTTACAACTAAAAACAAATATTGTTTTGGTTATATCATAGCACGTGGCACATAATAAATAACCGACATCCGTGTCTGATCACTTGTACAGCGATAAAATGAACTGGATGTCTGCAGTCAGGGCATACCATCGGATTTTCTTCTTTATGTCGTTATTAAGACACAAGACTTCGTAAACTGGTACGTGGCCTAGTTAAGACTGCATAAACAGGTACGTGGCCTAGTTAAGACTTCGTAAACAGGTACGTGGCCTAGTTCAAGCTTCGCGATCTCCAATTGTAAATGAGCATCTGCTTATGTTAGATTTAAGGAAGCCAAATACCTATAAAAGGTCACCCCAATCACACGAACACTGACAGACCTACCCCACTCGAGTATCTAACACATCATTCCTGACGGTGTTTGCTACTGGACTATGTTATCATAACAATAGAAACAATAAGACAACATATCCAACACTAACAAGATGTATATAGTTAGCAATCTAAACTGTTTAAATAATCACTGGGCCCGTATCTTGTTTGTTTGCGTACACTCACTAATCCATATTTTGCTGAATAAACAATTCAAAAAAAGAAAAGAGGCATGCAGTGAAGATGGCTATCGCTGGGAGAAGCACACAAAAGAAATGATAGTTCGTCGTTCAATAGAGAAGTGACATTTTGAACCATCACACGTCCACATTTTGAACCATCTTCTTTTCCGGTAATGAAACGAATGAAAGCTCAGATTTGTGATTTGCATAAAAATGTCGCTCCAGAATCAAGTAACAGAAGCCTGGAGATTATTAATCAAGATGTTTCGCTGAAGTTACAAAAAATGAACGTCTGTAATTTCAAAAAGAAATCCGGATGTGAGAGTTAATGGATCTGTATTAGGACATAGTTTCTGAAGTCCCAGACTGGCAAGATTCGCCCGACAATCTTCTGTCTTTGATTATGATCACGAAAATGTCAACTTGAGTTTTTCAACCAATTTCAAACATCTTGGTAAATGTGATGTAGCTAGAGTAATAGTGTATACAACTTGTATGATCTACTTATGACAGGGTAGATATTGTGTCAGACATGTTGAGTTATAGTTTATATAGCTTGTATGATCTACTTATAACTTAACTTAACGTATTTATACTGGTTTAGAAGACCCTGCAGAGTCTGTATACAACCAGTTAAATTTACATCACCTTGCTCTAAAGGCTATGCGCATCCAGTTTATGACAGGGTAGATCGTGTGTCATACATGTGGAGTAATAGTTTCAATAACTTGTATGACCTACTTATGACACTGTTGTTCTTTTGTTATATAAACATGCATAACGAATACGCTAATGTGCATTTTAATGGAAAGTTAGAGATCAAAGCGAGAAGGTAAAATACAGAGGTCACTGAGTTTTCAATAATAATTACAACTGACAGTTTCTCAATGTACCAGTCGTAATATACTGTAAATAGCGTGACATATTTTGTGTTGTATAACGGGTTTTTAAATGGCTTTCATTTATCTCGAGACAGGTTCCTGAACTCTTCTTCTTCTTCTTCTTCCTCGTACGCAGTCAGACAGTAACCATTATTTTTTCGAAAAAAGCAGCCGTCATCCTGAGGCTGTCGACACTGCCATAGAGCTTATCTAGTGTTGCCACTGGTGATGGCCACATCTGCTCTCTCTGATCCTCGTATGTCGGGCAGTTTTGCAGAAAATGTTCAACGGTCATTTTTCCGGTACCACACGGGCATTCGTCGGTGCCACCTATCTTCAATTTGTTTAATAGGTTGTACCTCAGTCTATTGTGGCCAGTGCGAAGTCTGAAGACCACGACCTGCTCTCTTCTGTTCAACTGGTAATAGGCATCGTTTTCTTTTGTAGCCAGTATGTTCGGTTTCCCATTTGGTCATGTATCTAGCTCTAATGAGCCGTTTTTACTCTTCGTACGTCATACTAGTATCTGTTTGTGGTAGTTTTGCACCTTCTTTTGCCAGTCTGTCTGCCTCCTCGTTGCCTTGGATGTTGCAGTGGGATGGAACCCACTGTACCATTACCCTTTTCTGTACGGCCTGCTGGCATAGTTGACAGAGTCCTGCTCTTAAATCATTAAGTTCAGTATTTTTCTGGCTTTCCAGTGCTGTGACTACGACCAGTGCATCTGTAAGCACGACTATATGGCTTTCATTCTTTTTACCTGTCACTATTTCTTCCATTGCCGCCCTCAGTGCCTCTGCCTCCGCTCTGAAATTGCTTGTGTATTTTCCAGTAGCGAATGAAAGTGTTATTTTTCTGCCATTTGGTACGCTCAAGAATGCCCCTGCCCCTCCGTACTGTGTTGTATTTGTTACGGAACCGTCGGTGTATGCATGGGTCCAGTCCATGCTTGGGTAGTTTTCCGTTATGTAACTCAGGGTAGAATCTCTTCTTTCTTTATCGGACTGGCAGTTTTTGTTTCTAATACCTGGTATATTTTCTACCACCTCTGTAAATATATGCTGCCTCCAGGTAGGTTTTCGTACAGTAGGGATGGGCTTTGGTGTTGTTAGTGCGTTCATGGGGTTTTCGTGCATCTTTGCTTTGGCAATTTCTGCAAAGTTTCTTCGCTTTAGTTTCCCATTTCCGAAATTGTTTAGTCTCTGGTGCATTGGATGGTCAGTCAGTCTTCTGAGTTTCTCTGATTGCAGCTGGGCTCTGCAGTCTCTTCTGTTGGTCAGGGATTGCAGTTTTGTAATCTTTTCAAGTTCTACAATTGGCGTTGACTTCATGTCTCCTGTTAAAACTCTCATGGCTTGGTTTTGGAGTTTGCTAACTTTATCGAAGTTCGCCTTTGCTGCTGTTGTCCATGCCGCAATGCCATACTCCAGAACTGGTCTCACTCTTCCAGTGTACAGTTTCTTTAGTATGCTTTCGTCTGCTCCCCAGCTTGTGCCAGCAAGTTTCCTCATGATTGCCATTCTTTCTCTGGCTCTCATTCGGTTTCTCTCGATCTGACTTTTCCATGTCATTCAAGGGACTCTAAATTACACTATTTTTTAATTCTTTTTTTTTCATTCTATAGTAATAATAAGTAACTGATAACTTTTATTTATAAATATATTTAATATTTTTTAAATAATTAATTCAATTAAATATACACATATTAAAATGAATCATATTATTACATAACTATAATTTAGTATATGAATATCTATTCATTCGTAATCTATAACATTTTACTTAAGAAAAGTAAAAATTACTAATAAAGTAAAAATGTTACTTATGTAAATTTTTACTTGTTATTGTTTGTATTACATTTATATTATAGAGTTTTACTTTTTTTTACTGTCATACGACATTTTTCCCATTGCTGGGGTAGTCGAGGGGTTTTGAAGGCTGAGAACGACAGGCCGCTTTGCCACTGCTGTCGCCACGTCGTGTGCTGGCTATGTTTGTTTATTTTATCCCCAACAGAAAAACAACATATGCCATACCGGGTATTCTAACCGCTGCCCTCCTTGTCGGCAGGCAGGCCTTGAAACCATTCGGCCACGCGCTCCTATTATTATAGACTATTAATATAATTTAAAAAATAAATAAGCTTTTGCAAAAAAATATTTTAACTATATAAAAGATAGGTATTATTAAATCAAATATAATTCAATTTATTTAAATAATTACTTGTTTATATTAGAAATTATTTTTGTTAAATTATCAAATAATAAATTAATTAGTATCGATGATTTTAAAGAATTTATCTGTATTTAATATTTATTTAATATTTTTACCTACTTAAATATTAGTATTCCTATTGAAAATAATGTTTGTATTTAAAGAATATAATAAATAATGTGTTTTAATAAATTAGACAACTATATTGTTAACTAAATTATTTTAAATAATAATAAACTATTAATAATAATATAATTATTAGTTTAGGCGGCAATAATATTAGAATAAAGTCTAGAAATGAAGTTGACATAGGGTAACTAAAAAGCAGCCCCTGGTCAGGACAGGGGGCAAGTGGTTGTCACTCAAGTGGAGATGTGATAGCTATGGAGTTGCCTGGAGCACTTGCCTGTGTGTAGCACATAAAGAACAGTCCGACGTGACAGATAGTCAGACAGTATCCTTTGATTTTTTTCCCTCCTTTTTCACATTGTGGGTAGGTACTATTTTTAAGTGAAAGTATCGGAGCACAGAGCAAACACGAGATTGGAAGATAGAGGAACCCACCCTAGCATTATCCCTAGCTCCGAGGTTGCACTCGTGGACCCCCGTTAATGTGAGTTTTTATCCAAACGGACTCTCAAATCTTTTTAAGGATGTTTAGAATGGATGATTATGGCATGTGTGGGTAACAGTCATAGTGGTATTAATCATGTGCTGGCTTGTATATCCTAGTCATGTAGATGCTTGTTGGAATGAGAAAGCTGAAACTGAGGCCTTGGAGTCACCGGCAGTTGGGACATTGAGAACATGGATGACCTATTAAATGGCTACCTCTGGATAATGAAACTGCAATCGATTAATCAGCGATCCAAATGGTGTACAATTTAGAAATCAAGGTGTATGAGATGACAGAGAATGTGTGTGTACATCCAGCGAGCTACGTAGACCATCTGCATACATTTCCTTTGTCATTGACTGAAAGGGACTGAGCACTGTAGGTCTACCAATGTGCAATGACGTCGATAAAAGAGAACATATAACAGAATGAATTAGAAGAGAACAATAACAGAAGGAATTAGAAGAGAATAATAATGGAAGGAATTAGAAGATAGCATACAATAGAATGAATTAGAAGAGAGCATATAATATAATGAATTAGAAGATGGCATATAATATAATGAATTAGAAGAGAGCATATAATATAATGAATTAGAAGAGAGCATATAATATAATGAATTAGAAGAGAGCATATAATATAATGAATTAGAAGAGAACAATAACAAAATGAATTAGAAAAGAGCATATAATAGAGTGAATTAGAAGAGAACATGCAATAGAATGAATTAGAGGGGAACATACAATAGAATGAATTGGAACAGAACAATAACAGAATGAATTAAAAGAGAACATATAATAGAATGAATTAGAAGAGAACAATACCAGAATTAATTAAAAGAGAACATACAATAGAATGAATTAGAAGAGAGCATATAACATAAAAAAGAATAACTTTCAAAGTGATCCCAGCTTACTCCCCCACCCCACCCCCACCCCCACCCCCCACCTCCAATCAACAACAAATCACTTCCTCGGCTATGGCTCTTTGTCAGCTTTATGTGATACTCGCTCGACAGACGACAAGCTAGTGTAGCCGCCATGATATTTGTTGACCCACAAGTAATTATCATATCCACGTACAGAACAAAGTTGGGAAGGAGACCACTCTGGCCGTTTTGAAAATGGCGCATTCCTCCAACTATCCAGACAAGATCAGGTGATTATACTTCGACAGAACAAAACAGACTTGAGATGTCATTTCAATTATAAATTCAAGACTGCCACTTCAGACCTTTGTACTTTCGGCACAACCCAGGTGACAGCGTACTGCTCATCACACAGTAGTGAAAGGAGTAACACGTGATTACAATTGACTTTCCAGGAAAACTGTACGGAAATGGATAGGGCTTCGATCTGACAGCTGCTTTTGTTAGACTCATTGAGGTCGAAGTTTAAAGACGAAAGAAGAAAAGGAAGAAGAAGAAGAAGAAGAAGAAGAAAAAGAAGACGAAGAAGAAGACAGCTATTAATAAATAACAATATAGAAAGGGCTTGTCATAAGTCTTCACCCTGACCATGAAGGAGTAGGAGGAGAACGTTGTAATTTGGCACATATGTAGTTCATTCAATTCGAATTAGACTTGAGAAGTATGAATGTCCCTACTCGACGGCTTTGCCCGGTATCGTGCATGGCGCAACACACCTTATTGTCCGGATCTGCTACTCTTACGGTTTGTCAGAGCAATGGAGAAATCAGAGACCAGAATTGTGATACAATTATTGATGTTGCAGGGTAAAACACCTACAGAAATACACAGGGTGATGGAACCAGTGTTTGAGGAATTCTGTCCTTCGTATGCTTCTGTGAAAAACTGGTGTAGGCTGAACATGCGAAATGTATGCGCCCGCTGGTTCCCGCGTCTGCTGATATGTGAACAGAAACAAACGAAAGGATGATTGATATGGCCAGTTGCTAAAAAAAACACTTTTTTCCAACAATGGTGGCAGTAGATCAGACTTGGGTTCACCATTATGGAGCAGAATCCACAATTTCCAGCATGCAGTGGAAAAACCCTGGCTCCCCAACACATGTCAAGCCAAGAGAACAGAAATCTGCAAGAAAAGTTATGCTGACTGTTTTTTGGGACGTCAAAGGTGTCATATTGAACGATTACTTGCCTCATGGGCAATATTATGCAGATCTCCTTACCAAACTAAGAAAGACTGTGACCAGAAAACGAGGGATATCGTGCATTCAAAATCTGCTTTTGCGTCAAGGCAAGTCGCCCTCCCATAGAGCAAGGCTTGTGCTGCAAATAGCCAATGATTTGAATATTCAAATTCTTCCATCCCCCCTCTTCCGACCCCCCCCCCCCCCCATTTACTCAGGATTTAGCTGTATCATATTTTTTTTCTTTTCCCAAAAATTAAAAAAACAGCTGAAAGGAAATCATTTTGACAATGACCAATATGTCATACTGGCTTATGATAAATTGTTTAGTTCGAAAAATAGGTTACTTTATTCTGACGGTCTTTTTAAGATCACTCAGTGACGGCAAAAATATATAAATTCATGTGGTGGCTACATTGAGAAGGTATAAGCACTGTGCCTAATTTCAACTTTCTCGTCCTACACCTTCATGGTTAGGGTAAAGACTTATGGCAAGCCCCTTGTATTAGACCGTGGGACATCTGGATAATTGTCAACACTAAAAGCGACAATGCAGAAATAAAGCCAGAACTTATGAAAAACCATGACATGTATCATACTGAAAGACACACGAAGAAGACAACATAAAAACAACATCAATAACAAGCACACATAATTATCAATTTAATCAGCCCTATCATTCACAGTCATCAAATAAATCATGGTGGAGGAAGTATCGCTGCAACTGGTGGACAGTGGATAACTTTTCCGTTTCTGTGCAGCATAATTGACACGTCAGAGGTTACAAATGCAGGTAAAGAGACCATAATGACATTTCTGACACAAAAACAATATAGATAAAGAGAAATCAGGAATCATATCTTGATAACGAGGTGCAGAATGCATGGTTACGGCCCGACTTGCATTAGAGTTACAATATTCAACGTCAGTGTTAAGTAGGTGCTTTTGTATGGAGATGAAACATGGAGAACGACCTAGACAATTCAACACATTCTCTGGTCGTTCGTTAACAGGTGACTGCGAAGGGAAACGGGCACAAAGTTGCAGGAAATGCTGAATATAGACGATCTATGGAATGGCGTCAACAACAGCAGCTCGTACAACAGATATGAAAGAAAAGCGCCATCCAATATAATTAGACAGGCTCGTACATTGGATGATCAAAGGAAAGGAACATGAGGTAGACTTAAATATGCAGAGAATAGAATGTGAGAAGGAACTATAATTAAATGAATTCACCTGGAGAGAGATAGACAGAGCAGCCTGGTACTGTGTAGGCTGGTGGGATGGAGTCAATAAACTATACCCGAGAGGAACGATGATTTTTTATTAATAATTAATGGACCCTTTTGGGTTGCAGTGAGAACATAGGTGTACTAATTAAAGTATTTCTGTTCTAGTAAGCCGTTTTGTTGGTGCGTTCCGTTAAACTCTGTCTTTATGCTGCAAAGGTGATATTGTTACCTTGTTGGACTCAACTATGTAGTTTCTATTACCTTTTTTTTAAAACTGGTTTGTGCTTTATACCTTCCACTGACTTCCTTATCTACTTTCAATTTAGGTAATTTCACAGTATGTGCTTCTGGCAATCATCCGAAAGTAATCAATTTATTGTTGACTGACGTATTTCATACATTGAGAGTGTGCAGATACAAACTCCCAGTCTCTCAATAATAACAAACTAAAGAATATATGTGATTTCACATATAAAAAATGAACACACACAAATTCAATGTAAAAAAAATTAATTTGTATATGAAAATAAACATAAAAATTATACATTATTCGCATAAGAAAAGTACCGAAATATAAATCTATATTTACTATGTATAGTTTATCTCCCTTAAGCATCATATTTATCATTAGCGGCATTCATGATCACGAGTGTCTGCTTGGCCCAGACCCTCATCAAACTGTCGTCTGTCCTTGGCATCATTCGGGTCCTTATATTCGCCAGAATCGCAGTCCAGATAACTGACGGTTTCTAGACATATTTCTGCTTAAGTAGTAAACGGCCGTCTGGAAGTAGAAATTACACCGAGGTGCACGTCACTCTACTGCACCTCCTACTGTGGTTGTCTTCAAGAGGACTTGGAAACCACTGACAAAAAATAGGTCTCTTGTGTTAGTGTATATACTGTTTGGGCAGATTTCAATATTTAAGTCTATGAAATCTTTTTTATAGATTCTAAAGCACTAGTTTATATACTAATTTAGGTAGATTACAATGCTCAAGTCTATAGAATTCTGAGACCAATTCCATGGCAGTAGTGTATATCATGTTTAGACAGATTCCAGTGTGTTATTCTATAAAGCTTTTGATTATATTTTAATGTTCCCAGATAAAAAGCGAACGCAAGTTTGTAGACGGTAATGGCGATCTTGTCGGCTCCTGCGCCAAATGAAAATGTGCCTGTCTCTGGTCTATATCATCCTTATCTGTAATGGTAAAACAATTTTGTACAATTAATTTGAATAGTCCTCGACATAAATACTGGTCGGTTCTGGAGATCGTTATTCGGATATCGATCAATACTATACTTAATCATGACGCTTTCGTTGCGTATTGTAGCAATAACAAGTTTTCAATCCATGGGATGCTCTTGTATTTGTTTTTACTGTCGGTCCTAAATCAATTGTTTTTCTCTTAATAATTTCCTGCACGATAGAAGAATCGCTTTTTTCATTAAGGCAGTTTTCATAAACACATTCTTTTACTAATAGTCATAAACTGCATGCGCTCTAGAACTATCTACAAGATTCTAGTCACCGTGTGGGCTCAGATGGAAACCAAAATGAACATGGCTGATCTCCAACATATTGTCTAGTCCATTTTTTTCGTAGAAATTGTTGTTTGAGTACCATACTGCAGGAGATGAAAATAACATGCTATCAATAGTGTATGGTCGTCGTAGACAACATGTGGTTGCAAGTCACAAATTTCTTAACTCGAGGTCTATCTATAGTCGATGGAGCAGGGCACGACCAATAATAATAAGACCAAGCCGTATAACGGACATTTGCAGCTAAAAGACTTGGATGGCTTACAATTGTATTTGAATAATATTCTATACAACTGAATTATGTTCTCAATTCAGAATGCACAATTTTAAATTGTAAATCTGAAATATGGTATCAAATGATTCTCTTTCTTTGCTGTTAGACATAAGTAATCATATCTCAGTTGCGGCAATAACTACTAGCGGAATGTATCAATCTGAATCATATTGTCTTGTTGATTTATTTGTTGTTAGTTCTTTCTCATTCTATTTGCTTGTTAAGGCCAAGTGCGTTTGATTGTGTTTACGTCTAATGTCCCAGGGTATCCAATTTCAGTAAAAATAATTATTTTAAGGTGTCTCCGTTTCAAAGGGTCCAACCTGGCTGTTTCATTAATCTGATCAGAAGCAAGGTTTGGATATGATAGTGCCACTATTCATTTCGCCACCTCCCCCCTACCCCTTCTCATACCTCATCGTTATATAGTTTGTCATTTGCTGAATGTCGCTCTTATTACAATCGATCTGTAAGACACTCGATCTTTGGCCAGCTCTTCCGCCCATGCCACTGTCAATCCCAGAGCCTCTGTACTATACCTTGTCCATCTTCTCCTCAGTCCGCCTCTGCCTCTGTTGTCAGGTACCATACCCTCCAGTATTATTCTATCTAGGCCATTGTAAGGTCTGATGTGGGTAAAGTATGTTTATTTCCTAAACGTAATGTTGTTTACTAGCCAGTTTTATTCTATTTTGAGTGTCTGTAGGATTTCTGCGTTTTTCTTGTTCGCTAACCACGGTATTTTGAGCACTCTCCTGTAGCATTTTAACTCGAAAAATGCAATCTTCTTCACTAAGGGTCTGATTGACCATATGTCGCATTCGTATAATGCCACCACGATGATATATTTCCTCGGAATCATAATTTTGGTAATTTTGTTAGGGTTTTGCCATACATTTTCATCTTAGCTAACCTCTGTCGTATTCCGCCCATTCTTCTCCTTATTCTCTTTTAGCCATATACATTGTTGATTATAATCGAGTCGAGATATTGACAACTTGGGATATTCTGAACTGTCTGCTTCTCTAGAATACCATTAAGTCTACTTTTCGCCTTGTCAGTCCTCAATGCCTTAGTGTAGCTAGTGTTTATGAATGCATTTTGTTCATTTTGTTTTCGAACTTTTACATGATGATTCAGAAAAGGATTTTGCTAGAATGACTAACAAAAGCAATGGTTCGGTAGTTAATGCATCGCTTCAGCCCACCGATCTTTGGGAGTGGTACATACACATATATTTCCATGAGCTTGACCATGTTGTGCTGTGCTCGATATACTTGCCCAGTACGTGGTTGATTTTGACGCTGGCGTCTCCACCAGCTAGTATGAATTCAGCTGGTATATCTTCACATCCTAGTGATCTTTTCATTTGTTCAAGCCCTGGATTGCTAGTCGGACCTCATCTATCATAGGTTCCGGCTTTATGTTGTGGCCCTTAAACGTTATGTTGATGCTTCCCAAGATGTCTTCGTACATTTCTCTGCGATATTGTCATCTTCTTCTAATTTGTTTTTCTTCGTTCGTTCTCAATCTCCCGGTGAAAAACCCTGAACAGAACTTTGTAAGTAGCAGGATGTAGTCCGGAGAACAGAATGCGTTTTGTCGTTAGTTTAGAGCTTGCCTATCATATTTGCACCTTACGGTGACACATCCGTCTTCTGCACCATTGTCTCCATATGTCTAGTATATCCTTGCTCTCCGTTAGTGTTTTACCATCTTCATCGTGTATTATATGCAGTCACGAGTTTAAACTCGTCAGTGAGTAATTCTAATTTTCTTAAAGGCATCTCCTTCCTTGCCTTGTTTTTGCAACAACTCTTCTATTCTGTTGCTCGTGTCCAATATGTGTAGCATTTTGCCCTTCCTAATTATGGAAGGTTGGTACAAGTAATGTAATATAGATATATATATATTAGCAAAGGCTGGTACTAGTAATGAATTATAGATATCAATATTAGTCAAGATTTTAACATATAATGAGCTATAGATATGAAGGTCTGATATAGTTGATGATTTCCTGTAAGTAGACATATATATATATATATATATATATATATATAAATTACAGCTGAAACTTACGTAACAGCTCTTGATGTGTGTACTGAAAAAAAAAAACTGGCAATAGAGTAATCCAATAATGGATGGAGTAGCTTTATGTTAAACATCTATATAAATATATAAATAAGCGTAGAGAACCAGAACAAGAAATGGTAAAGCCAAGAGATATTATAAGACAACAGCTAAACTCTATGATATAGGCATCTATTAAAAAAACATCAATGTAATTGCAATGGACACCAGGAACAGCAAACGGTATCTATAATGTAATCCTATAGGAGAAAAGTTTTCGGGGTTTGTTTGGTCTCTGCTGTTTCTGAGTTGTCTTCCTCGTTGTCTGTCTTAACCTCACAGTAAATGAGTTTCCCATTTTCAGATCGGTTCAGTAAATGTGTGAAAAGTAAAGATTGAATTTGGTACCTTTATCGTGAGAATCAAGAGCTCCAGCCAGTGTACTTATCAATCGCTTAGTGTATTCTTTATTCAGTTATAGGTAATTGCTTTGTTTTTCTAAGTTTTTTAGTCTGGAAACAAGAAACTACGATTCAGGTCAGAGCACTTGTGAGAGCAAGGATCGAGGTTATAGAGCACTCACACGAGAGCACATACATACACAGCTTGTGTGCGAACATGCACACATACCTACATGCATTCTACACGCACTAATATACTCATTATTATAATAATCGTTGCTCATTGCAAGCCAAGATGGCGACAGCATCAGACTTGTGCTGTGAAATGTGTTCTCTTAGGCTATAAAGACAAATCCTCACTCGCATTTACATATACAAGCAAATATATACGCACGTACACAAATACGTACACATACTCATAAACAAATTTCCACAGGCACTCAAATATACATATATACATACATACATACATACATAAATACATACATACATACATAAATACATACATACATACATACATACATACATACATTCCTACACACACACATTCACACGCTTACACGTATACTCACACACACAGACATACATTCGCTCTTACATAAACACGCTCACACAAATACACATTCACAACCGTATACACGTTCATAACACATACACACTCGCACCCACGAATATTCCCATTCAAATATGCACATTCATCGTGCACATATACACACACACACACACACACACAGACGTGTACACACACTTCAACACATAAACACACATTCCGTTTCTTCTTCTTGATTGTCTTATTTTTATTATTTTCGACGTTCGTCCTAAAACAGACGTTGTGATGCAGCTTACAGCGAGACTGCGCTATTTGCACCCTTCAGCCCAATACATCTGGTTTCAGCATGCATTTTGGGGCAAGGTTTGTCTTTCCTCTGTGATCCTTATTATTCTCCTAGCTAGCCTATTCAAGTGCAGCCTGTTTCCAGGCCCATCCCTTGCGGTTAGATTTGAGTCTTGGTCAGTTATGGTTTGCTTACTTACTTCCCCTGTCCTTATCACCACGTCAAACATAATGTGTCCAATGTCCAGCCACTTCATGTGCTCTGTCATTCCTTTCTCAACATGTCATCCATATTGCATGTTTCCAGAAGATCTGGGCAGCTCACCAGGAGGCTTGGGTCTCGTGTTGTTTCCTAGTCGCTTGTCTCATCATCTCTGTATTCCCATTTATTAAGCTCTTCTTGCATCGTTGTACACGTTTGGAGTCTATTTAGTGACTTCCATGTTGTATAAGGCAAGTGGTGTCCAGGCGTAGGATCCTTCCGCAGCTGGATCCAGGGAGCCGTCGACTGCTCATTCCATTAACTTATAGGGGCTATATTGACTGTAAGTAACTTTGGCTGCATGTCAGTCGTGTGCATTGCACCTGATGTCCAAACATAGTGGGCTTTTGGTCGTCTGCCTGTTTCTCTGTCAACAATTTATGATGTGAAACTTCTTCGTGTCTCAGGTGGTACTACGCCAATTATGGGGTATATTTGATCAGTTCGAGTAGGCTTTGCCTCATGTATTGCTGTATCAATAAGCTTGACATGTGCAGAGTTTTTCACACTGGCACTGTGTACTCGACTGTGGATAAACACATGACAAGTGTTGGTACTCGGAGGACATCTTTAGCCGTACCAGTCAATTTTCAGATGATATTATTTCACGGGTGTATCTTCCGTTGTTTAATGGCAGTGTATCGTGTAGGACAGTGAACAATCCAACTTTTCACTCAAGAATTTAGAAGCGGTACTGATTTTCAGCACCTGACCTGTCCTTTCTATTTATGAAGTTGAAAGCCTATATGTGTGTTTTTTCTAGGGTTCAGTTTGAGGTGATTTGTATGGTAATGTACGCTATGAGCATCAATAACGTCTGTCAGTTTGTGTTCAACATGCTCAAAATCTGTTTCCTTGGTCAGCGACTGTTGTGTCATCATCGTGGCTTAATTTTATCCCGTCAGTGCATATTGGTTGTCGTTTGTGTTGTATATGTAATACAGAAAAGTGGATAGTACGTTTTCTTGTGCCAGGCAACTATTTTAGATGCCGCCCTCGACATTTCTGTCCTTTTCAAAATAACAAAGTACCCCCTATTGTGCAGGAGACATTTGAGGCGGTTGGTGAAGCGCCAGCCATTTGTAGTAGAATATAGATTTGTCAGCAGCTCCTGTGGATCTATAGTCTTGTAAGCTGCACTTTGATCAATAAAAGTCACTCATGTGATATCATTGCGTTTATACCCTCCGTCGATTAGTTGTTTCAGGCTACGAACGGTTCACTGACCCTACCAGCGCATTAAATGCTGCATCTTCACACACGTACTCAACAACCCACAAACCGTCACACACACACTCGCACAAACATAATCACACAATTCAGCACAAGTATGCACACTTACACATATAAACACACACGCGCAAAATAATGCACACACATACACACAAACATACACAAAAATACATATGAATGTTGTTGTCGCTATATAACAACAGACATTCAATTCCAGACAACAAGCCAAGTCATAACCGAGTAATGGACGCCAGAAAATGTCCTGTGACGTTCCAAGCACGAAACCTGCATGTTATGTTGTAGAATACTTCCTTATATTGTAGAATACTTCCTGTATTGTAGAATACTTCCTATGCTGTAGAATAATTCCTATATTGTAGAATACTTCCTATATTGTAGAATACTTCCTATATTGTAGAATACTTCCTATATTGTAGAATACTTCATATATTGTAGAATACATACTATATTGTAACAAAATGTCCTATATTGTAGAAGATGTCTTATACCGTAGATGGCGTGCTAGGAGTATATTGGTCGATGGCATGTTCCATTGTAGATTACGTGCTATATTGTAGATGCATGTTATATTGCAGCTGGCATGTTATATTGTAGCTGGCATGTTATATTGTAGCTGGCATGTTATATTGTAGCTAGTGTGTTATATTGTAATTGTCAATAAGATACATGATTGTAACTTTTATGTGATGTAAGATCACGTGATACTCAGCAGACATGGTGAAAGTAAAAAAATATATTAGCACGAGTAGGGGAAGAAATATTATCGGAAATATAAAACGGTGATGAAGTTGAAGTACAAGAAAACAAGAATGAAGGAATACATGAATGTAGACGGATAGAGAGGGAGACAGAGATACATACAGAGGGAGAGAGAGGGAGAGAGAGAGAGACAGATGGAAGATTGAATGAGATATTTGTGCGAAGGATGATGAATAATCACAAGCGATGACAAGATATACGAAGTAGAACAATTAAAACATTTCAACATCGGCCGTAACGACAAAGTGTTTTCAGCTGAGAATAAAATACACAAAAACAACAGATAAGACAGTAAAGTAGCAATCAGAGAGGAATCGAAACCCCGTTCCTCGCGGTAAAGAATACGCTTGTCATAAATGTTTGTTTCGTGTGTTTCCCATCCTGTGAAACAACACAGATAAGTGAGAGAGACGTCAAGAGTAAATTGAGACCAAACTAGCAAACAACCTAGTTGTAAATTGACCTTAAAAAACACCATAGAAATTTGCATCCAGCTCTACCCACTTACCTTCGATTTACAAGACAATAATTTCTAGAAACACATGGTACACTAGAAACAAGGTAATAGGAACTGGATAGTAAGCTCACACTGTTCGGTATGTCAACAGTAAACTGTTAGTTTGCTGTGCTGTACCTTTTCGGGATAAAAACTTGACAACAAGAAATATTTCTGGGGTTCTGATCAACCGACCAACAATCAGTTGATAAGGCAAGAGTACATGCTTGTAAAAGTATATCTTCATGTTTGTTTTCGAACGCTTTTTATTTGTTGCTTTCCTTTCTTCCAATTTTGAGGCCGTACGAACATACAATGTATATCTTGCGGTAAAGTCATTAGCACTTCTGAAATAGCTTGCTCTTCCTCCCGACAAAACGCAGTAAAAACGATAAGCTAAGACAGGGTAAAAATAGCTGTATTTATGAAAGGAAGAGAACTATTGTTTCTGGCACTATCTAATCGATTTGACCCGAGCTAAAAGCTTACACTCATCAGAAAATAGCAGTCTTTCAAAACGGTGTTGTGAATGTTTCACATCTATATTTAGCCTTTGCCTTCTACTTCAGCGCCAATATCAGCAGAATATATGTGAGCACGTACATCAAACAATTATACAAATATACACCAAAGAAGTCAAAATTCTGGACTACGAGGAATCTTTCATCTAGCTTGGTGCGTTTGAGGAAATGGGAATAGGATTGTTTTACACACAGAATGTCACCTTTTTTTAAACATTTCTACAAAACTCTTCGTCCGTCAAAAGTCATCCAGAAAAGTGGGTTATAAATTTGTGTAACGTGTACTCAGTATTGAGGAATAGGGCAACTAGGAGGAGTATACGCAAATATGAAATGCTGAAACTAATTTCATTATCAGCATCAGTGGTCTCGAGGCAAGGTATCCGCCTCGAGTGCCGGAGGTCGCGGGTTCGAATCACGGTGACGACCGGGATTTTTTCTCACGTGGATCTTCTGTTAAAAAATGCCCCTGATCCCTTCAAAGTGAGATCGGACTCCTGTAAACACTGTCGAGCACGATAAAAATTCCCTGGCAGTTGGAAATATATAAAAGAGTATGCTTAACAGCCGCTGCTCTGACAAAATTCAAGTTAAAAATCTACCCAAGTTAATTGTACCTTTCCTCAGGTGGTTTGTTAAGAGCAGCTATAGATGGCGCCTAACTGGCTGCGGGTCTACTTTGCTATAGTGAGTCTATAAAGATGGACTAGCACATCGGTTAAACCACCCTCCAAGACACTGGTTGAATACATACTCTGTAGAGTCTTCTAAACTAGTATAAAAACGTTACTTTTTAAGTTAAGTTAAATTATAATAAAGACATAGACCAAGTGGCAAAAAAGAGACACAATCAAAAGTGATAATGTATGTGTTTGCGTATTGAGTTGATGTTTATATGTTGAAATCAATATTTATATATTTGAATCAATGTTTATAATAATAGCTGTCCATCGTTGTCGATGAGGACCGCCGACATCATCCTTGTCACAGATTTCCCTGTTGAGTGTGGGTGCGCATGTGGCTGAACAGGCCAATGCGAGCACGAAAACATCTGCTACATATCGGGCACACGAGGTTTGTAGAAGGGGATGGTGTTCCCGCTGCTCGGGATATCCGAGTCTCGCGTCTGTTCTGGGCTTTCACAACACGGTCATCTTCACCGGCAGCTACACCCGATTTGACTGCACTTCTCCAGTCAGATCTGTTTTTCGCAAGACATTCCCAGGTGTCGAAGTCTATCTGGCAACTTTTTAGTGAGGTCCTTCAGACCGTCTTTAAAACGTTTCTTTGGGCGCCCTCTCTCGCGCCATCCGTCTCTCAGCTCGCCGTAGAGAAGCTTCTTTGGGAGCCGCTCGTCTGACATACGGACGAGGTGTCCGGCCATCCTAGTCGTGCTTTTTCTAGCAGTGCATGTATGCTGGGCATGTTAGCCCTCGAGAGAACCTCGATGTCAGTGACACGATCTTGCCATCGGATGTGGAATATTCGCCTCAGGCAACCTGTGTGGAAGTGGTTTAACCTCCTTGCATGTCCAGAGTATACAGTCCAGCTTTCGCAAGCGTATAGTAGGGTTGGAATGATGGTTGCACGGTAGACTTTCAATTTGGTCTTGACGCTGATGCCACGACGTGCCCAGACCATCGAGCGCATTCTACCAAAGGCTGTGCTGGCCTTTGCTATTCTGCTTGCCACCTCATCGTCTAGGCTGACAGATCTCGACAGCGTGCTGCCCAGATATGTGAATTTGTCTACGGCATTCAACGTCTGACCGCTGACTGTACTCTTTGGTTTTGTGTACGGCATGCCTGGTGCTGGTTGGTACATGACCTCTGTTTTTTTGGCATTTAAATGTTTTTATGAGTGAATAAATGTGTACATATTTCAAGTCAGAAATTGAATGTTCGACTCAAAACATTTCTATTTTTAAATCAATTTTTAAATGGGGTGAGTCAATGTTTATGTGTCTGAGCTCATGTTTATATATGTGAATCAATGTGTATATCGTTGAGCTAATGTTTGTATGTTTGAGTTAATATTTATATTTTTGAGTCAATATTTATATTTAAGTCACTTTTTATGTTTGAGTAAATATTTATATTTTTAGTGCGTAGTTATATGTTTAAGTCAATTATTATAGGTTTGAGTATATATATTTAGGAGTCAATATGTATATGTTTGAGTCAATGTTAATATGTTTCAGTGTTTTACTTTTTTATATGTTTTCGTGAATTTTTATCCGTGCATTATGTGTCTCCATTTCTTTCATGTCCTGAAGAAGGATTGAGTCAACTCTAGTTAGGACCCCTTACAGCCAGATTGCAAACACCGCATTCAGTGTTCGCATTCAATTGTTGTTTCTGTACGAATTTCTTTTATATCGAGACACTTCTGACCCTATTTATATGTGTGCATATCTTCTAAAGTTGTTTTCTCACTCTTGTTTAAAAGATGTGTAAACACAAAATCTAGAATTATACTAACAATCGCATACAACTTAGCAAACGCAGTCTTTTAGCCGAAAATAGTACAAATATTCCATGTATGTAATCTATTCCCCCTTTGCCAGCACTAAAAAATATTGCTTCGTCTATGCCCGTCCCGCCATAAGTACAACATCTAACCTTAAAAGCAAAGCGAGAGGCATGTGATCTATGATTGAAACTGCATTACATCAACGGGACATGTGTGCTCTTGTTGAGACTGGGGAACCTACGTACAATCTTTAGAACGGGACATGTGTGCTCGTGTTGAGTCTGGGGAACCTACGTACAATCTTTACAACGGGACATGTGTGCTCGTGTTGAGTCTGGGGAACCTACGTACAATCTTTACAACGGGACATGTGTGCTCGTGTTGAGACTGGGGAACCTACGTACAATCTTTAGAACGGGACATGTGTGCTCGTGTTGAGACTGGGGAACCTACGTACAATCTTTACAACGGGACATGTGTGCTCGTGTTGAGACTGAGGAACCTACGTACAATCTTTACAACGGGACATGTGTGCTCGTGTTGAGACTGGGGAACCTACGTACAATCTTTACAACAGGACATGTGTGCTCGTGTTGGGACTGGGGAACCTACGTACAATCTTTACAACGGGACATGTGTGCTCGTGTTGAGACTGGGGAACCTACGTACAATCTTTACAACGGGACATGTGTGCTCGTGTTGAGACTGGGGAACCTACGTACACTCTTTACAACGGGACATGTGTGCTCGTGTTGAGACTGGGGAACCTACGCACAATCTTTACAACGGGACATGTGTGCTCGTGTTGAGACTGGGGAACCTACGTACAATCTTTACAACGGGACATGTGTGCTCGTGTTGAGTCTGGGGAACCTACGTACAATCTTTACAACGGGACATGTGTGCTCTTGTTGAGTCTGGGGAACCTACGTAAAATCTTTAGAACGGGACATGTGTGCTCGTGTTGAGACTGGGGAACCTACGTACAATCTTTACAACGGGACATGTGTGCTCTTGTTGAGTCTGGGGAACCTACGTACAATCTTTAGAACGGGACATGTGTGCTCGTGTTGAGACTGGGGAACCTACGTACAATCTTTACAACGGGACACGTGTACTCGTGTTGAGTCTGGGGAACCTACGTACAATCTTTACAACGGAACATGTGTGCTCGTGTTGAGTCTGGGGAACCTACGTACAATCTTTCATCTGTAATTAGCTCTTCCTCTTCTCCTTCGTCGTTCCTCAGAGGGAGTTACGCCCCTGCGAGTACACACTTCTATTTCATTGTCTTCTGTCTTCAGCCAAGATGGAGCAGAGGATAGGTTTCGCGTCTGTAGCACCGCGGATGATGTTTCTGAGTTCGAGGGAGTCTGCCCAGTGTGTAGGTGGTCCTCTCCATGATTGTTTTCCGTCCAGTAGAGTACCAGTCTGCTGGGGGCTGTGCTCCAACGGTCACCAGTTCTCCTAAGCAGGTGATAGCCCAGCAATGCTTTACCTTGTCTGCGGAGTGAACTGCATCCTTCACCAATGACATTTTTCGTGCGTCAGAGATGTAAAGACCTTTCAAACGTTGGCTGTGTAGCGTGATGCTGATCATGCGTCTCTCGAAGGAGGCTATGGTCACTCTGAGTTTGTGCTTCATTTCACGCGTCGCTTGGAGAACTTAGGCCTTGAATAAGGAGGCCGGCAGGCTCTAGTGGGTATAGTGCCGTTTGTATGGACGAGAAAGCTGCCCAGCCCGCGTGACGAGGTCCAGTTGATTCTGGGTTTAGGTCGTTATACATGCATCATTGGCGTCCCAGGCAGATATACTCCTCCACGTCCTCCAGATTCAGACCATCGAGGATGACTGGGCCATTGGTAGCGAAATGGTTACTCATGACTATTGTCTTGGAGGTGTTCATCTCCAGGTCTATTTTTCTCTCTGCCTTGTGAAGCATGGCTACCATTTGATTGACGTCTTTGACTGCTTCTGTGATGAGCATTGAGATATACTTTTTCCGCACATTATTTCTTATGTCGACGAATACACCTATATATATAGAATGTGTAAGGTACATATAATATGTACCAATAGATGTAACGGTATATGTAACAATATATGTAACGATAAAGTGGCAATTTATGTAACAACATATGTTACGGTATATTTAAAGGTACATGTAACAGTAAATGTAACGATATATATATATATATATATATATATATATATATATATTTATATATATATATATATAAATATATAACGATATAAATAACGGTATATGTAACAGTATATGTAACGATAGATGAAACAATATATGCAACGGTAGATGCAGTGATAGATGTAACGGTACATAATACAATGTATGTATCGGAATATGTAACAATAAATGTAACTAAAGCTAAAACGGAAGATGTAAAACACATCTTAATATCAGTATTTGTAAGTTTAATGTAATTAAAATAGTGATTGATTTGTACGTGTGATTTGTAAATTATATAACAGGTGTGTTGACATATTTGTCATATGTTGATGCGGACGTACTATTTCAATAATATGTGATCACAGATGTAGGTTAAGGGATTGTTTATGTACAAGTCTTTAAGAGTTGTATATTTGAATGTGTCAAATTTGGCATGTTTTGTATGATATATAAAAGTATATGTACAATATTATAATTATAAATACAATTTTATAAACATATGCACACTATTGTACGCATGTGTACAATGCTAAAATTACATTTGCAATATTATAATTGTATGTAAATTATTTAAATCCACACGAATGATACGTCAAAAAATAGGTGGGGTTACATTTTTGTTCACTGTTTTTAATCAGTTACCAGTACAGTTGCTTAACTTAGTTACATTTTCTCGTCTACCCTTTTCTAAGTCTCTCAAGATGTCCATTTCGTGGAAACGTAGACTCTTGTTTATGATACGTTTAATTGGTGTAGTGGTACATCACTCGCTTTTCGTGGGTTCAACTCCCGCAACAAATCTCGTTCCAGTCGACCCAGCTGTAAATGGGTGCCTGGCGTAGGAAAGGAAGCAGCAGCAAGGAAGAGAACTATCCACCCCACTTCACATAAGCAGTGGCTTAGAATACTGAAATCTGCAACGTTTCATTCCCGACCAGAGATTGTGTCTGATCATTTACTTACTATGGTACAACTGTCTCACTCGCAAGTTGATCTTGAACACAATTCAGAATTCTACATTCGATGTTAGTTCTCCTACTGTGCATTTAATTTTCTATACGTAGAAGCACAAAATATTGTTTCACGAAGTACAATGTCAACAACTACCAAGTTTAGGTAGGTCTACCCGATTAACGTCTCGCACATCGGCTCTTCCCTTAACCGACCATTGTAAATTGTAGCCATGCCCCATATAATCGATTGCGGGACGTGTTTAACCGACCCATTTCGTTATTTTTCGACTACCGACCGCCCACATCATTTCTTAATCGACGCCATCTTAATTCGCTCAGTATTTTTATAGATGGGTCTCTTGCGTGTGTTGACCACTGTGTCAAAGTATACATACACACACACACACACACACACACACATAATGACACGCGCACATACACAAACACACACACATACATTTATATTTATGTGCAAGCTGAGGTAGATGTATTGCATTTTTTTAGCTTTCGCGCACATTTGCAAGAGGCATATTTTGTGTTACTACCTTTTTCAGCGACGGAAATACATTTTCGAATAGGCTATGCTTGGTTATTCAGCAATTTTCTTTAATCAGATGTACTCTGCTTCCTAATTTGTCGGAAAAGCGAAGCACCCCCCTCCACACGTCTAGAAATCACATAAGGTAAAGTCAATCCTAAAGAGACCTCATATAGACCTTTATTCTACACGTATTTCTATTGACTGATCTATACTATAGATCGTCATTACATACAAGTTAGAAACAGCAACGATCGTGCTAGGACATATATCTTAAAGATATGTCAGTGATAAAAGAAGCACAGAAGCTCATTTCGCAGTGCCCAAAGAAACTTCACGGACTTTTACTCTAGCACTAAGCAGTATCAACGTTCAGAATTATTCATAGTTTAAATGTATGAATTTATAATCCAAAAACGTTATTATCTTCAAGATACTGCTACACTTGTTACTGTGGTGCTACAGTTTTTTATGTAATGGTGTGGTAATACATCTATTTGTGGGGCTGAGACGAGTGCCAGATTGTTATAGCCAAATGTAAACGAGTTTTGTGCTTTCTCGCAGAATGATTCGTATGTAGGAATGTTGACTGTAGACAGCCTCGGAATATTTCTTGAAATGCGTATGCAAATCAAGTGACGAATGCTATCTTTACTCCTGAAATTAGGTAGAAGCTAAAATCATTTGAATAACTATTACTAAACTGAAGAAGAGATCCAACATATAAAACAATAACTGTTCAATCAACTAGTATATACAGTCCACATATTTTTAAGCTATGAATTTTAATCGACTGATATAATACATACATATTTATACAATTTGCAAAGATATGGTTTATATGCTATTGGTAACAAGTCAACATTAAGTATTAACCATAAAATAACAGAAACGTTCTGAAGAATTCAGAATATATTATGATATGAAGGACTGCAACAAAGTTAACTAAAAGGCAAACGGTTTTCTTATCCACGTGTCATCCCGACCCGTAAAGGAATGTATCAGTTCTGCATTATTTTCGTCACTCAATATTATTTGCTCTCATATTTCGTCGTCACATCGTTGTCTAGTTATTATGCATGTTCCTTCAGGATGAGAACTTCTCATAATTGTGTTATACATACAATTCGTACGGCACAGAGCATGCACGCAGACAAATACATCAGCACAGAGCATACACGCAGACAAACACATCAGCACAGAGCATACACGCAAACAAACATATCAGCACAGAGCATACACGCAAACAAACATATCAGCACAGAGCATACACGCAAACAAACATATCAGCACAGAGCATACACGCAGATAAACATATCAGCACAGAGCATACACGCAGACAAACATATCAGCACAGAGCATACACGCAGACAAACATAACAGCACAGAGCATACACGCAGACAAACATATCAGCACAGAGCATACACGCAGACAAACATATCAGCACAGAGCATACACGTAGACAAACATATCAGCACAGAGCATACACGTAGACAAACATATCAGCACAGAGCATACACGCAGACAAACATATCAGCACAGAGCATACACGTAGACAAACATATCAGCACAGAGCATACACGTAGACAAACATATCAGCACAGAGCATACACGCAGACAAACATATCAGCACAGAGCATACACGTAGACAAACATATCAGCACAGAGCATACACGCAGACAAACATATCAGCACAGAGCATACACGCAGACAAACATATCAACACAGAGCATACACGCAGACAAACATATCAGCACAGAGCATACACGCAGACAAACATATCAGCACAGAGCATACACGCAGACAAACATATCAGCACAGAGCATACACGCAGACAAACATATCAGCACAGAGCATACACGCAGACAAACATATCAGCACAGAGCATACACGTAGACAAACATATCAGCACAGAGCATACACGCAGACAAACATATGAGAATGTAGTAAAGATGAAGGACAGTAACATACACAACCCCCCACACAACACACACTAAAACCACAAATATACGCGACACATAAAACAAAAGTGTATGGGAATAGTGACTGCTATCGAGCAAACGGACGAGGATAGAGCTATAACTGAGAACTGAACGTCAAGACGTAGATATCATAAAACATTCTGTTAGATTCATAGGGACAAACCGAGTTCGTTTAGCATAACTCGCTGGGGAACTGACAGGCTATTTCGGTCAGGCACAACATACTGACTAGGACGGCGCCTCAAGGTCAGACATAACATACTTACCAAGGACACTTTATCTTTTCCATGCAGCGTTACCTGGGAACAGTCTGTTTTCAAGGCAGCCTGGCCGACGAGATGTGGATCGACGTGATCCCCATAGTAGTGAGTTCCAGGCAGATGAAAAAAAGTATAGCACAATCGCCTGGAGCACCGCAATTCACCTTTATCCAACAACAACAACAAAGTAAATCGCCCATTACATTGCTTCAGTGAAGAAATAGATATTTATTATGTCTGATTTTGTGTTTCTCTCTCTCTCTTTCTTTTTCTCTCCCCCTCTCTCTTTCTCTCTCTCTCTCTCTCTCTCTCGCTCTTCACCTCTTTCTATCGCTGTCTGTGTCTATCATTGTCGATGACACACATAAACACCAGACTCCTTGCAATTTGAGCATCACCACATGGATTATATGTGCTCGTGTAACTAATGAAATCAACTTGAGATCCACAAGTTTTGCAACACGACTGGCACACGTTATCAGTGTAGATTATGTGTGGTCCCCTTGGACTTTGGCAAAGTTTTGCTAGTCACGGACTGCTTGTAATCAGTGAATATCTCAAGAGCCGGCACATTACTTTTCAGTCCCTCTCTAGGTTAGACGATGTTGCGCCAGACGTCCATGGAAAGTTACGCTGATCTCTACCGTCAGCTCTGACATTTATGTGCAGCTGACGTGGTTCTTTTGCTCGCACCCTTTTAAATAGATCATCCTACAGAATTTGCTACTTGGGAACCGATCTTGTATCAAACAGGCATAATGTCAGCCCGCTTACACCTAGTTGTTGGATGTTTCCCGTCCAGACAAGGCATGTTTATAATGTTCAGTCCCGCTTACACCTAGTTGTTGGATGTTTCCCGTCCACACAAGGCATGTTTATAATTTTCAGTCCCGCTTACACCTAGTTGTTAGATGTTTCCCGTCCACACAAGGCATGTTTATAATTTCCAGCCCCGCTTACACGTGGTTTTTGGATGTTTCGCGTCCACACAAGGCATGTTTATAATGTTCAGCCCCTCTAACACCTAGTTGTTGGATGTTTCCCGTCCACACAAGGCATGTTTATAATGTTCAGCCCTGCTTACACCTAGTTGTTGGATGTTTTCCGTCCACACAAGGCATGCTTATAATGTTCAGTCCCGCTTACACCTAGTTGTTGGATGTTTCTTGTCCACACAAGGCATGTTTATAATGTTCAGTCCCGCTTACACCTAGTTGTTGGATGTTTCTCGTCCACACAAAGCATGTTTATAATGTTCAGTCCCGCTTACACCTAGTTGTTGGATGCTTCCCGTTGTTGGATATGTGGCAGCGTAGAATTTTAAGTTGAGTAGCTACTCATCTTAAGAGTACAACATATATCTATACCACGACACGACTTCAACACAGTAAAACACAGTAAATATTATCCTGACAATAAAACAAGACAATATAATTTATTACAAGAATAATCGTTGCACAATATCAACAGAAAGCAAAGAACTTCTAAACTAAATAATCGTAATATATTTACACTACAATAACTGCAACATAAATTTCAAGCAAACGCTGTTGATGTTATTTCTGTAACTACCTACACACCCAGGTTCTACGTCTATAATTGCAACAACACAATATCTCAACCTCAAGAAATATTCTATCCACAACACGCAATCACAAACTCGTCCTCACGATCGGATCACGTACTGAGTCGATCTGTGCATCTGTATATACAATCAGATCCCATCACATAATCGGTTGACGTACTCAACGTGTGATGATGTACTCAGTCGATCCGTGCATTCACATATAATCAGTTCACGCATAATCAGGCGATCTGTGCATTTACATATAATCAGATCATTTCACATTATTCAATTGCATCTGTACGCTTACACATAATCAGAACACACTTCGTTCACAAGGTGTCCTGCACATATAACACACATTCAGATCTCTTACTGTTCACAGGTTATCCATCATAATCATCTATTGATCGCGACTGGCCAAACTTCGAGGTCCATGATGGTACATCCAGGCTGCAAACTCTCACTTCCACTCTTAGTCTTCCTGCCAGTCTCCATAATTGTATCTCTGCAATATAAGTTTTGTAGTCTCAAGCAGCAACATGGCTGTTCAATGACCCTCTGCTGGTTATCTGATTTAGCCATCACTCCAATTTGGAACTACCCGCAATCCAACATGTTATTGGTTGTCTATCCACGAGTCACTGTCATTCTAAATGTGATAGCCTATAGTAGAAGTATCAGACTTCCAACTCCCATCCCAGTAAAAATTGACGCCAGAGTGGTCGGTTCCGCCATCCATCCTTGAACCAGACAGTCTTCTACCTAAAGTGTTCCTAACCCCTCGTTTCTTTGTCGACCTAGTGTCGAAACGGTGATTGACTCTGACGTGACCTGTGTTTGTCCAACGCATTCATGTAACCTTTGTTTCTTAGAGTTGCTAGTTGCATTAAACGCCTATGCTCCAGCTGGAACTGTCACATATGTTTATAATGTCCAACCCGCTTACGTGTGGTTATCGGATGTTTGCCGTCCACACAAGGTATGTTTATAAGGCCCAGTATTGATGGGTAAAGTAAAGATAATCCCATAGCAAACAATGTTGTAAGGGAATGAATTGTTACAGACTTAACTATACTAATGCAGTTTCTTCACGAGTTCAGGGGTCAACTCCCTCACCAACCTTTCTTCCATAACAGTAAACCAGGCAGAAATTTACAGCTGGTGCGACTAGGACGTGCTGATAACGAAAGCTTTACTCGGCACTTTGCGGAAAAATCACTACAAATGCGAAGGGTGATCAGAAAATAATGCAACATCGTTTTTCTCAGAAGCGATTTATTCCAAAAGGATGAACTTTCTAGACAATATACATGGACATGTCATGTAAACATCTGTATTATTCAACATAATCCTAATCAATGTGTATAGCTTTATGCAAGTGCGAAACAAACGCTTGTATTCCTAGATCGAACCAGATTTTGTCTTGATCATGTAGCCATTTGATGGTTTCTTGTCATTCTTCCCAATTATCATAGTTTTTTTTTCTTTATGTTTATGTCTAACTCCAGCGCTTGACTTATTGTGTATATTGTTGTCACAAGCTCCTGTAATTCTTGCTCACTTTTTGCGTTAGATTGTATCCGCATCTCTTAGAGTGTTCATTCTCAATCCTCCAATGACAAGCCCTGGCATTCCTTCTATCTGTTAGAATATTTGTTCTGTGTAGATATTAAAAAGACAAGGGGATAATACACAACCCTATCTCACTCCTCTTTTTACATCTATACTTGGAGACAATGTTTAGGAGCCACGTAACGCAGTGGTTAGTCCGCTGGCTTTGCATCTGAGCGGTCCTGGGTTCATTCCCCAGGTGAGGCGGAATTGTGTTTTTGTGTTCAGTCTGAGGCACTAACCAAACTGAGCTACGTACCTTATGGGTACTGTAAAAGATATAAGATGACTCGCCTGTTTGGGAAACTTAGTGAAGTAAATGGCCGCTACTAAAGCCTGCTCATTTGACAGGAGAGCTGTATCTGAATATTTGCAGGAATTATAACAGTAATGGTTGAGGTGGTTGAGGTTAATCGTCGCAAGCACATCCTTTTTTGGTGTCTTTAATGACATGCTTGTAAGGGTTAAGTTGTTCTACACTGTTTAACCGTGGTAGCACTCCCCGTACATACATGTGTTAAGCTATTGCACGCAGTAATATGTCATCCATGAAGGGATGCCAATGACCTTCAAGTCACTTAATAATGCATTTATGAAAAATGGCGCTGTAAAATGTGGTTCACGCTAATGGGCCTAATTCGATTCAAGGACATCGTCGATACCTTCTGATCAATGATCTAGATCGATGAAAGCAGCTACTAATTAAATGCTTTGGTTTGGGTTTTTTAAATAAATGTAGCGCACGTGCCAAGGCGTTCATGTGAAAGACATTTTGGAAATAGAGCAGGAAGTGTTCGGCCTCCTCGGTTTTGTTGTTTGTGGAAACATAATTTCCTGGTAATGTATATACTTGGAGTACTTGGAATCCTGATATTACAACAAGTATATTTCCTGCTTCCATGTAACCAAAGGTTATTCCCCGTGCGTTCTGTGTTTTTATTCTGTTGACATTTCTACTGAGTTCGGCTTTCTAGACCTGAAGAAAGGTAATTTCATTACGTTTTTAAATTTTCTGAAAACAGCGACTAACTCATTTCAATTTTCAAATGCAAAGTGGTTTTCTTGCTAGTGTGCCTTGTATAGAGGAAATGTTCGAGATTTTTTGTCAATCTCCAATATGACAAGGCGCCTCTCAGCTATATAAACCCAATATGTATATAACACAATTTAAAAAATAACTCAAAGTTTAAATTAGACATAAACATAAAGATTACAAAGACTATGCTAATTGGGAAAAGTTACAAGAAACCATGAAAGGTGATAACAAAAAAAGATGAACTACTTGAACAGGTACAGTTTCTGGAAGTCAGTCATTCAAGATGCAGACGTTTTAAGTGGGTGGATAACATCAGGAGATAGACTGGAATAAGCCTCTCAGATTGCACTATTACGGCAAGAGTACACTAGAGATGCAATGCAGCCGACCTTCGATGTGGAGATGGTATTTGAACTGAACTGAACTGATGTATGTAACTAAGACAAACTCCTTCAACGATGTACGACCGCAACTCAGCAAAATTCATCTCATCGCTTTATCCGTGCACTGAAACCTGCAGCATTGAAAACTTTGCTCTGTTGTCTCAGCTGTATTTGCACTTCACCCTAATCCTCTTTGTCATTCGCGACACGTCTTCCCCCAAGGCCGGGTCACGCGTTATGTTGTTCGCGACACGTCTTTCCCCAAGGCAGGGTCACGCGTTATGTTGTGTCGCGACACGCCTCCCGCGAGGCAGGATCATGAATTACGCTGTGTTGTTGCTCGTCCACCGAAACCGATGAGGACCATTTTGTCAACATTCATTGTTCGAATTAGTCCAAAGATGGCTAAATTCGCCAATCGGAACCAAGAACAGTTAATGCATTTAATACAAGGAAATAGGACACCTCCCTTCCACCGGGGTTGTTCTGAGGTGACTTGCGGAGCGATCGTTTCTGGATAACCTCATTTATTCTTGATACCTCATGTCTCTTAACACCCTCGGCAATAGTGCTGCGCCAGCCTGTACGATTGATGGCGATTCTTTTCAAGTCAATAGGGCTAATACCGCACTGGATCAGTGATCTCTTAAGTGTATCCGTGTACCGTTCCCGCTCTCCACCACTTGTAATCTTGCCATTGAGAAGTTCACCAATATAGCAGCTCTTTTGGGAGACGTTGATCCAACACGTGTGTCATATGGTCAGCCCATCTCAGCTGTGCTGCACATATCATGATGTGCACACTTGTCAGGACCGGTCACGAAAACACATCTGTATTTCGCACCATAACCTGGCATCTTATTATCAGTTGTCTCCACAGACAGTGCACGTGGAAGTGGTTTAATTTCCCAACATGACGATTAAAGATCCAGATCTCGCACGCATATAAGAGGGTAGGTAAAACAACTGCATAGACCTTCATGTTTGTATGTCCTGATCCCTCGTCTATCCCACACCTTAATATGAAGTCTACCAAATGTTTGAGTCCTGATCCCTCGTCTATCCCACACCTTAATATGAAGTCTACCAAATGTTTGAGTCCTGATCCCTCGTCTATCCCACGCCTTAATATGAAGTCTACCAAATGTTTGAGTCCTGATCCCTCGTCTATCCCACGCCTTAATATGAAGTCTACCAAATGTTTGAGTCCTGATCCCTCGTCTATCCCACGCCTTAATATGAAGTCTACCAAATGTTTGAGTCCTGATCCCTCGTCTATCCCACACCTTTATATGAAGTCTATCAAATGCCGCACTTGCCATAGCTAGTCTTGTATCGTCATCTGTGTGAATAACCTGAGACAGAGTACTGACACGGTACTTAAATATGTTGACATTATCCTACACAGTGGTCGTGTACCATGAGTCAAGATTCTGATAAGGCCAATTCTGGAGCATATTGATGTAGAACCTCAATTTCTTAGTTAGACATGTCGAGGCCAAAGTTTTCGAAAGCTGTGACGAATCTATCAATGCATTATTGTATGTGTACCCATGAATTTAAGGCATCCATTCGCATAAAGTAAGTTACGTTTCGTTACCGTGTGGAATTTGGTTTTGACTTGAAACCTCAAATTGAACAGCCCGCCGAGATGTGGTAGTGAAGCTCACTCCAACGTAGTAATCGCTGTAGACCTTTCACAGAATGTCAGACATGTTGTCATGAGCAACCCTGACACAGCACACATCTCTGCTTCACATCGTTTGTAACAGTAAAGGGGGCAGGCAGTTCCACTCACCAATTACTTGTGCGAACTGCAAAGAGAAAGCATTTGCTTATGAATAGCTTATACAGTAAGTCCTGTTGCCCAGCCGCTTCTTCCAGCCTGCATCCCATAGCCAACCCGAGTCCATCCGCTTAGACCCATCCAGCGCCAGCTTGACTGCGTGGGGACGAATGCGGTAGGGGCGTGGGGCGGGGGCGGCGGAAGGGGACATGAACATTTCAATCGTTCGCTGGTCACTTTGTGACACAAATGCATGGCTGTAATGAGAAACAGATTTTCTTCAGACTCTACAGAATCATCTAAACCAGTATAAAGACGTTAAGTTAAGTTAAGTTAAGTTAGGTTACATAAAGCTAAATGAAAACCAACTAGTATTGACAGGCAAGCCACCAGTTAATTTTCGCCTGCCAAAAATGTAACAATGGAGGACCTCAACGGAATATGACTAATAATGTCAACAAAAACACGGAATGACAGCAATATTCAAGTCAAAACCGGCACAGGACATATAGCTAAATAGCATACGGTGTATAACGACACAAATAGTTAGAAAATGCGAATAGTGATATTTTTTTTTTTTTTTTTTTTTTTTTTTGCGTTCGCCTTATTTCTCTAATCCCCAAGGCGGTGTGCGTTGCACTGTGTTTTTATTTTGCGCCTGTCGGCCCAATGCATCCGACTTCAGCATGCATTTTATGTAAGGGTCTGCTTCCTCCTGCATTTTCTAAGGGTTTGCTTCCCCGGGGTAACGGCCGGTGCTGTGATGGGGATCGAACCCAGCACCTTCGGATTGTGAGCCGTGCCACTTATCCACTAGGCCACGCCGTCCCCTCTAGTGATGATATGATATATATATATATATTAGCTGTAGTACCCAGATTCGCTCTGAAAATATATAATTATCTCACCAGATGGAATATTGAAAAAAAGTTTCCCTCTGTGTTGCTACTTTCAATATTGTGGACTCAATTAAGCTAATTTCGCCACCCCCCCCCCCCCCCCTTTTCCTCTTAATCTGCCCAACTCTCAACATCATGTGCCCTGTTGGTTGCCATTGGTGATCATAGGTCTGCACCTCCTCTTATCACGTGTGCCGCTTATTAGTTCTGCTGTTGATAGTCTCCCATACCGTTATTTCTCTCGGCCTCCCTCTGTTCCTCTTTCCTGCTTTTCTGCGAACTGTCTCGGTGTCTTTCAATCTACCTCTTCTCATGACATGGCTAAAAAAGAATGAATGCCTTGTTCCGGTTTTTGACTAAAGCTGTCGTTGTGTCTGTGCCTCTTGAACCCCGTTTTTTTGTGATCATATGCAATTTTAACATACCAGCCACCCCTCCACCACAGAACATACGACGCATCTCTACCAACCATCTCTCCCACACAGAACATACAAAGCATCTCTACCAACTATCTCTCCCACACAGAACATACGACGCATCTCTACCAGCCACTCCCCTCCCCCATCACGGAACATACGACGCATCTCTACCAGTCACCCCCCACCCCCCCCCCCCCACCCCCACCATAGAACATACGACCTATCTCTACCAGACACCCTTCCACCACGGAAATATGTGGTCGTTTAAAAAAAACTCCAAATCCATCCGAAATGACAATTATGATATTTACCGTGACATAATGTAATTTGTTAATATTAACAATTCAGTAATAAATTCATATGATCGACCCACTTCATAAACAAAAAGGGAAAAGTCACACGACAGTGGATTTGATACTCTGCCCTCCTTGTCAGCAGGCAAACAACGAAACCATTCGGCCGCGCGCTGTGTAAATGATGTCAATAAACCAGTCACAGCTTTGTCCAGGTATTTAAACAGCACGGGGTATCTCACTCTTGTCATTCAAATCGTTGTTCTGAGCTCGTGAATGGTGTATCATATCGTTGTTAAATAGGTTGATTGACCTACAAATCGTCTAGAGAATGTTAATTACCAATTTCCACCTCGTTCTGTGTTTGCCAGAGTTTTCAGAGATTACATATGTATGTATGTATGTATGTATGCTTGTGTGTGTGTGTGTGTGTGTGTGTGGGTGGGTGTGGGTGTGTGTGTGTGTGTGTGTGTTTGCCAGAGTTTTCAGAGATTATATATGTATGTATGTATGTATGCTTGTGTGTGTGTGTGTGTGTGGGTGGGTGGGTGTGTGTGTGTGTGTGTTTGCCAGAGTTTTCAGAGATTATATATGTATGTATGTATGCTTGTGTGTGTGTGTGTGTGTGTGGGTGGGTGTGGGTGTGTGTGTGTGTGTGTGTGTTTGCCAGAGTTTTCAGAGATTATATATATATATGTATGTGTGTATGCTTGTGTGTGTGTGTGTGTGTTTGCGTGTGTGTGTGTGGGTGTGTGTGTGTGTGTGCGTTTGCGTGCGTACGTGTGTGTGTGTGTGTGTGTTTGCGCGCGGGTGTGTGTGTGTGTGTGTTTGCGTGCGTACGTGTGTGTGTTAAATAAAAAACAAATTTTAGTACCTAGCTCCTGCCGAAGACGGATGTGTCAGACCGAAAGGTGCAAATATCGCAGTCAAGGTGGAGTGCATTCTGCTTCTTGCAAATCCATGTTCATTGCTTGGTAGCGGGAGATTGAGAACGAACGCAGAAGAATGCATGTGATAAGAAGCTCATTGCTCGGCATTGAAAGCAGACAACTGAATTTTATTTTGTGTACAAAGGATTTATTTGTTAAGTTGTTTTCCTTTAGCCATATTCTATTGCTGTAAATTTAATTAACATGTATAAAAAGTAAATTGGGTAAAATCTCTCCAGCTGTTTTGATTAGATCAATTTGCATCCTTGGTGCTTCGTTTTTTCGGGATTGAGTAAAATGTATTCTCTGGTTACAAATAATCGCTTTTCTGTCAAAAGCATGCCATTGAAGTATTTGTAAGCAAAGCACAGTACTCTATCCTCAATATTTCCTTAACATATTTCCTTCATCTCTCTATTAGGCTATGTGGTTCTGTTGTTGGTTTCCTATTTTTATAACCAATCATCCGTGATTATATGCTCTTAGTCTTGCTAAAGCATTGTTTTACTTCCTTACGTACTATTTATAACTTCCTTGTTCTTTCCAGGCCTTCAAATTCCCCTTATCGGTTAACCAACTATTTTTCTCGTGCCATCTTAAATTTTATTTATAATTTATTTTGTAAATACTATATACTTATACAATTGCTTTGTATTACTCTTTTCCTTTTTTCTTTATTCCACAATTTTCGTTAGCATTTCAGTTGATATCGATCGCGATTGAGATTTGCAATTATGTATGTTAATAGAAGGAAGATAACTCTCGAATGTCTTTGCAATTTGATTTGCTGCGTCTCTTAAATAGCATTATTGTTGTCTTATATGCGTGAAATATTGATACAACTATTATAGTCTCATAGCTCGTAAAGAGCTTTACATATAGATCTGAAATAGTTTGGCTGATCTACAATTCGACCATAGAATGTCAGTGAAAATTTCAGCTCGATGTTTTTCTCTCTGATCTTAGTTTTAACCTTCAGCCTTGCAAGGTTAAACGGCATGCCATTCGACCTATTATGATGGCAGAGTCCTTCACTTGCGTTACCAAATGCATGTTTCAGTAACAGAGCAAAGAAGATTCTGAACTGTGTTGGGGTCAGTACACAGCCATTTTTAGCACCACTTCGAACGAATACCAAATGGTTGTGATATGCTACCATCAAAATAAACTATTCTTCTATGGAACGATATTATTAGTCGTAGCAGTATGTTTTAGCAGATTATTTTAGAGAGAATTTTGAAGTCCATCACTATTAACCAAACCAAATGCCTTTGTCGGGTCAATAAAGGCAACATAAAGGACTGGTTCTGCTAACGTGGCTATTCCTTGAAGTTGCCGAAGAGAGAAAATCATGTCGATCGTTGATCTGCCGGACCTGAATCCACACTGGATAAACACATTCAGTTAATGTATGTAGCCTTTGTAAGATTACTATGGCGAAGACTTTGCCTACAACACTGAACAGAGTGTCACTTCTATCACTTTTGTTTTTGTATAATGTTGCAATCTGTACATCTTTCATATCTTGAGATATTGTGACCTCTTTCCAGCACTGGCATAACACCAGATACAGATCTTCTATAAATTGTTCGATGTCCAGCACGTCCATACTGAGATAACTTTTGATACCGCCGATGCCTGTGGGAATGACTATATTGTCACACGAGTAGACCTCAGAATAGTGTTTGACCCATGGCTCTGTCTGATTTCCTTTATCTGTTATTTTCTCGCACGTAATGGATCTAAGCGGTGAAGTTTTCCTACTCACAGGACCAATACCTTACTTTATACCACCTTACATTTGTCTGTTGTTCCGTGTTTTGTGCTGCAATCTGGATGTAAAACTACGCTGTAGCCAACACTTGTTTGCACAATGACGAGCTGTTTATTGCGCATGGCTTCTGGCGGAAGGTGCAGGTTATTGCATTTGGAAGCTGCTTGTATTTAATCACGATTGACCTAAATGACGGCTGTCATAACCTCCACTTTCGCTTCAAACCAGTCATCTGATTTAACAGTTCTTCTTCCAAATGTAACAAGTGTCGGGCTATGAATAATATTTCGAAGGTTTTGCCAGGTCTCTGTAACAGTGGTGTCATGATGCGGGATATTGTGAATTTCCCCAAAAGCCAAATCACACTTACAAACCTTTGATAAGGTACAAAACCAAGCGCATACTGTGATCACATATGCCATGAAAACAACTCCATTAACTGAAATGGAAAAAATCACACCTCTATCCTAAAGACGGGACACCAAGACCATGATACAAGCAGAAAAATACAAAAACATGTCAGCATACCCAATGAAAACCAGATTCGAAGATTTTGCCAGTGAAAGATTGAAGAGAAGTAGCTTTGTACAAGTAGCTTTGTACACCAGTCCCACAAATTAATGAGAACATATAAGGATGAATTACTAGACACCGCTAGGCAGGTTATCCCGGAAAAAAAAAACACTTTCATTTGTACCTAAATAGCATTGCTTGTTGGCAGGTGCTGTGTGGTGATAGTCTTGTTGCGGGGCCAAACCATTTTAATTGCTGTCTTTTGATGTATTCTAATACTGTTGTTGTGTTCACCTGTCTCCTGGTATCATCGTTTCTAATCCTGCCACTTCTTGTTACACACAATATTGTTCATTGATTTTGTCCAGTTTTTATATTGGAAGTGTCGGGGGAAAAAAATCATCTTTTATAAAGCTCCTTTAGTAGTTATTGTCACGTGCTTGCAATTAAGTATTGGTGTTAATTGTCCATTGACTTGATTTAATTTGTTACATCTTTGTTGGATTTTCGCTGTGATTCTTTCGTCTGCTTATGACTTGTTTTCTAAGTAAGGTTAAATCTTTGATCTGTTTAATTGTGATGCTTTGCAAGGACGATAGTGGTTTGTTCTGCTTGTTTATTGCCATGACCTCATTTTTTTTCACGTTGATGTTCGTGCTATATTCTTTACATATTGTATTTAGTTAGTCAATATGAGAATGCAATTGTATTTCTGAAGTTGCTATGACTGCTTGATTGCCTTAAAAAATAAGTTTGGTTAAGAGTTCACCAATGTTGTTTCCTTTATCTGGGCTGGCTGTTTTACATATGTGGTCTATATATGTGGTGAACAACAAAGAGGATTGCACACATCCTTGTAAAACTGCAGATTTAATACTAGATTTATCTGAGTTCGGTTATTATTCTAACAGTTCTGGCTATCACTGTTAAGACTATTGCACAGGCTGATTAGGTGATCGTTTACTCCAGAATGAGCCAATGTTTTCCATAGATGGTGTCTATCAATTCGATCGAGAGCTTTTTCTTGATCTACAACACGAAACATCGTTTTCAATTGTTTTCTCCCCTAAATGTCTGAATATGTAAATTGCATCCGTGCAACTTCTGTTCTTTCTAAAGCGCACCTGTTCGTCGTTGTGGTTCTTCTTCTTCTTCTTCTTCTTCTTCTTCTTCGTACGCAGTCAGACAGTAACCATTATTTTTTCGAAAAAAGCGGCGGTCATCCTGAGGCTCTCGCCACTGCCATAGAGCTTGTCTTGCAGTTCCACTGGTAATGGCCACATCTGCTCTCTCTGATCCTCGTATGTCGGGCAGTTCTGCAGCAGATGTTCAGCGGTCATTTTACCAGTACCGCACGGGCATTCGTCGGTACACCCTATCTTCAATTTGTTGAATAGGTGGTACCTCAGTCTGTTGTGGCCAGTGCGAAGTCTGAAGACAACGACCTGCTCTCTTCGGTTCAACTGGTAATAGGCATCGTTTTTGGTGTAACCAGTATGTTCGGTTTCCCATTTGGTCATGTATCTGGTTTTGATAAGCCGTTTTGACTCTTCGTACGTCATACTGGTATCTGTTTGTGGTAGTCTTGCACCTTCTTTTGCCAGTCTGTCTGCCTCCTCGTTGCCTTGGATGTTGCAGTGTGACGGAACCCACTGTACCACTACCCTTTTTGGTGCGGACTGCTGGCACAGTTTGCAGAGTGCTGCTCTTAAGTCATTAAGCTCAGTGTTTTTCTGGCTTTTTAGCGCTGACTACGGCGAGAGCATCTGTCAGCAGGACTATATGGCTCTCATTTTCACTGTGTGTCACCATTTCTTCCACTGCCGCCCTCAGTGCCTCTGCCTCCGCTCTGAAATTGCTTGTGTACTTACCAGTAGCGAATAACAGTGTTATTTTTCTGCCATTTGGTAGGTTCAGGAATGCTCCTGCCCCTCCGTTCTGTGTAGTGTCTGTTACAGAACCGTCGGTGTATGCATGGGTCCAGTCCATGCTTGGGTAGCTTTTCGTTATGAAGCTTAGGGTAGTATCTCTCCTTTCTTTTTCAGTCTGGCAGTTTTTGTTTGCAATACCTGGTATATTTTCTACCTTCTCTGGAAATATATCCTGCCTCCAGGTAGGTTTTCGTACAGTAGTGATGGGTTTTGTTGTTGTTAGTGCGTTTATGGGATCTTCGTGCATCTTTGCTTTGGCTATTTCTGCAAAGTTTCTCCGCTTTAGTTTCCCATTTCCCAAATTGTTTAGTCTCTGGTGCATTGGATGGTCAGTCAGTCTTCGGAGTTTCTCTGACTGCAGCTGGGCTCTGCAGTCTCTTCTATCGGTCATGGATTGCAGTTTTGTAATCTTTTCAAGTTCTACAATTGGCGTTGACTTCATGCAACCTGTTATAATTCTCATGGCTTGGTTTTGAAGTTTGTTAACTTTATCGAAGTTCGCCTTCGCTGCTGTTGTCCATGCCGCAATGCCATACTCGAGAACTGGTCTCACTCTTCCAGTATACAGTTTCTTTAGTATGCCTTCGTCTGCTCCCCAGCTTGTGCCAGCAAGTTTCCTCATGATTGCCATTCTTTCTCTGGCTTTCATTCGGTTTCTCTCAATCTGACTTTTCCATGTCATGCGCCGATCAAATGTGACTCCCAGATAGGTTGGGTTGTCGTTTGGCTGCAGGATTTTGCCATTTAGACTTAATTTGGTACTTTGGGGTTTTAATGAAAGCGAGAATATTGTGCATGTGGTTTTCTCCTCGTTTATTTTGACCAGACATGAGTTCGCCCACTCTTCCAGCGATGTTAGGGCCGTCTGCATCCGATTTCTTGCTATGGTGAGATTCTTTTCAGAGGTCCACATAGCCAGATCGTCTGCAAACATTGAGCTATGGACTCTTCTTGGTATATTCTCTGTAATATCGTTTATATATACCAGGAAGAGTGTGGGTGACAATTCTCCCCCTTGGGGTACTCCCTGCTCGAGTGTCACCTTTTTGCTCATCTGCCCTTTTACTTGGACTCTGGCCGTTCTTTGTTTGAGGTAGTGGTTGATCCACTTGTACATCTTCCCACAGACATCACTTCTTCTTAGTTTGACTCTAAGTCCATCCTTCCAGACTTTGTCAAATGCCTTTTCCAGATCCACCCAAACAGCTACTGTGTGTTTCTGTGCCTGGTAGGCATCTTCTATCTCCTGGGCTATGAGGATGACCTGGTCCTCAGTGGATCTGTGCTGTCTAAAGCCGGCTTTCTGTGGAATTAGTATTCGTTTTTCTTCTAGATGCCACATCAGTCTGGTGTTTATCATCCGTTCCATCAGCTTGCCGACACAGCTCAGTAGGCTTATGGGCCTGTATCGATTTGGATCTGGTTTGTCCTTTCCTGTTTTTGGTACTGGTACCAGTATTGCATCTTTCCATGCCTGTGGTACAATTCCCCTTTTCCAGCTTTGGTTCAGGACCGATAGCAGTTTCTTCTTCGCTGTTTGGCCCAGCCCCATCAGCATTTCGTTTGTTATCCCGTCTTTTCCGGGAGATTTCCTTTTCTTTAGTGTTCTCATAGCCTCTTCCATTTCGCGCATTGTTAGTTTGGCCATCATGTGCTCTTCAGGAGCCGTATTTGTGTTTTCGTGTCCCTCTAGCTCTTCGCTAATGTCTGTATGCTTATCTGCAGGGACCCCGATGTGGTTTGCTCTGGCATATTGATCGACAAAGGCTTTTGCGGCTTTCTTACCTGTGATCAAGTTCTCGCCCTGCTTGATAGTAATCTGTTTATTTGACGGGGTTTCGTCGTTCATGGCTCTGACTAGCTTCCATAGCTTGTTCCCGTCTTTGTCCAGGTTTAGACTTTCCGTTTTATTTTTCCAGCTTTCTCTTGCTGTTTGCTTGAGAGTGTGTTTGTACTTCGCCGCGGCGGCTTTGATGGCGATGTTTGCCTCCATGGATTTTTCTCGCTCTGCCATGTTCCTAGCATTTGTTACTGCATCTTCCACTTTCTGCAACTCATCATTCCAGTAGGGCTTATAGTTTTTCCTAGCTCCTCTTGGGATGGTTTCAGTGGCGGCTTGCATTATTGCCTTGCTTAGGCTCTCTACCATGGGCTTCATTTTTGTGTTTCGTGTGTTGATGGTTTCACACAGCCCATCTGTCAGGATTGCAAATCTGTCCCAGTCGGCTCGTTTGTAATTCCAACGTGGGAGCGGTTTTGTTTCCTGTGGGCCTACTTCCATGTCAATGGTTAGTCTGATCGGCCTGTGGTCGCTACCGGCCAGTTGGTTTAGCACCTGGCGGTCTATTTTATGGTGTATGTCCTGTGTGGAGAAGGCCAAATCTGGAGTCGAGGTGGTATGCCATGTTCTTGAATAGAAGCTAGGGCTATCCTCCGACCTATTGATTAGGGAGAGATCTGTATCTATCTCCCAATCTTCCACTTCGTCACCTCTGCTGTCTGTGTCAGAGTATCCCCATCTCTCCGAGTGGCTGTTGAAATCTCCAACTACTATGCAGTTGGAGTCTCTGACCTCCATACTCGAGAGCGATAGGTCTCTATTTGGTGGTCCGTACAGATTGAAAATGCGGAGCTTCGTCTCTTGAGTCATTATGTCAACTCCTACAATTTCTGCTTGTCCGGTGTGATTGACAGATACCGCGCTACTCGGTATGCAGTTTCTGGTCAGTATCAGGACCCCTCCTTTGTGGCCTTCTCTATCTAGACGGAAGGTCTGGTATCCTCTAATTGAGAATTTATGGTTATTGTTGAGGTGCGTTTCCTGGATACATGCCACGTCAATCTTACCTTCATGCAGGTGGTGTGTTAGGGAAAGTTTTTTGTTAATGACTCCCTCCGCATTCCACTGTAGTATTTTGAGGGTCTTGAGGTTTTGGCCAATAGAAGTTGCCCCATAGCCATTTGCCTTGCCTCCACGACACATGGGTGGGTGACCACCAGTAGTCAAGGGTGGGTGCCTTCGAGGCGTGAGGCCCGGCACTATCGCTGCCTGGCGGGACTCCGCAGGATGAGCGCCATGCGTTTTTCTAATGGTTGTACTGCCATCATACTGTGATTTACGTTGCACTGTTTTGTTAGGCTTGCGGCCCCGTGCATCCGATTTCAACAGGCGTTTCTGTAGGGATGCCCTCCTTAGCCTTTGGCTGTCCCCAGCCTATCTGCAAGGCAGCAGTTGTTTATGATCAGAGTTGTCTCTCTTATGGAAGTTGTCTTACTAGACTATCGAGTCTTCACTACTCGTGTCCATAGGGTGCAATGATGATATGTGAGATGATAAATGAGATGGACTGGTTTACCCGGAAGAGAGGCAGTCCAGTGTGTCTGTATCCCAGGATCGTCACGTCCTGCCAGAAACGTAGCATTTGCATGTGAGTGGGGTATCTCTTTTTCCTTTTATTTTCTTGGCTTCTATGCAGGGATGGTACGCCTAGCATTCCCCGCCACCTGGGGTGTTGACACAGTGGGGCAGGTGTGCAATGTCCGCTGGTCTGCATCTCTTCTGCGTCCAGCATGATAGTTATATGGCTGATAACGTACAGAGGTAGATATCGTAGCCGACGTGCATTTAGCCAGAGGACAAGCCTGGTAATGTCACAGAGATGTTGTTCGCCTGGTGTGCGGACAGCTCTCATGGTCATTGGTTGAGTCTCGACAGTTCACAGTGAGGTGGCTGCTCTACTGTTTTCGACACCCCGAACAGGTACTAAGTCTTTAGTTGGTGGTTTCGCACCCCATCGCCGTATAAGGTGAGTAACTAGCAGTTGTCCGCCCGCTTTGATCAGCGGACGGCAAGGACCTCTGGCTGCGGCTCTACCGGATATGGCTGGGGTGCAAGCCCCAGGTATCGAGCATGTAGGAGCCTCCCATTGCAGTGGTGCTGAGATTTCGGGTGGGATTGCGGCTTACAAGGGTTCGGCCGTAATCCCCCACATGGTAGCCTCGCGCCATTGGCTTATCAGCCTGGTACGTGAACCAAAGTGTCTGCGGCTCCTCTCGATATGAGCTGGTTTTCCGTAGCAACGCCCTGTCATTAGTAGGGTAAAACTGACCTGTCTTCTGATGGTCTATTTCCAGCACCCGTTCACTATTTGGTCAGACCAATTTATTGAGGGCTTTCGTTTGTCAATGACCAGGTATTTGAAATCTGCGGTTTCTGCGGGGTTAAACACGATTTCCGTGGCGTTCTTTCATTAGAGTGTTTGAGAGCTGACTTGTCTTCCGTGAGTCTAATACCAGCGTACGTTCCTTATTGGACCCAGACGGTAGTGCTCTCGATTTGTCAGTCGTTCTACAGTATTAGGCGTGTTCAGTCAAATAAAGCCGCAGGTTCCACTCCTGGTGGTGCCCTTCCGTCAATTCCTTTAGCGAGACAATCAAGTTACTTAGAGGCTGGCCCCAGATTTTCGAGGGTCTAATTCCAGCACATGTTCACTATTAGACCCCTCGAAGGTGTACTTTTTGATAGTCATTCTGCAGTATTGGCGTGTTAAGTTAATTTAGGTCTCAGGCTCCACTCCTGATAGTGCTCTTCCGTCAATTTCTTTTTCAGAACACTGGATGCAGACCAAACCGGGCCACAGGGGGCATAACCCCAGATTTCTGGGGGTCTAAATCCAGCACCAGTTCCATATTAGACCCCAGAAGAGTGGTCTCGGCATGTCATCGTTTCAGTGTTGGCCGTGTTGAGTCAAATTAAGCCGCAGGCTCCACTCCTTGTGGTGCCCTTCCGTCAATTCCTTTAAGTTTCAGCTTTGCAACCATACTTCCCCCGGAACCCAAACACTTTGGTTTCCCGGAAGCTGCCCGCAGAGTCATCGAAGCAACTCCTGCGGATCGCTAGTCGGCATCGTTTATGGTCAGAACTACGACGGTATCTGATCGTCTTCGCGCCTCTGACTTTCGTTCTTGATTAATGAAAACATTCTTGACAAATGCTTTCGCAGTAGCTCGTCTTGCGGCGATCCAAGAATTTCACCTCTAACACCGCAATACGAATGCTCCCGTTTGTCCCTGTTAATCATTACCTCCAGTTCCGAAAACCAACAAAATAGAACCGAGGTCCTATTCCATTATTCCATACACCATTATTCAGGCAGCAGAGGCCTGCTTTGAACACTCTAATTTTTTCAAAGTAAACGCGCCGGCCACCCAGGACGCTCAGCGAAGGGCACCCGTGGGAGAGAGCCGGCAGACGGTAGGGCAGGAGACAACGGGCAGTGAACCGGCGCGAGCCGGACCGCCCGCCTGCGCCTGAGATCCAACTACGAGCTTTTTAACTGCAACAACTTTAATATACGCTATTAGAGCTGGAATTACCGCGGCTGCTGGCACCAGACTTGCCCTCCAATAGATCCTCGTTAAAGGGTTTAAAGTGTACTCATTCCAATTACGGGGCCTCGAAAGAGTCCCGTATTGTTATTTTTCGTCACTACCTCCCCGTGCCGGGAGTGGGTAAGTTGCGCGCCTGCTGCCTTCCTTGGATGTGGTAGCCGTTTCTCATGCTCCCTCTCCGGAATCGAACCCTGATTCCCCGTTACCCGTTACAAACATGGTAGGCATGTCACGTACCTTCGACATTTGATAGGGCAGACATTTGAAAGATGTGTCCCCGGCACATGAGGCCATGCGATCAGCACAAAGTTATCCAGAGTCACCAGTGGGGACGCCGCAACCCCGCGAGGGGAAACGACGATTGGTTTTGAACTAATAAAAGCGCTCTTTCCGCGATGGTCGGAGCTTGGTAAGCATGTATTAGTTCTAGAATTGCCACAGTTATCCAAGTAGGATCGTGTCATCTAAGGAACCTCGACTGATTTAATGAGCCATTCGCGGTTTCACCGTGAGACAGTGTGAACTTAGACATGCATGGCTTAATCTTTGAGACAAGCATATGACTACTGGCAGGATCAACCAGATATCTGTCGGAGACGTACGTACAGCACACACCGGTCGGCGGAGGAAGGGTGTGTAAAAAGCCTCGCTGGGACGACGGCCGCAGGGACCGACTGACGGGACGGACGGACGGACGGTTTGTTCCACCCGTCCCTCACTCCGTCAACCTAGGACCGCCTGACAGGGGCCTCCCACACGCACCGGACGACCGACCGACCGGGCTCGCTCGAGGAGGGATGGCAGCGCTCTGTGCAGAACGGATCCCAACGACCTCGGCAATGAATTTCACTGGGACTAGAGACAATTTGGCCTGCTGGCCTGCCCTTTTCCGTAGGAGAACGCAGGGCCTCGAGGCAACGATTCCTGCTTTCCATTTGCCGGTCACAAGCTCTTTGCGAGAGTCGGACCACCAGCGAGACGTACTGTCGAGCTCTGCTATAAGCCTTAGATAAATCACCACGGACGGACCACGTTTCCTGATACGGACCAGACCAGCGCACCTCGGTGGAGGAGCCGCTACAACAAACCGCACACAATTCGCTCTACGGGGAAAGGCAGGCGAGCGTTTTCCGCAAGCCCGCGCTATCGCTCCGCCTGGCGGGACTGAGATCGCTTTACGAACACTGGTTGAAATTGAGTCGCTGCGGCGAGACAACTACCCCAGATCGTTGTGGTTCGATGATGTAGCGTCATTTAAAAAATAATATTTTACTAAATATTTTGCCAATGTTGCTAATGAGCGATATTCTGTTGTATTGTGCAGTCTCTTTTGAGACTGTATGTTGTCTGTATTTGAATTATTGAATTTCTCCCATCTTCTGGAATTTCTTGTGGGGCCTATACTAGGTCCAAAGTGTAGCTGCCATCTGTGCAGGACCAGTTGTGGATAGTTTATTTCGTTTCCATTGTCGTCGCTTGTAAATTCTGTTGGGTTAAAACAATCATCTCTGTCTTTTATACTTTTGTTCTGCTTTTATAAATATCTTGCTTCGTTTTTTAATTAAATGAATTTTATTTGTAATATTTGAATAAAGTGTGTATACAGTTACATTTTGTTTGAATCATCGGTGAATCACTGTTTCTTTCTTATCTCTCTGCGTCTAACCGACCTGGTGTGAGGTGACCTCAATCAATTAAGCATTTCAAACTAGTCATTGGTCTGAAATTATTTGTTTAAGACGGCGATGTTTAAGGGATCATCTTCTTGAAATGTCCACTTGGTTCGGAATCTACCACACATAGTGCCACTACCACAACTGGCTTCATCCAGAAAGACTGTACCAAACCATTTGTGTTTCATTACAGTGGCTCTGTAGCGATTTGTTGTACGTGATGATGTTATAAATCTAATCCACGACCCTTATATATGGTTGAATGTGCCCTGAGATCCACTAGTGGAATTTTATTCATATACATTCACGGATACACACATACATAAACTACATGTATGCATACATATACATACTTGTATATTTACCGTAAATATATACATATATATATTTATATATATATATATATATATATATATATATATATATATATATATATATATATATATATATATAAATGTATATATATATATATATATATATATATATATGTATATATATTTACACGTATATTGTGTTCAATTAATAAAATAACCACATCATTGTCTCATTTCTCCACGCTCCCACTTATTTGCAAAACTTGTGTCGTCCTCTATTTCTTGCACGTGTTTGCGTTGTGCTACTTATCTTTCCATTCCATGTTCTTATGCTGTCGTATTCCGTCACTGTGATGAGTGTAATATATTTGTCTGGTTCGTGTATATTTGAAGTGTCCCAACGAGAAATGGACGCATACGTGTCATTCGCGCTTATTGTATTTGAATCACTTAAGAGTCTGTTCACTGTTGTGTGTGTTAGTTATTTTTATTGCTCATGTAGGTTTGTCTTATCGAAATATTGTAATGTTTAAATTTATTTTTTTCACGTAAGTCAAGATTAAATGTTACCATTCAGTGAACTTGAATTTTAGCTTCGATTTTTCCTAATTTGTTAACAGAATTTTGGTCTATACTGTAAAAAAGTTAATTGATTTCAGATGTACTTAGACACAGTGTCATTGAGCTTATCGGTGAATTGCTTGTTCAATAGACAGTTAGAATGTCGGTTTCTCGCGTAACATGAAGGCGACATCTTTGACCTTTCTACTTCCGCCCTCGGTGTTTGCTAAAACGGAAGGCCGGAAGGCCGTTACAGCGATCGGTCATCAATTGTCTTCCAAAATAGCATAAAATATATTTTTTGGAGCCTCTTCCTTGGATGGTTTGTTATCCAGTTCGTGTATGTACTGGGCTTAGACATTAGATATGCTTGAACGTGCTAGCTTGACCTTTAAATTGATCCCTGAGGAACGGAGAACACGGGAAGAAAGGCTTGAGTTACGAGACGAGACAGGTAATAGCTTCCCTGCATGTTTTTTTTGGAGCTTTCTGGTGGCTTCTTTCTATTCTTATGATTGAAAACTCTTCAAGAGGAGGGAGAATGGAGGTAGGACGTCAAGTATTGCCATTCAATTTTAAACGTCCGTTGATTCTTTATATTTGTCACAATTTCTTTATAAACGTATAATTAATGACTTAACGATATTTTCCATATTATCTTCAAAATAGCGTCTGATTAGCGTAGTGACATAGTACTCACTTTCATGGCAAAGATGTGGGGTTCAACTCCCTCTACCAGTACGCACCAGTTGACTCGACTGTAAATGGGCACATTTCACACTGTTATTGAAGGACAAGTAACGAGGAAGAAAACTGGGCACCTCACCTTTTATCAAGCCGTTACCTCGTTCAATTTATTTTCTAACTCTTCATCCCCGACATAATTATCAATAAATTATTTCGACTTTTAATGGCAACCTTTGATGTCGATGCCAGTGGAGGGTACATTTGAATCCCGGTGTATCTCCAAGAGTAGGCATAGCGCAAGGATAGCATCGATGGTGGAACACAAACAGTGAAGCCAGACTGTTGGTAGTTCTGATTCATTGCTATCGGTTGTTGGATGTGGGACAGACGTATGGACTGTCCCGGCTTATAAACTAAAACCTGCTGTAGCTGATACATTCAGACCAAGGTTATTTTTCTGTGAATAGGATTGTGATGAATCCGCCTGTCCGAATTACAGGAACCTGTCCGGTGGACCAAACTGGTGTGAATAGGTGTTGCAGTGTCATGTACAAACATTTTATATAGAGAAATTATATAAATTGTTATTTCGACACCTGTTGCATTATGAGTATTTATTTCATTCCTGTACAGTGTGTTTAGTTTCAATTGAAAGAGATCAAAATGACGTCGTGGCTAATTTAATTTATGAAAATTTAAGTTTGGCAATAACATGTCATGTAAAATGCCAAAATCATCTTCAATAATGCTTGATTTTCTCTTATTTCCTATTAGTGTAATATTTTCAAAATGGTTTTGACGATAATTGTTTCGTGTTGATAGTTTCCCGTTTTCTGTCAGTACTTATTCTAAATAGAAACCTATTAACACTCCAATTCACCGTTGTTCAAAATTTGAAAGCAATGTACGCATTTTTTATATTTTTATTTGAATCTCAAAATTTACTTTAATTTCCAATAAACCAATTTTTAAATATGTTACCTTCAATGTGATAATAATCAAACTTAATATTAATAAGTCTGCTGTAATTATAAAGATGATCTTATTTCTTTCATATCGCACAGTTTAGCTAGCCGGCAGAGGTTTTGAAGTGGTATGCTAGTTTAGTTTGATTTCCTTCCCCATTTCATTTTCAAAGCCAATAATAATGATGAAATATCGATATAAATATATTGTTGCAACGCGGACATTGTGGGAATTATTAAATAGTTAACAATGAGAAATACAGCACGAAAATCACTAGAAGATGCAGTGTGGATCCCCTTTCAAAATAGGCAGTGAGTATATTCTTCAGTTTCCTTTTATGTTCAAAAAGAAGGCTTTGGAAAGAGCATGCAATGGTAAAAGAAGAAGAATGAAGAATCAATATGGTAAGTGTATATGCAAAAACGACAGGTAAGACAGGCAATTTCAGGACCAGTATTATGTGGGGAAGCTATACTGATTAATATTCAGTTTTAATTCAATATCAGTTTTGTGACTAGCTCTAGTGGTTACGTAATATTAAAGTTACGGAATAATGGAGGTTGCTATGAAAAATGGTCGGCTGATAAGGGCTTTCTTCTGATTGTGGAATTAAAGACGGGATTGAGTGGGTGACAAGTGATGCATGTGATCATAGCTTCCATTTTGTAACGGCCAAGGAAACTGTTGACAGTATTTAGTATTAATGGAAAGAAGGAAGAAAATGAAATATCGACTCCCTCTCGTAGCCAAGCAGACTCTGTCTAGAAATATCAATGAAGTTAAAAGAAAATTAACATTTATAGCGCTCGGGGAGAAACGGATATAAGCCCTGTAACTTTCTTGGTAAACAAGGATATGAACGGAGCTAACATCATCGTGGGGTAAAACGAATTGCTACAGACACCATTACTGCAAGACTACGTGTAAGTACTTGGATACAGTCTTCGCGCTAGTAGTTATTGTGTGCCTTATGCTTCAAATAGAGTGAACCATAAGTCTAGACTAAGTATAGGAAAAGTGATTCACCGTTACGGAGATTGTCACAGCAACACACATGAGGCTTCACGACTAGGTTCTAAAACAGCAAAGTTCAAACAGAATATTAGCACCGCCAAAAAGTTAATTAAGGTCACATCCATCCAGATTACATAAAGGTTGATTTGTGTAGTCCATTAGTTCGACGTTACAAGACGTTTCTAGTATTATTGCTTATGTATATTTTATCAGGCGAAATGATTTTTAGAATATATGCTTACTTTTAGCATTACCTCCACACTTAAGTGCAATCGACTTACTGATCTCATCAATGTGACGCTGTAGATGTTACGGTGGAGGTTCGGGTTTATTTTATGTTACATCTGCGCAATCTTTGCTATTTTCACTGCATGTATCTGTAGTACGGTTGATCTAATGTTTTCTTGACCTCCTTCTGGTTCTAAAGCCTTACATCTGATAGCTCACATTATCTTGGATAGGATTGGAATCATTAAATCGTGTGTCGATCAAATCTATTAGTGGAGAGAAAATAACTGACAAAGGAATGCAGATGGAGCGATATGTAGAGCACTACTCTGAGCTCTGCTCTATGATGATGTTCAAGGTTATCCCAAAATGAAGGAACTAGACATAGGAGCACCTTTAGAGATCTTAAGACAGCCATTGACAACGTTGTTCTGGACAAAGCAGATCCCACCTGACCTGATAAAGCATTGCAAAAAATCGAACTTTTGAAACCGCTACGCTTCCTGCTATGCCAGAGCTGGAAACAGGTCATAATACCTCAAGATATGAGGGATTCAAAAATTGTCCCATTATACGAAAATAAAGGTGATAGAAGTGACTGTAATAATTACAGAGGCATCTCACTGCTAAGTGTTGTTGACAAAGTCTTTGCCAGAGGAATCTTACTGCGGCTACACAAACTGGCTGAGCGCGTGTACCCAGAGTCACAATGTGGATTCCGATCTGATAGATCAATGATCGATATGATCGTCTCTTTACTACAGCTTCAAGAAAAATCACGCGAGCAGAACAAGCCTTTTTATGTCCCTTTCATCGACTTGTAATTTCGTTAGTAAGGCTAGACTCTTCAAAATCCTCTCAAAAATAGGCTGCCCTAACAAACTGATGCCACTAATAATGTCATTTCATGAGGATATGAATGTCAGAGAAGTTACTGTCAGAAACTTATTACTAGTTCATGACGCTAAAAATGTCACTCCCAATCAGCATGAACTCCAGCGAGATATATCGCTTCTCCCAGGGAGGAGGGCGGAGAACTGCAAATATTTCGGCCTTATAATAAACCGGAATAAATGACATGTGCTGGGATAAGACGTAGATACCATGGCAACCATCATTATCGATAACTACGAACTGATGAACTAAATATCGTATGACAGAACAATGCTGATGGTGATGGTGATGATGATGGTGATGATGCTGATGACAGAAGTGGTAACTTTAATTTGAAAAAGTTGTGCTTGCCTCAGTCATAGATAGTCTTTTTGTTACATCAAGACGTGCAAGCTGAAAAATGGTATACGACATCCTGACCTGAATTATTGAACGGAGAACAAATACAAAAAAACGACTTTGTTCTGGCAAGATCTCACTCCAAGAAGTACAGAACTGTCAAGTATAAGAGTATCAATGAGATGTTTAATATATATATATATAATTGTCTATACAGCGTGTCTTGGCTTTTCAACGTTAGCATTAACGACAAGAAATAATGTTTTCGCTGTCAAACATGGGCACTGTAGACACGACAGAAGGTCCTCACTGTCAAACATGGGCACTGTAGACACGACAGGATGTCATCACTGTCAAACATGGGCACTGTAGACACGACAGAATGTCCTTACTGTCACACATGGGCACTGTAGACACGACAGAAGGTCCTCACTGTCAAACATGGGCACTGTAGACACGACAGAATGTCCTTACTGTCACACATGGGCACTGTAGACACGACAGAAGGTCCTCACTGTCAAACATGGGCACTGTAGACACGACAGGATGTCATCACTGTCAAACATGGGCACTGTAGACACGACAGAATGTCCTTACTGTCACACATGGGCACTGTAGACATGACAGAAGGTCCTCACTGTCAAACATGGGCACTGTAGACACGACAGAATGTCCTTACTGTCACACATGGGCACTGTAGACACGACAGAAGGACCTCACTGTCAAACATGGGCACTGTAGACACGATAGAAGGTCCTCACTGTCAAACATGGGCACTGTAGACACGACAGAAGGTCCTCACTGTCAAAAATGGGCACTGTAGACACGATAGAAGGTCCTCACTGTCAAACATGGGCACTGTAGACACGATAGAAGGTCCTCACTGTCAAACATAAGCTCTGTAGACACGACAGAAGGTCCTCACTGTCAAACATGAGCACGGTTAACAAAACAGTAGATCCTCGCTATCAAATGTGTGCCAAGTTGACAAAACATTTGGTTCTCGCAATCAAACGCGAGAACGGTTGATAAGCCAGCAGGTTCTCGCTATCAAATGTGAGCCCGGTTGACAAGACAGTATCTTCTCTCTATCAAACTTGAGCAAGATCTCTAAGACAGGAAGAACAAGTGCACAAGATAAACATACATTATACCTTTTGCGATAGTTAGTAGTAATGTTTTCAACAGCAACTTAATGTATTTTTGCTGAAAATTGTAAGAGATATTTCAATTATTTATGCGACAGAGCGATATCCATCTTGTATATGGCATTTAGTATCTCTTATTTACAAAGAAAAAAGAAGTTCAGTGCCAAATAGATGCGTTTTCGTCAGCGAATTGTCATTACATCATGCATGTACATTATTTACTATCCGTCTTTTCGCTATCCGTCGAACATGTACGAAAGCAATTAGAGGATCTACAAATGTGTGCTTTGTTTGTTCACAATAAAGATCCCCATCATCTAAATAACATTCCTTAGACTGGTTGAAAGTTGTCTGAATGTGTCAACTTTAGTGTCTCTGGTGCCAGAGATGTAAAAGTGAGTTTTGGTGGCCGAGTTTCTCTTATTCCCTGAATCTAGCCCTCTAGTATCTTCTGTTGAAGACTTTCATACCTGATATGTGACCTAGCCAACTCAATGGCCGTTTTTGTATCATTATCAATATTTCTCTTTGTACGCCTACTTCAGCGAGGACTTTATCATTGGATCTTCTTTTTTGTCCAACTCACTTTTTCCATTCTACGAAAGCACCACATTTCAAACGCTTCCAAGCATTTTTCATTTTTCTATGCTAGTGTCCATGTTTCGGTCCCATACAGTGCAGTTAGTCATATATGAAAGGCCATTATTCGTTTCCTCAGTTTTATTCTGAAGTATTTTCAGGTCAACAAATTTTGTTTGTCTCTGAAGCACTTTTTTTGCCAACGCAATCCTTGTCTTAATGTAAGTCTCATTGCGGACATCACGTGTTATCGTTTGCTCTAAATATGTCAAGTTATTCACTTGTTCAATTATTTCTTCATTTATGATTTTATTTATTTATTTTTGCTGCTTGACGGTTATCAAAGTCGTCTTCAAATTATTTATTTTCATGCCAAACTCCTTGACTGTGCTATTAATTTGTCCAATGAATCTGCAACATTCCTGCCGATTTGGTCATCGACTTGGTCATCGACTTGGTCATCGACTTGGTCATCGGCAAATTTGATGGCATTACCGTTCCTACCCTATAACAACTCAGATCAACACTTTCCAACATTGTCTGAGAATACGCGCTACAGAGACTCTGTGAAAGCAAACACCCCCCCCCCCCCCCCCCCCCCACCGACCCCTATCTTTCCTGCCTAAATAAAAATGGCTTTGGGAGTCCTTCATTGATTGAAGTAATCCCCTCTTGATTTTCATACAGGTTTTGGATTAATCTAATGAACGCTATATATATATTTATTGCGACATCTGTAAAAGATTGCTCTAGTAGATTCGATCAAATGCTTTCTCAAAGCTCATAAAGCAGATACATTGTGGTCGTACTCGATTGATCATTTTTTGTTGTTGCAAGAAGCCGCAATGATCCAATGACAGCCGGTATGCCTCAGACCGTGCGAAATCTAAACTGGTTATCTTTCAGCCCTTCTATCTTGTCATAATTCTTTTCTTAATAATCTTCAAAAGAATTTTAGATGCATTTATTAATTTTACTCTTATACTTTGCAATGCTCTGTAGTACTGTTCTTCCATTTGCTTCTTTTATTTTGTTTTGCATTTTATTTGTTGCCCATAGTTTCTTGTTTTCTTGTTTTCTTTTTACCCAATAAGGTCTCTGCTGCCTCTTTTATGGTCTCGTTTATATTATGCCACTTTTGATTTACATCTTTAGTATCATGATTTTTCACTGACGCATCAGTCGCTGAATTTAAAAAAATTTCTCCAACTCGCATAAAGTACTTACAGTCCTCTTAGCTTATTTTTTATTATCTCCTTGGTTTCTTCCATCGTAGGTGGCATTTTATAATAAGGAAATTATGATCAGTCTTAGCTTTATCGTCATGACAAAGAATCGATTGTTTTACTTGGTTTTCTATGTCTTGTTTTCACCATGATGTAATCTATTTGATATTTTCCCAGATTCCCTGGACTTTCCCGTGTGTATGTATGATTTTCAGTTCAGGAATTTATTCCAGGTGTTTCTTAGCATGTAGCTTTCATGGTGACAAAATTCCGCTAGATTTTGTCCTTTTTCATTCCCAATACCCAGCCCATTCTTCCCAATTATGTCCCTTTCAGAGCCAATACAACAATCGCATTCCAATCTCCCATTATCTCGACATTATCTACCGCCCTTGTAGTCCTCAATAGGGATATATGATAATTTACTAACTCTCCTTGTGATGTATTTATTGACCTTTTACAGCACTTGTTTTCTAAAAGATGCTTTATATTACGAGAGTCTCGTCTAAGTATGATAAACACCATAACAAGGCGGGAAACGGACTTATATTACGAGATTCTCGTCCAAGTAGGATAAACACTATAACAAGGCGGGAAACGGACTTATATTACGAGAGACTTGCCCAAATAAGATAACATGCTCGAAAATCTGGCATATTGCAGTTAGTTGAAATGTTCTCTGAATCAGAAACACTGGAGAAATTAACATTAGCAAACAAGGAACATTAACATCCATAATGAAATTAATTCACGGCCCACTGAAAATGTGGGAAACATCAAATGTATCCCACGCTACCATTATCAGGTACGGTTATGCGCTTTTCTCTGGCACTGTTATCAAGGAATCCACGCATTCATCCCTTACCCGGCGTCTATTGATTACTAAAGAGTGGCAGTTTCCATTTCCCTGTATGTTCACGTCGGAACACAATAATCGAATTAGGGAGCTATCAAAAACATGGACCGAATCTTGGTTTTGACATTTCTAGGGGCTTGCTAACTTATGCATGAGAGTGATGTATTATTTGACATGTACACGTTTAAGAGTATGTGTGGCAGAGCGGATAGATCATCTGTTTAACATGAAAAACTAGCAAGAATTCGAACCCGCCTCGACACGCTTAAGAATACCAAGCTACAAATGGGTCTCGAACTTACAGCACGGAAAGGCATGACAGCTGTGATAAGAAGTAGTCGGTCACACATTACAAAACAAAACGGAGATCTAGTAAAATTAATTCTCTACCACTTCATCCTCTCCGACAGTGGTAGTGACTGCTAATGGGTCCGCAGTTGCACGTTTTACATTTCTGTCTGTTTTTCCTGGTGCGGGATCGACATATGAGACTCTGTGGCATGGTTGTCATTGACGAAGAATTGGCACGTAACAGTACATATGCTTGTGCCTATGTTGTGACTTTTATGTTCTGCTAAGCATAACCGATATCTCAGGCAAACATATAGGTGTTCATTCTCCTTCAAAACATGGCTGGAAGTGTAAGAATTATGGCTCATGTCTGACTGTACACACTCATAATTTTTTCTCAACTCCCGTAGGCGTATTATAGAGAAGGTAAATATACAATTTAACAAAACAAACAACTAAAACGAGGCAGTGGCGGTACTCTGGATTAAAAGAAAGTGTGATAAACATACATAACTATAGGTATGGTTTAGATACCGTACTGGGACAAAAACAAGAATACGATTTACGTTACAACCAAAAGGTAATCTTCAGGGACAAAGGACAATACTTGAAATTGCTAACATCATGAAAGAATAGCTGAACACATCAACAGTAACACCAAAAAAGAATACATAATGATACTCATCGAAGGACACAAGTGTAGTTCGTTGAGTATCATTTCATATTCTTTAAACTGTTCCCATATTCTTTTGGTGTATTCATCTCTTCTTTCATGATGTGTTAGATTATACGTGAATTATTTAGAGATCACCGTTTGGTCGGAACGCTAAGGTTCGTTCTTGTAGTCGTCTTGCCTGAACCCTACCTAAACGTGTATTTGTACGCTTCAGAGATTCGATTGTCATTGTCTATCATCGGTCAAATGATTAATTTCATTTGTGAATCTGATTTTGACTACGTCTCTTTGCGCTACAATTATTGTTATGTTTGTTGCTGTGTACTTCAGCCGTTCTCAGCCCGGTACTCGTGAGCACCATGGTGATCGTTTCATGACATTCGGTGCTCACGTCGTGCAAGTAAAAACATGCTCGCGAGCACCAACGCTCATTAGACCAGTTTTTAAACTCAAAGTAAGTTTTGCAAACCCAAACAAATAATGTTGCTGTTATATTTTAGGTAACATGAACATTGCTCAATTACGCGTTTGCTGCCAGTAAACATATTTACTGCCAGTAAACATATTTACTGCAACATTACATAAATATTTGGCACTGCTGACTTGATTCGGGGGTTTCTCAGATGCTGGTCAGGATCAGCGTTGTGTTGCATTGTGGTTACTTGAATTGATAGATCTCCAGTCTATTTGTGTCAAAAGATTTAAAAAATCCAATATATGTGTTTGAAAAGGAGAAACTCATAACCTTTAAGAGAACAGATGATTTAAAAAGGCTCACAATACTGCGGAGTGTTTCTATCACATGTATGGCTCTGTTCGGGATGAACTACCTATTCGAAAAGCTTTCTCACTTATGAAATACCTCAAGAACAAAGCACGATCACGATTACCTGGTTCACATATGCAAGACTGTTTACTTGTAGCTACAAGCGACTTCTCCTTGGACATCACTAAACTTCTGACGTGTAGCTACAAACTACTTCTCCTTGGACATCACTAAACTTCTGACATGTAGCTACAAACTACTTCTCCTTGGACATCACTAAACTTCTGACGTGTAGCTACAAACTACTTCTCCTTGGACATCACTGAACTTCTGACGTGTAGCTACAAACTACTTCTCCTTGGACATCACTAAACTTCTGACGTGTAGCTACAAACTACTTCTCCTTGGACATCACTAAACTTCTGACGTGTAGCTACAAACTACTTCTCCTTGGACATCACTGAACTTCTGAGTGACTTTCAAGCTCAAGAATGTCATTAACCCGATGAATGTTTGTAAAATGCATTGCTTATCAAAAATTAAACTCATTATATTGCTTGATACTCTCGCTCTTAATATTATACGTGAACCGTGCTCACAATCCTAAAACATGAAAATCCATCGTGTACATACTGTAGGTGTTTATTGTTGTATTTGTTACTGTGTATATATGTGACATGTTCAGGGATCTCAGACAGGGATCCCAGGGTCAGAGATTCCACAGGTATCCCGACAAGATCACATAGATAGCTTCAACCAAGATCCCGAACCAAGGAAGCCATTGAAAGCTAATTGTAACTTGGTAAAAAGCTAGCCCCAATGTGGGCTGTCGAATTCTGGAAAGACTAGATGCTAATCTTGTCAACAATTCAAACTTTCATGTTGAGCTCAAGCGATGTCTTCAGGGCAGAGTTCTGTAAAGCAATTACATTTTACAAAACTGAGCAGCGACCAAGTAATGAACAATCCATCTTACCGTCAATGAAAATTTGGCCGTTCTAAAAGATATTTTATACTCTACTGCGCTAGGCAAGCTGAAACATATACAGGCACAAAAGTGTCCAGAATAAACTTAGGAAAATTCAAAATGCATGTCACAGAAACAAAGCTGATAAATTCCAGAGACACACAAATATAATAGATTCAATGCAGATTGCCCTCAATCGTATCATTGCTCTCCTGTCCTAAAAACTGAGGCATATCACTACTCACCGATTCTAAACAACAGCAGGTCACCAGTAAAGTCAAGATCCCGTCACGCGATGCGGCGAGTGGAAAATATGGTGTTAGGTACATTTTATTTTTTAACCCACGGCACAAAATGGATGATGTGGTCAGCATCACACCGGCCGTCTTTACGTCCCGGACTGAACCGGTACCCATTTGATGCTGGGTCGATCCGGGAGCCATTGCGGTTTGACAAAACTCAGATGCGAAGACAGCGCTATTCTAAATTGTCCCTAAACCACCAGCAAACAACCCATAGCACGCATGCCAAAAGTTGCAATCAACAAAAATTACAGTTCTAACACGCTGGAGGAAAGCTAGAGTCGTGGCACTGTTCCAAACCAGGAAAATGTCAGGCCTGTGTTTCCTATACAGCATTTTATTAACGCAAGTGTTCTAGACCGAATACCAAACATTACCGAATAAAATCGTATTCTAGAACAAGTAGATTTTGATATGGAAAATTGTGCTGCGGTCAAATCCTTAACATAACACAAAACATCAAGAATGGATGCGAGCTTAAATAGGTGACAGTGGTGTTTTTACCGATATAACAATGATACACGACACGATGAATAACAAGTTATTGCTGACAAAGTACATACAGTCACTAATGATTGACGCCTGAACAGAGTAATGAAATACCTATCATAGAATAGATGATTCTACGTGACACAACAATAAAGACAGCCATTGTAGAAACCAGAAAATGGTTTGGCGCAAGTTAGTGCCCTAGACCCTTTGCTATAGAACACATACAGCAATGATCAACCGATAAGCCACGCACAAGACAGTTCAAACAGGCCGAAGACACTGCAGTGGACAGCCACACAATAAAAGAGTTTTGAGGAAGTTGAGCTCAAGCTCACACAAATTCAAAACAGAATGGCAGAATACAAGGAGGGAAACACCTCAAAATCAACCTAAGAAAAAGACATGCGTGCTTTACATCTTAAGAACAGAAACGCGAGAAGGAGAACTTCGATCATATGGTAAAGATAGGTATTTGAATAGAGGGATACATTTCGGTACCTAGGCTTTGTAATTATCAAAAAAAAGCACATTGCATTGCGCTGAAACAAAACATCAGCACAAGAAACATATAATCCGCAAGTTGACAGACATCCCCAACGGTACTACGAAAGTCAGCACTTGTTTGCACTGTGTCTCTCAGCAGCAGAATACGAAACGAGTCTTCACACACGAAATAAGTGAACGTGACAATAAATAAAGATGAATTTCTGTGACAGGGTGCCTTAAACCGACGCTAAAAGAAACGGTTTACGAAATCGCTAGCATTGCATCGCCAAGCATTAGATAATTCCTTGCTTTCGAAGTTAAAATCAAGAGAGTAAGAAAAGCAGTCCTGCGATGAAAGACATCCTATTTTTTTAAAAATTGAATCAAAAAGAGGACACCTGAAATCAAAGAAAAGCTTGCTACAAACTGCACATACCTCGAAAGGGAACACTGAGAGAAAGTGGTGACAGAAATGCAGTGAAAATTAGATGGAGATCAAATAAGAACTTGTCGTAGGATATAATATACCACACACTATGTGAATAGCTTTAAATACATTAGAAATGGAAATGTGCTGGTTTAGGTTGATCTAAAAAAATGGAGGTATGCGGACAATGATGTCAGTAAACTGGACAACGATGTTTAAATAAGAACGCGAATTAACGAAATATCTTACGAGACCAGGACAGACGGAAATTGTTAACTCCCGTCCTTCTTTAAACATTGTTGTCCAATTCTTCACTGTTGTCTTTGACACACTATTGTCCCCATACACAGCTTGCATTCTCAACGAATGTCAACTGCTCGACATCCTTCAGCTGTTCGAAACCAAATCACCGCTCGCTGGTCAATTCTGGACGCATTCCGTATCACATCCTCCATGTTTTCAACGATCTGCTGGGGAAACTATGGGTCAGAAGATAATGAAAGTTTTGCAAACTTGATGGTTGATATGTGTTGTTTACACCTGAAGTGACATCATCATGAGCGTCGTACGTATGCTCACTTGCTGCAGTTAAGTCTGATTTCATTTTGAGCAAGCCTCGCATATATATATATATATATATATATATATATATATATATATATATATATATATAGTTATTATCATATTGCACACATAATGGACAAGGTGTTGGCAAGACAGATCTTAACAATTGAAAGTATAGAGTTGGGAACATATTGCTCGACCTTCAGACATTATGAAAATCACTTTCGCTAATGATAGCTATCTATTGTCCATCACCGTCTTTGGACGTGTCAAGATATAAAGTTTATTGTCCGCCTGACTGCTGCGGACACAGCCGGTATCTGTACTTCTGTTCAGTCCTGATTTCACACCAGCTTGTATATTCAGTCCTGTTTGCAGTGCGATATTGTCAATTCTCATGATAAAATGTGAAACTTCCTATGGCCGCAGTGACTCAAACCAATCGACGGAGTGACTTGATTGATATCACTGTGATATCGTTCATAGCGGGACAATTGTGTAACATTTGTGTCTGGTCTTCCGTTGTTATCTCCATTAATCTACAACCTGCTGCTAGTAAACGTGTCGGTGAAATGTCCTGCTTCATTGAAACGGAATATTTTGACAAATGTCATTGGTTGTGTCTTAGTCCTTCTTAAAACAAGAAACTGTTGGGCTTATTTTTGTTTCTCTCTCTCCAGATATTATATTTAAGCGGGACCCTGCAGGTTTGTGTTAATCTGCTACTCAGACATTTATTAAACATGAATGATATATTTACGTTTTTGCTAGTTGCGCTCCTGCAGAGTCATTTTGGTCACAAAATTATAGATTTGGAACATAGCTAGCTTGAAGGACAAGCACACCTATCATGTTAACAGACTGTTCGTGTACCTGACAATGCTCTCAGAAGAATGTGCTTTTGATTTGTTCTAAAACAGGATTCAATAATCAGCAAGTCAGAGGTGTATTCCTATTGTTAGAGCATTATGTATTCCTATTGTAAGAGCGTTATAATACCTCAGACAGGACCAAATCTCTGGTTCTCAAAGCTCTAAGTTCGAAGGTCATCAGCTCTATTTATGTATATGTTACAATAATGAGTAATTGAGGTTTTTTCAGGACAATCTTCGAAGAAGAAGAAGAAGAAAAAGAAGAAAAAGAAGAAGAAGAAGAAGAGCAAGAACAGGATTAAGAAGAGTAAGAAAAAGAGTAGTAATTCTTTTAAAAATATTGACACGCGGGACCATCCTGGCTACTCGTTCACGAAAAACCTGCTGAGAAAAGCTGTATGGTGTACTAGCTAGAGTAGTCTCGACTACGTCTTACCAATAGGTTGAGATAGAACAGAACAGGAGAGTGAGGCTGACGGCATTGCAAATACTCCACACTTAAATCTATGTAAGCGAAGTTCACAACGTCAGATCTACTAGACGAACCGAGCGTCTCGTCTGAATATACGTTGGCTGTATGGCTGTCACCATAATCATTTACGATGGCCATTTATGAATAAGTTGTTTCTGCAAAATGGTTAGCTAACATATATCTCGTCAAATCCCAGTCCACCAATCTGTAAATAAGATACCTAACGAATAATTAGGAAAGACAAGGAGGCAACATAAGAAACGGGCAACCTATCCCCCAACCCCTAAACAGGCTCACTCTAGCCTCCCATCTCTGAGAGGAAGTTCATACCTAGAATAATTAAGTATCTATAGTTGATTCTGGTGCCAGTGTCTACGATAAGACCTACTTGACACGTTTGCTTCCTGTAACTTATGTTTATATTTGTGCACCTGTAATGCCGACTGAGTTTCGTGCAGCATTGCCAGCGCTAAGAGAATTCTATTTTTTGGAATTTTTAAAACCACAAGGATCATATGAATCTTCATGTGTTTCCAAACATACAATTCAAATATGGAACAGTCTGGACGGCGGTATCGACTTCTTCTGGTATTCGTTGAAACAGTGAGTACATAGTATCGATTCTTGAGAGTATCTAACTAAGCCGACTGTAGCTTAGATATCGAAAAAAGTTCCCTAAGTCTGGCAGGTTGAGTGGGTGGAGAGCGAGCGATAACAAGTACTCGAGTCCACTAGGAAAGACTATGTGAAGCTAACATTGTCAGATTGTATTTTAAAATATCACGTTGTGAATCCAAGACAAAAGGCAGGAGTTTAGCTCGGGGTCGCCGACAATAGTTTGGACGGAGGCAAGTATACTGGAGAAAGTGAGAGCATGAGTGTGTGTGTGTGTGTGTGTATGCGTGTGTGTGTCTGTGTGTTTGTGTGTGTGTGTCTGTGTGTGTGGGTGTCTGTGTGTGTGCGTGTGTGTGTCTGTGTGTTTGTGTGTGTGTGTCTGTGTAAAAAGCGTTGGAATGAAAGGGAAGAGACTGTTTTGGAAACAGGCAAGTAAACTGGATATAGGGAGAGCGTACATAGATGGGTGTATGTGTGTGAGTGTATGTGTAGTGTACGTGTGCAAGTGTCGATGTGTATGTGTGTGTGTGTGTATGTGTGTGTATGAGTGTGTGTGTATGTGTGTATGTGTAGTGCACGTGTGCAAGTGGGGCTGTGTATGTGTGTGTGTGTATGTGTGTATGTGTGTGAGTGTGTGTGTATGTGTAGTGTACATGTGCAAGTGTGGCTGTGTATGTGTGTATGTGTGTGTGTATGTAAAAATGAGTTGGAATGAAATAGATTTGGAAACAGGCAAGTAAACTGGATATAGTGAGAGCTTATGTACATATGGGTGTAGATGTAGTGTATATGTGCAAGTGTGTGTTTGTATGTGTCTGTGTTTATGTGTGTAAGAAAGAGTTGGAAGAGTAGAAAGTATGCGTATCCGAATGTGCATGTGAGAGACCTATGTTTGAAAGAGTAGCTCTTTAGGTATAATTAATAACGGGGTAGTTTAGTTTGTGTGTGATAGATAGTTTTAAGACGTATCTAAGAAATATAGTGTATTTAAGAGTAAAAGACAGTGTATTATATATATATATATATATATATATATATATATATATATATATATATATATATATAAGAGAAAGAGAGAGAGAGAGAGAGAGAAAGAGAGATAGAGATAAAATATGAGTAAGAGAGAGAATAAGTGGGAACATATTTGAGAAAGAGTATGATACTTTGAGATAGAGAGAGTGTATATGCGTACATGTTTGTGTGTGTATTGGTGTATATGTTTATGTGTGTATATGTGTATATGTTTCTGTGTGTATATGTGTAAATGTTTATGTGTGTTGAAAGGGTATTGATAGTCTGAGACAGAGAACAAGTGTATGTGTGACAGAGAATGTGTATCACTGACAGTTGTATGTGGGAGTGAATGTGAAAGATATATCGCATGCCAGTGCCTAGATTTAAGCTACGTGTGAGATGTTGTATAATGACTGTATGTAAGTAATGTGAGATAGCTTGGGAGAGTGTACCAGAGAAAGAGAGACAGAAAGAGGCAGGAGAAAGAGCGTGTGTGATAGAGAAGCACACACAGAGAAGATAGAACGTAGGTGTGTAACACGCTTAACAACAGTTAATTCTATTCGAAATCTGTTGTCTTTATTTTCATCTCTTTTGTTTCTAACAATCTGTCCAGTGGTCACTAGGACAATCATCCCATATCAATCCCTCATAGTGACATATCATATCAATCCCTCAATCCCTTATCGCTTCATCCCATTTCCTCACCTCGTCTATTCAAATTCATCTCGTCGCCTATCTTCATCTTGCCCTCTAATCACCTCATCCCCATCTCATCGTCTTATCACATAACCTCATCTTGATCTGGTTATCCAATCTCTTCACCTCATCATCATCTCGACATCCAATCTCATTACCTCATCCTCATCTTGTCACTCATTATCTCATTCTCATCTTATGTCTTCCTCATCTCTCCATCTCATCCCATCATAACCTTATCCCTCACCTAATAACATCGTCCTCATCTCATTAAATCATCATCTCATTATCATGCATCACCACATTATCTTTTCCTCTCAACACTTCATATGTATCTCGTCATCTCTCCTAATCACCTCCAAATTTGCAAAGACATGACTGACACTGACACATCATAAACACGTCTTCATCTCGTCATCTCATCTCCACTTCCTCATCACCTCATTTCATCCTCATCTTATCAAATCCGCATCTCGTCGTCGCGTCACTTCACTCCCTCATCGTATCATCATGTCACCACTTTTTCAACTCCTCATCTCATTACCTATTCCTGATCTTGTCATGTCACCATCTAAAACCAAATCACATCGCCTCATCCTTCTCTTGTATATATTTCTACATATATCTTTATACGTGGTGTGTAGTGTTATCTTGTTTCGTGTGTATGTACAATCTTCTCAAGTTTTTGTTGACCTATATTTACATACCTTGCCTCTATATCGTATTTTAACATCGTCAGCCGATCTGTTTCTTGTTCTCTTCTCTCAAGCCTTTCTTTCCGAGGATGTAGATCTGGTGATATTCTGGTCATCTAAACAAACCACTTAATTCTCTTTCTGTCTATTTATGTCCTGCACGTCCTGTTAGATTTCGTCATTTCTTACTCGGCTTCTTCCAGGGATGTTTTTGACAAAAGCATCACTTCACATGATATGACCTTTAAGGACCTGTGATTTGGTCTATCCAGACGATTATGTATTAGAATTTCGATCGCGAACTTTTCACTTCCAACATATACGCGCTACATGCATTGCTCCAGCACACAGATCTGAGGAGAAACTGTACAATGTTATTGAAATATGGAAAAGGCAACAGCCTTTAATATAAAAACATGAGTCCCTGTCTAAATGTGTAATAATTGAAAAAAAGAAATAGAAGAAGAAGAAGAAGAAAATGAAGAAGAAGAAGAAAAAGAAAAAGAAGAAGAAGAAGAGGAATAATTAGAAGAAGAATTTCGAACATATAACCCCGTATCGTAGAACATACCTCTTCATCATTATATGGAACTGATTATTTGAGTTATACCTCGACATCATTATATGAGACTGATTATCTGCTTTTTGTATTAACGTAGATGATCTTTCTGTTAATCATGATTATTAGAAACGTAAAACGGTAAATGTAAATTCCAGAAACAAAATAACGTATTCCAGTATCCACGTTACGTAAACTAACAAATGAAATGAAAATACCACAACATTTATATTGTGAGAACTATTTCCGGTGAATGGAATCCGTTCAGCTACCACTGAGTGTCTAAAAACAAGATCGTATGGCTACAGGGCACTGACGAAGATCACGTAGCGGATGAATAGATTTTGAAAAAAACAGAAAGCTTTCAATAACAAGGACTTGAAGTAAGCAACGCAGCACACTTGGGTCAGGAAAGAATATCTCAACCTCAAAATGTCACGTATTACAAGTGAATGGAAAAACTGAGTTAGTCATAATTCATTATAATACTGGTTTCTGTTTATGACCTTTTATTTCAGTAAGATTTGTCATAAAATGTGCCAAGTCAATTCTGTCAGTATTACTTGATCTAACGCTCCTCTGGTTGACACAAAATTATATTTTCTCGTGAGTTAAAATTGTAAAATCAGTGCTAATATTACATGATTTAATATTGCTCGACCCAGGTAAGAGGCTGCGAATTAATTTTCTCAAAATATGTTTTCAGAATGTAACTTTGAATCTACATTTTACAAACATTTTCACATAACTGGATTTCTAATTAAAATGGCCGCTTTCTAATCTAACTTCCTAGCTATGCCCTTTGGGAATCCCATTAATTTAATAAATTTGCAAAATATTGTCGGTTTAAATTTGTTTCATGATTTTGAGACTGATGCCTTTTGGCCTGTTTTTCTTTGTATATATATTTGAGATATTCATGTGGCCACAAAAGAGGGGTGGGGGAGGGGGAATACCCGATGCGGTTTTGGAAGGATTGCTAAGTTGAAGAGGGGGGAGGGTGGAGGAGAGGTAAATCATGATAGTGCCGTACTAGGAATGATTGCTAAGTTAAAGAGGGGGAGAAGGGGGCAAATCCCGTTGTCCATCCTAGAAATGATTGCGAAGTTGAATAGGGGGTGTGGAATAGGGGGGGGGGGGCGTGTGATGCGGGGGGAAATCCCAAAAGTGCCGTACTGGCAATGATTGCTAAATTAAAGAGGGGGGGGGGGGTGTGATGAAGGGGGAAATCCCAAAAGTGCCGTACTAGCAATGATTGCTAAATTAAAGAGGGGGGGGGGGTGTGTGATGAGGGGGGAAATCCCAAAAGTGCCGTACTAGCAATGATTGCTAAATTAAAGAGGGGGGGGGGGGGTGTGATGAGGGGGGAAATCCCAAAAGTGCCGTACTAGCAATGATTGCTAAATTAAAGAGGGGGGGGGGGTGTGATGAGGGGGGAAATCCCGAAAGTGCCGTACTAGCAATGATTGCTAAGTTGAAGAGAAGATTGAGAAAAAAAGAAATAGTGAACAATTACTTTCCAATCTTAGCCAGGAGTTAAATAACCAGACATAAACCAAGTTGAATATTAGAGAATATTAAAATAAGGCGAGGCTGCAGCGGCTCTGTGGAAGTATATATGGGGAAAAAAACATGAAAAAAAATGTCAAAGTTGATTAAGGTTGAGTTTAATCAATATTTAAAAATGGGTATGGTCAGATACCGCACCGAGACGAGAACATAAACCACGTAGGTTTTGTTTGTGTTCTCGTCTCGGTGCGGTATCTGACAATGGTTGATTTTCAGACTATATTCTCAGTTGGTCCTGTCAATTAATGATTATGGTCCTCATTTTGTCCAGACCACGTTATGAAATGTTGAAGTGCATCTAGAATAAGGCATGTGACTGGTCCATTAGTGTGCCCCAGGGACATTTCCATCGTTAAGAAGCATGCTGGGACATCTTTCTGTAAAGTTAATATAGTTCATAATAAAGAACACTGTAGATATCAAGGGCACAATATAATACGGATCTCATTGGTGATCAATATAGAGCACAATTAGTCAGGTAATCACATAAATACATTTGAAGAATATATCCACACTAGAAGTAAAATGGCAGACTTTCATAGAGTCGGCATCATTGTGAGACGAAGAAGCAGAGGCGCGTGCAACAGAAAAACGGATTTCGAACTATTGTTATTGTTGTTGTTAGTGTTGTTTAATGTCCATGATGGGTATGTTTACTCCTTTCAGCACCCTGAAAAATGCATTTCGTGGTAGGTTGCAGTAGCTTTCCTCATTTCCCGAGCATAATGATGAAGGTGGACTGGTGTCCAACAGGCTGTTGTGAAATGCATGGATTTACCTGCATGGCTCTACTACGAGGATCACATCGATCCTGACCTTGTTAACAAGGCTGCCACGAACCATTGTCTGATCAGTATGTTTTGCCTGAACAGGCGTTAGTCTCATCTCTTACTCTGATGTTAAAATGCTTTTGAGATAATGCTTAAGAAACTGATGGTATAGTATAAACGGATATATATGTATCTCTTGAAGGTTCTCCGCTAGACTAAACGACAGGATCTTGCTGAGCGCAGCAAGGCATACATGATAACAAGAAGGAGAGGCAGGGCCCTTGCAGAGAGCAGGTAGGCATACATGACAAGAGAGAGAGACATGGTCTTGTTTATCAAAACGATGCATTAATGACAACAAGAGGGACAGACAGGGCCCTTGCTGAGCGCAGCGAGGCATACATGACACCAAAAGTGAGAGCCAAGGTACTTTCTGAACGCAGCGAGGCATACATGACACTAAGAGTGAGAGCCAGGGTACTTGCTGGGGGCAGCGAGGCATACATGACACTAAGAGTGAGAGCCAGGGTACTTTATGAACGCAGCTAGGCATCCATGACACTAAGAGTGAAAGCCAGGGTACTTGCTGGGAGCAGCGAGGCATACATGACACCAAGAGTGAGAGCCAAGGTCCTTTCTGAGCACAGCAAGGCATACACGACAACAAGCGTGAGAGACAGGGTCCTTGCTGGGCGTAGCGAAGCATACACGACAACAAGCGTGAGAGACAGGGTCTTTGCTTAGCGAAGCGGTACATACTTGACAACAAGAGTCAGAGACAGGGTCCTTAATGAGCGAAGCGGAGCATTACTGACAACAATTTCCAGTACACCTTTGGAAAATAGAGGCAGTGACTTCGGCTCTGAGGTGGCTATCTGTGACCTCCTTAATGAATGCGGTAAACGCTTCTAACTCTCAATCCTTACATGGAGTAGTACACACGGGCTGGCTATTGCATGAGCGATTAGTGGACATCATAGATGCCTATAAACTTTGGGATCTCGCGTAGACCTACTGACTTGACCATTTGGGGATTTGTAAAAAGGGAAGAGGTGTCATCCTGTTCTCAAAAAACACAAATGGTGTGGACATTAGTACTGGATACAGCTCACAACCTCACACCTGTCTCTTGGATAAACATACTCGCTTGATAAACGATCGCATTGTGGATGAGAATACTGAAATAGATGAACCAGCAATGTACACATTGTAAAGTTTTGGAATCACACGTAAGTTTAGCAGAGAAGTAAGCCATCGTGCTAGAAAACCCATCAAGATCTAGACTCTTCACTAATTCATGAGAAGCTGAGCACCTATGGGTCTTCCCGCAGTGTCAGGACGTCGATTTTTAATAGATCAGAGCATAATAAATATGTACTTTATACTGTGTTTTTAAAAAAGATGTATGCACATCTTAGACAGTCTTCTTCAAGACTTATACTCTGTCCTCTCCAATATTCCAATGAGACTCATTTTGTCTTCCCAACTATTTCTCAAACTGGTACTGTCTTCCCAATGCTGTTTACACGAGTACATCTCTGTCTTTCCAAAGATATACATCCGTCGTAATCTGTGTTCTGAAAGATATGTATGCGTCTTATTCTGTCTTCCCAAAGAACTATATGCGTCTTAGTCTGTCTTCCAATATACCTGTATTAGTCTATCTCTATTGTCCCAAACAACTAAATTCGTCTTATTTTATCTTCTCATTAATCTAGTTGCTTTTTATTGTGCCAAGTATTATTTATCTATGCCTAATATTTGACTGTTCAGGAGCTACAGTGCAGATTATAACGTTGACAACGATCTACATTACCAGCCAGGAACTGTGAGATGTCAAAGCATCAATCAACGGGGAGAAGGCGGCATTTGAACTAATCACCAAAAGCAAAATATATTGCAGATAAAATCGGTACCAGTTATGTCAATGTCACATGAAGGTCCAAAGGATTATATCAGCCTAGACGATTCTGATTGATTATTGATGTTCCAAACATGGACGCGTGTTTTAGGACAAGCAGTGTTTGCAGAAGGGTGGTATTTGCTGTGGAAATCTCGACAAGACTGTTAATGGCACGACCAGGAGGGCGTTCTAGACGATCAATATTTAGAACCCAGAAAAGATTTTAGGTCTGCAATGTTGTGAAGTGTGATCCTGTACCTAGTCTGGACCGCCGACAAGCGCCTTAATCAACACCTGAATATCGCCGCAAGACGAACCCACATATTTAATCACAAGGAGAAAAACCGTTGACAGCACCGAAATTAATCGTCATTTATGAAATACTGTATCGTCTGAAAGATCACAGATACTGGGATTCTGTTTGCTCTGGAACTGCTGAACATTGAAATGATCATGAATATCAGAGATTATACTTCCTGAATTAGAAACTAAAGAAATGGTCGACCAGAATTACAGACGGGGGTACTAGTACCCTCTAGTTTTCTTAGTGAGTCGATGACACGGTGAAGACATCTGAGTACAGCATCGAGTCGCATTTAGCTTCAAGCAATTACTTGGGAAAGAGATGAAATGTAACACCATGCAGTGAATCGAGATGAGGCAATAATATGGACACGAAAGTGATAAACCAAAGTGGCTAGTCTTCATCCCCATATTGATTTAATATTAGTGTATAATATCACACATCTACAAACATACACGCGCGCGCGTACATGTCTATATATTTATGTAGTATACCTGAACATTATTCGCACATTGCTTTGTGGGATAGCACCGGAATGCATATAGCTAAGGGAGAAAACCCTGACAGAAAAGCCTCACTCCCTCGTGGGATAGCAATGCAAGGATAGGGGAGTCTTCTTCTTCTTCTTCGTACGCTGTCAGACGTCAACTTGAATTTGTTCGAAGAAAGCAGCTGTCCTCCCGAGGCTGTCGACACTGCCATAGAGCTTGTCTAGTGTTGCCACTGGTGATGGCCACATGTGCTTTCTCTGGTCCTTGTATGTCGGGCAATTTTGCAGCAGCTGTTCAGCGGTCATTTCCCCTGTGCCACAGGTGTATTCGTCAGTGCCACTTATCTTCAATTTATTGAATAGATGGTACCTCAGTCTGTTGTGGCCTGTGCGAAGTCTGAAGACCACGACCTGTGCTCACTTCTGTTCAGCTGGTAGTAGGCATCATTTTTTTGTGTACCCAGTATGCTTTGTTTCCCATTTGGCCATGTATCTGGCCCTAATAAACCTTTTGGACTCTTCGTAGGTCACACTAGAATCTGGTTGCGGTAGTCTTGCACCTTTTTTTTGCCAGTCTGTCTGCCTCCTCGTTGCCTTGGATGTTACAGTGGGATGGAACCCACTGTACCACTACTCTTTTTGGTGCGGACTGCTGGCATAGTTGACAGAGTTCTGCTCTTAAATCATTAAGTTCAGTATTTTTCTAGCTTTTTAGTGCTGTAACTACGGCCAGGGTATCTGTAAACAGGACTATCTGACTTTCATTGCTTTTGCCTGTGAGCATTGCTTCTACTGCAGCCTTCAGTGCCTCTGCCTCCGCTCTGAAATTCCTTGAGATTTTTCCAGTTGCCACTGACAGTGTTATTTTTCTACCATTTTGTAGGCTCAGGAATACCCCTCCCCCTCCATTCTGTGTTGTGTTTGTTACAGAACCGTCGGTGTATGCATGGGTCCAGTCCATGCTTGGGTAGTTTTCCGCTATGTACCTCAGGGTTATGTCTCTCATTTCTTGTTCAGTCTGGCTGTTCTTGTTTCAAATACCTGGTATATTTTCTACCACCTCCGGAAAATATGCTGCTTCCATGTGGGTTCGTGTACAGTAGGAATGGGCTTTGGTGTTGTTATGGTGTTCATAGGGTCTTTGCTCATCTTTGCTTTGGCTAATTCTGCAAAGTTTATCCGCTTTAGTTTTCCATTTCCAAATCTATTTAGTCTCTGTTGCATTGGATGGTCTGTCAGTCTTTTTAGTTTCTCTGCTTGCTGCTGAGCTCTGCAGTCTCTTCTGTCGGTCATGGATTGCAGATTTGTAATCTTTTCAAGTTCTACAATTAGCGTTGACTTCATGCCTGCTGTTATAACTATCATAGCTTGATTTTTTAATTTTCTAATTTTATCAAAGTTCGCCTTTGCCGCTGTTGTCCTTTGCCGCAATGCCATACTCGAGAACTGGTCTCACTCTTCCAGTGTACAGTTTCTTGAGCATTCTTTCGTCTGCTCCCCAGCTTGTGCCAGCAAGTTTCCTCATGACTGCCATTCTTTGTCTTGCTCTCATTCGGTTTCTCTCGAACTGACTTTTCCATGTCTTGCGCCAATCAAATGTGACGCCCAAGTAGTTTGGGTTGTCATTAGGCCGCAGATATATACCGTTAAGACTTATTTTGGTATTCTGGGGTTTATTTGAAAGCGGGATAGGGGAGTAAACCTCGATCAAAAATAAGGAAGGCGGGACCCTAATCCAGGAGACGACGCGTTAGATTAATCTTCTGGCATCCCTGCAACCCTGCTGTTTCCAAGCGTATCGACTCTACCCTTCTCTTGGATGTCATCAGCTAGGAGGAGAAGGGAAAAGTGCAAAATGAGCAAGGCACTTTCTCCATATCGGCTGTTAAACAGCTGCCCAGGCAAGCTAGATAAAAAAAAAAACAGATGCAGGTGCCGCCATCTCTACAACAGACCAGCTTACTGACCGTCTATCATGACGCAAAAGACCATAATAATTGGCACATTAAAGATAAATATATAGCAGAAACAATGGTTAAGTGGCACACAATTTGAGGAGACAATAAGCAATGTTGATCATCTGCATATATGGCATGCTTGCTTTCATACAATATTAACAAATAAATGTTAACAAATAAGTGTTAACTACAAGTAACTTAAAAGATAAACTTCAGTTTTGTTAATAATGTGCCATTATATCTAGAAAATACGTTAGCAACGCATACAATAAGTGTTTGTTATAGGTGTCTGTTTATGGCGTTAAAAGTGGGATGTGTTTCACACTGAGCGGACTAGACAGACATGGAGAACATTCTAGTTGTCCTGTTAGCAATGGATCATACCCAGGACCTGCTTTTACCAGGTTATGACATCAAATTAGTCAGTTGTAAAGGGAGGTATGACCATGTTGTTCTCCGATGTTAGGATAACCGTTTTCTTTTTGAAAATTTAAATGGGAATGTTACAAGCTTACAAACTTCGGAATTACAGTGCTAGGAAAATGTAGGGGAATCTGACAAAACTGACTCAGTGAATTCACTTTTGCACACACCTTCCTTGTCAATGCTGAAGAAGTTTGACCGTGTTTAATGGCTTTACTTGTTAAAATATCTTTGGTAAGTGTTTGGTTTGCGGGACTCCTGTTGGAAATGATGACATTAATAAGACAAATATTGACGCGTTCTTATACTAAACCAAACACAGAAACAATTGGTGCAAAACTAGGTTCAGTCTGGATACCAAATATATGAAATCGATATTTTGATGATATTAATGTAAGCCATCAATAGCTGAATGGAAAGACAACAAGCAAACTTATCCCCGACATTCAAGACACCACAGGAATCCCCATGAAGATTGACGAAGAGAAGGGTCTAGGTTATTTCAGTCGATATGTTGCCAAGACTAACAAAGACCACAAATGTCAGTTAGGAAATTCCAAAAGGCATTTTAGACGCAGCCAGTAGAAGGAGGCCTATGTAGATCTCATCACCGAGCTTTGACAGTTCTGTGGGATAAATGCCAGTTGGATAATGAATGATTAGTAAATTTTACCTGGCATACGTAGGGAAGTAAAAAACAGCCATGGAAAGGAACTGGCCCCTTTACGTCATACAATTTGTGGCTTAGTATACTGAAGCCTCTTACAACATTATTCTCCGACGATAGTGGGATTACTATGGGAGAATCATTGACTTAGTATACTCAAATCTCTATTAATTTTATTATCCGACAGTAGTGTAACTACTATGGGAGAAACATTGACTTAGTATACTGAAATCTCTATTAACTTTATTATTCGACAGTAGTGTAACTACTATGGGACAACCTTTTACTTACTTTATGCAATAGGTATTTGTATTTTGTTTATGACAGGCCTGCAAGGCGGCAAGAATAATGATATAAACGCTATGATTAAAGCGACAAAAGAAGAATGGATATGTTGTGAGATGGAAAGAACGATTTAAAAAACCAATAAGCGAAAGTGTCTGGTCGCTGACCTATCTGACCATGGAAGTCGCCGGCACTGATTGATTGTAACATTTGTGCTCCCAGGAGGTTCCATCTTCTCTAGAGTCAATTTTGCTCCTGTCCAACACTGTAATTTATCAGCTGGGGTTAAAAGTAAAGACATGCGAATGTTCGACCCCCGAGATGTAAAACACAAATGATTCAACCGTTTACATCTAGAGAAGTCTCGCAAAATGAATGGGTTCCAACTTGGTTCGTGTATGCGTCATTGCCGATTAATGCGGATATGTGTGTTTGAATCACAGAAGGACATTGGGAAAGAGTTACACTGTGTGTCAATATTTGTATATAAAACTCCGTCAGCTCATGTTCAAGGGATGAACAGTTGTCTCTCGATCTATTACTTATGATCTGGTGCTGACAAAAACTAAATGTAAATACATGAGCCTAGGCTACTCGAACAAGGAATTCACAAATTTTGGATACCTTTAAAAAAGGTCCGATATATTTAAATAGTCACCATTTTAATGATATCGATAGGCAGCAAATACATTTTAGGAACATAAGGGGGAAATGGAATGAACTAATAAAGAGATGAAAAATAACAATATCTATATCAAATATTTTGATAATATTTAAATTAGTTTATTGGAAAGATAGGGAAACAAAAGGTGAGATCCTTGAATAGATCAAGACGGAGAAGACGCGTCTGGAGGAAATAGAATGCAGAAAAACAAAAATTTTTTGTCATGTCATGGGACAAGACAGTCTGTTAAAGATTATTGGAAGAAAGAATGAAAAGGAAGAGAGCAGAGGTTAGTAGTGGTTGTCCATCGCAAGTGATGATGGCCACATCAACAGCCGGTTTTGTCTTGATGATGAAACTTCCCCGGATTTGGATTATAAAGTAGAGGAACCAATAGCATTACTGCGGTAGGGGTGTGCTGTGTTGGCGATCTCACATTTCAAAAGCTCGGCTATATGAGGGCGGTCGCTATCTCCTCTACCTCGCCGCTTATACTTCCCGGCCTGACCGGTACCCAATTAAGGCTGGGACGACATGGCCGCCGTTGCGGTCTGGAAAAGCATTTCCGCTTCAACATTGGGAATGAACCCAGAATAAAGCCAGCTCGCTAACCACTGCGCTAGTGAGGAAGTTCTGCTATTGTCATCGACCTCATTCTCTGGTCCCGAGCTACCTTAAACCAGTAGCAAGACATTAGTCAAGACGACTGGAAGCATCTCATGATGCAGGCACTTTGGTCCCGCAACCCGTAGGATTCGATAGTCCACCGTTTCTGTTCATTGCTTTTGGAGGCGAGTGCCTGACCTCTCGACCACTGCCACCTCAGAGAATCTACATAGTCTATAGACAACCAGTGTTACATTCCAGTCGTGTAGTTTCGTCCCAAAGTGACCAGCAGACGATGTGGATGTGCATGCCCCACGAAATCACCCCTGCGCAGTCATGCTAGGACTGAGGGTGGGGGGTCTGGTCTGATGGATCTGGGGTTGTCATTGGCCAGCTCTTTCCTGATTAGAGGGCCACTACTGATATCTAATGGTTTCACTTGTTCCGCCCGGATGCATACGACTCCGACTGCCTCCACCCTGTGTTATTTACTTAGAAACTTGCTGCCCTATGTGATGTGTGTTATTGAGGATGCTGGATGATTTTCATAGATTTTCGGAAAGAAGTACAGATGGACAGACAGACAATTCAAGATGTGGTCAGGACACAGAGTGTGCCTACTTGGCACGTGACAGAGACAGCAGAAGATCCCTTACATTACCGCCTACATCCGATGCGGAGACTGCACTTGATGATGACAATGTTGATGATCAAATATTTGTAGCACTCAAACGAAAGGTTACATGGGTTTAAAACACGCCATGTTAGTGTACCTGTAAGGAGAACACACGTTATTGTGCACATCCCGACTTATATCTTTAGACTTTCATGATCGGATCGCGACAACTTTGATGTCAGGTTTTATTGCTGATCAAGACTGCTAAAATACGAGACGACAAGTGTAGAGTTCCACCAAGATATATGGAGATGTCAGCAGAAAGAAGTGCTACGTCTCTGTCAGACACGTTACTAACATGAAAGTACCGATGACGCTGCTGGGTTCACAGGTCAAATCATACTTGTAACAAATCGTCCTTTTGTTGTCTTGGCCTTCCAATTGTAGGTAGCTAGTGCAAGGTTTATTTATTTGTTGCTAAACACAACAACTGCCAGTTGTGCTATGTTGTTATTTCTTGTGATCTGTCACATTAATTACATCAGAGCCTAGATCAAATACATCAATGCAATCAGTATTTTATTAAATTATAATTGATTTAAAAAATATATATAAAATTATTTACAAAATGTAGCTGTTTTAAAATATTTTAAACGGTACAAAAGTTGCATATCTTTCAAAAGGGTTTCCAGTAGCCATCTGCATATTTTCTTTGCTATAGCAGAGAGTTCTGATATTTGTCTCACAAGATACTATTCAACGATAGTGTGTATCGGTGAGATTTCAAAGTTGACACCAGTGTCCAGTCACATAGTAGAACGACAAAAAGTTCCGATACACGATGTGCACGAAATAAAACCTTTGGAAGTTTAAAATCTGAAAGAGCAGGCTGTTAGATATAAAAAAATATAATTAAATTCCGACTCGGCATTCGACATTACAACACTGTATAATGTTATGCCAGTGCTGGATATAGGCTTTTATACCTCAAGATATTAGAGATGCAATGCATAGATTGTTACAGTTTACAAAAATAAAGGTGATAGAAGTGACTGTAATAACTGTCACATCGTTTCTCTGCTCTATGTCGCAGATAAAGTCCTCACCAGACTCATCTCATTATGGATGTAACGATTGGCTGGCGTGCACATCCAGAGAAGTGTTTATTAGATCTGGAGATCAAGGATCGACATTTTTTTTTCATTTCGGCAATTTCAGAGAAAGTCACGCGAATAGAATCAGCCCTTTTATATCACCTTGATTTACCTGACAAAAACCTTTGATTTGGTTAGCAGAGACTGTTCAAAATGGATTTCCCAGGCAAACCCCAAAGACTAATAAAATCGTTGCATGAGGCCATAACAGACACAGTCCAAATTGAAGGTGAAATATCACAACCTTTTGATATTCCCAAGACTGCGTTCTGACCCCAGCACTGTTCGGAATCTACTTTGCTACGTTACAGGACTGCGGATTTGGTAGCGCAAATGAAAGAATCTGACTTCACACCAAGTCCGATGGTCGTTTGTTTATCCTTATAAGGCTCAAACAAAAATTAAGATCGTGAAACGGTCACGATCAGGAGGGCTTGTTTTTTGCTGATGATGTCACCTACAGTCTCGAGGAACTTCAAAGCTTTTCCCGGACGTGCAAAGATTTTGGTCTCACAATAAGTCTCAGCAAAATAAATTTACTGGTACTGGAAGTTACGTCACACCAACTCTTAACATCGATAATTATGAACAGGCAGCTGCGCATAGTTTGACATACCTCGAGTTCTTCATCAACAACAAGTCTATCCAGAACCAGAAATAGTTCTTCATCAACAAGTCTCTCTAGACCCAGAAATAGTTCTTCATCAACAAGTCTCTCTAGACCCAGAAATAGGAGTTCTTCATCAACAAGTCTCTCTAGACCCAGAAATAGGAGTTCTTCATCAACAAGTCTCTCTAGACCCAGAAATAGTTCTTCATCAACAAGTCTCTCTAGACCCAGAAATAGGAGTTCTTCATCAACAAGTCTCTCTAGACCCAGAAATAGGAGTTCTTCATCAACAAGTCTCTCTAGAGCCAGAAATAGTTCTTCATCAACAAGTCTCTCTAGACCCAGAAATAGGAGTTCTTCATCAACAAGTCTCTCTAGACCCAGAAATAGTTCTTCATCAACAAGTCTCTCTAGACCCAGAAATAGGAGTTCTTCATCAACAAGTCTCTCTAGACCCAGAAATAGGTGTTCTTCATCAACAAGTCTCTCTAGACCCAGAAATAGTTCTTCATCAACAAGTCTCTCTAGACCCAGAAATAGCTCTTCATCAACAAGTCTCTCTAGACCCAGAAATAGTTCTTCATTAAAAAGTCTCTCTAGACCCAGAAATAGTTCTTCATCAACAAGTCTCTCTAGACCCAGAAATAGTTCTTCATCAACAAGTCTCTCTAGACCCAGAAATAGTTCTTCATCAACAAGTCTCTCTAGACCCAGAAATAGTTCTTCATAAACAGCAAGTCTCTCTAGACCCAGAAATAGTTCTTCATCAACAAGTCTCTCTAGACCCAGAAATAGTTCTTCATTAAAAAGTCTCTCTAGACCCAGAAATAGTTCTTCATCAACAAGTCTCTCTAGACCCAGAAATAGGAGTTCTTCATCAACAAGTCTCTCTAGACCCAGAAATAGTTCTTCATCAACAAGTCTCTCTAGACCCAGAAATAGTTCTTCATCAACAAGTCTCTCTAGACCCAGAAATAGTTCTTCATCAACAAGTCTCTCTAGACCCAGAAATAGTTCTTCATCAACAAGTCTCTCTAGACCCAGAAATAGGAGTTCTTCATCAACAAGTCTCTCTAGACCCAGAAATAGGAGTTCTTCATCAACAAGTCTCTCTAGACACAGAAATAGTTCTTCAACAAAAAGTCTCTCTAGTCCCAGAAATAGTTCTTCATCAATATGTCTCTCTAGACCCAGAAATAGTTCTTCATCAATAACAAGTCTCTCTTCGCTCTAGGATATAGCCAGCGAGGAGAGCCCGAAATATTTTGGAGATTGCAGAGCGAAGAGCGGAGGAGCAAATGGTCAGTTTCCAGATCGGAGAGTGGAGTCGAGAGCTTTTGGGGAGCAAGATAGCGGAGAGACAATAGACAGATTTATTTCTATAGCGAAGATCAGAAAAACTAGACGACATCAGACGGCAGCGAGCAATTAGATAGATTTTTGGAGCCCAGACAGGGAGAGGTTTCGACAGACAATCTTTCACCATGTGAATCCAGATGTTCAGAAGCATGACAGGGAGGGGTAAAATGTAATGAAATTGACGATTCGCAATAGCACGTGGTAGAACCGGATATAGTAGTGCGTCCCGAGGAAAACGCACGAGATAGTCATCTTAGACACTATTTATTTGCATCGCTGATGAGACTGCAGCGTCTAAGCGATCCAGTGCTTCGGCGATCATTACAAGCAGCCGCCGACGAGGAGAACATGGCCACGGACGAAATCACCCGGATTGCATAACAGACACGAATCTTCTATCCTGTGGCAATCGACATAGCGGTTCGTCTATCACGTTACAGTTCAACTATCAAGTAACGGTTCGTCAATCGTTACAGTTCGTCTATCAAGTTACAGTTCAACTATCAAGTAACGGTTCGTCAATCGTTACAGTTCGTCTATCAAGTTACAGTTCAACTATCAAGTAACGGTTCGTCAATCGTTACAGGTCGTCTATCAAGTTACAGTTCAACTATCAAGTAACGGCTCGTCAATCGTTACAGTTCAACTATCAAGTAACTGTTTGTTTATCAAGTTACGGTTGGTCTATCAAATTACAGTTCGTAATCAAGATTCTTACGGTTTAGTTTTAGTTCATATTTCTTACAGCCAGACAGATTTTGTGAAGATTGGACAGTCAGTTGTGAGCGTGTAGAATTAAAGTTTCATTGTTGTGTTTTAATTTTCAATTAGTGTCACAGTTAATTTATTGGAAGTGAGAATATAGTTAGTGCACACCCCTTGTACCATCTGGTACGGTAGTTCAGCCAGCTGGTGCTGCTTCAATAGTCCCCATGGGAACACTCATGGTCTCTCCATGAGGGTTTAAATACTGTTGTAGAATTCGCATCTAAATTTTTTTTTTTTTTTTTTTTTTATATCCTGTCAGCTCTGGTTTTTTCTCAACAACTCCGCTGACATTTAATGTTGCTATTTTAGTTGCGTGCCTATTATGTAGTCCTTAACCGTTTCCAGTCAGCAATCCGTTAAGATCGGTCCGCTTAAGCTCCTTTATTGTTTTCGTTGCAATAGTCTAGCTCTTGTCGAATTGCTAGGCCAGTGTCATGTCTCCGTTCGCCAGCTTAGTTTCGGCAATCCCTTAAGCCGCTCTTTTGGAGCTAAGAGTAATCAGGTTCATGTGAAATATTTTGATCAAGAGCCCTGACTGACGATCTCGTTCGTGCTCACTAAACAAGCTGTGTCACAGCAGTTTGGTCAACAAGGTGGAGATCGACGCTGCAATCCCGAAAGTTGTGAGCTTCCTGAATCTTCTCAATGCAGTCATGCGGACTAAGGTCCCGTTTCTCCAGTGCGCTCCAGGATTCCTTCTTCTTCTTCTTCGTACGCTGTCAGACGTCAACCTGTATTTTTTTGAAAAAAGCAGCGGTCATCCTGAGGCTGTTGACACTGCCAAAGAGTTTGTTTAGTGTTTAAACTGGTGATGGCCACATGTGCTTTCTCTGATCCTCGTATGTCGGGCAGTTTTGCAGCTCCAGGATTTAACAAGCCTGCTCCAACCTGATAGCAAAGAAGTATCATCAAGAGTAATGTCAGCAATATTAGCTTCGAACGTTATTTATAACTACCAATACTACTACTACTGCTACTACTAGTACTACCACTACTACTATTACTACTTCTAGCCCTACTACTACTACTACTATTACTACCACTACTACTAATAAAACTACTATTTCTAGCCATACTACTACTGCCACTACTGCTACTACTACTACTACTACTGCTACTACTACTACTACTGCTACTACTACTACTACTACTACTGCTACTACTACTACTGCTACTACTACTACTATTACTGCTACTACTACTACTGCTGCTACTACTACTAGCCCTACTTTTACTACTACTACTACTACTACTACTACTACTGCTACTACTACTACTACTACTGCTACTACTACTACTACTACTGCTACTACTACTACTGCTGCTACTACTACTATTACTACTGCTGCTACTACTACTACTACTACTACTACTACTAGTCCTACTTTTACTACTACTACTACTACTGCTAGTAGTACTGCTACTACTAGCCCTACTTTTACTACTACTGCTACTACTAGCCCTACTTTTACTACTACTACTACTACTACTACTACTACTACTACTGCTACTACTACTACTACTTCTACTAATACTACTAGCACTACTACTACTACTAATACTGCTACAACCACTACTACCACTATTACTACTACTACTACTATTACTACTTTTACTACTAATATAACTACTACTATTACTACTACTAATTATGTTGCTACTATAACTATTACTACTACTACTATTGCTAGTTGTAGTACTTCTACAACTACTTTCACTACCACAACTATTATGTCAGTTGCTACTACTACAATTACTACTACTAATTCTACCTCCACTACTCTGCCATTTGTACACCTTAGACATAGAGCTGTACAGGTTCTTGTTCCATCATGGAGGTACAGATTAAACCTTGGCTGAATAGTGCGTCTCAACCGCTGGAACAGGCGGCCTTGGTTCCTCTATCTTATAATCCCCCCGCCCGACACCAGCAATAAGAATAAAAGCTATCAGAGTTGATTTTTTTATTTGTTATTTGTCAGTTAGTTTTCAAAGTATTCATCTGCCTGGCTTTCCAGAGCCCACAATAATCTCTCCTTTTGTTTATTGTTTAAGTTCTGCTTTATTAGTTAAATTGTGTTTATTGTATCCATTTTTTGTATTTGCGACATGCCTGAAGGCTTGCAAGCATGTGTTCTCGCTTAGAGAAGACAAGACTTCAGTCTCTCTTTATTATGCTTCACTCTTTATTATCTCCCTCTCTCTCTGTCTCTCTCTCTCTTAAAATAAAAAAAATTAAGCGGGGACTCGACTTCATTGCCTCGGGTTTTTTCTCCATCTTAGCTCGGTCTCTCTCGGTAGATGGGTACCCCATCTGTCGAGAGCATCGCGCAAAGGACGAACTCCGTAACTCCAGCGATGAACCCAGGGATCTCCGGAACAAATTGACATCATGGACCGACCGTCGCAGTTCGAAATCGAACCGCGACCGTCTGAACACGAGGTAAACTGCTTGACCACTTCGACACAGATCTATCTATCTATCTATCTATATATATATATATATATATATATATATATATATATATATATATATATATATATATATATATATATATATATATATATATATATATATATATATATCTTTTTCTGGGAAAATAATTATGTTCACAACAATTCTGAGCAAATACCTATTGTCATGCAAGCGGTATTTTTATTTGTGCCATTTCTTGTCTTCATGTGTTCTCCGTATTGCCTAATTCTGCTGTTTTCCTAATTTGTTTAACCTGACATAGACATTTTACGCCAACATTCATTACCTGTTATTGCGATTGTAAAACTGAAAAGCCATTGTAATTCTCTATTTCTCTGTGTCTAAGATTTACGTGTGGGTGAAAAATTCAACAACAAAAAAGTAGTACAATTACACCAAATGTCCAAATGTTCGTCTACCGAGTTTGTCAGACGTGTCGTTAAGTTGAAACTCTTTGGTCTTTATCCTTTAACTGTATTGGATTAAATTAAATCTTGCGGGATCAAGATGCTGAGCAGCCCTTGAGCTGTAGTGGTCAGCGACCCATAGCTGACTGCAAGCGTCAGGGCCAGCGAACCATAGCTGCCAAGACCCTTCTACACCTCCACGAGCTGATCCTGGATAATTGGCTAAGGAGAAGGGATCGAATAGGGAATGCTAACCCGGTACTCAAAAAATGCTTGCTGAGGTCGGATGTGTTAGACCGAAATGTGCAAATATCGCAGCCAGGCTGTAAACTACAACACAACGCATTCCGTTCGCTTGACTACATTCTGTTACTAACCCTTTGATAGTTTGGTAGTGGGAGATTGAGAACGAACGAAGAAGAAGAAATGAAATCTTGCTAGCAAATTGACATGCCCGTATTCTCTCTTTCTTCCTTTCTCTAACCTTCTTTCTCTTGCTCTATGTCTCTCTCTCTGTCTCTCTCTCTCTCTCTCTCTCTCTCTATATATATATATATATATATATATATATATATATATGTATGTGTGTGTGTGTGTGTGTGTGACTCTAAGGCTTATTCTGTGGAGGTTACCCTTGAGTCTGCAATGTCCCCTTCTGAGTCTGAAGATCTTTGTCTGTCCATATCTGCGAAGTTTGTTTATGCTGTCATTTTCTGGCTTATAATCTTTAAGCTGGTCTCTCTATTTCGTCCTCATGAATAATTTGATGAGTGTCTTTGCTTCTGTGTAGCTCTGTAGATGGGGGGTGTGTGTGCCGCCACTTCTGGATTTTGCTAGCTCATCAGCCTTTTCGTTTGCAGTGGGTGAAAATCTACTGTAGGACTGACTAGGTCTGTTTTTTGGGGGACAACAGCGCAATGTTACATTTAATTTCGTGTTGAGAGTCTATCTTGTTTATTATCTGGGATGTATTTTGTCAGCAACTGATGGAAGGTTTGAAAGAGAGATCAAAACTACGTTTCTAAAAGTCTCTGCTGTGATCTATCTGTTGTCCCAACTGCTTAATCATCCGAACAACCAACAAACAAAGAACGGTGTATTTATACCAACTCATTACTATTAATGTCAAACTATCCTTATGCAAGATGCAGGAGAGGTGAATTTCAAAGTGTAAAATAAAGTGACTTTAGAAGGTCATCATTGAAATCAAGAGATAACAAAATTAGAAATGTGATGAGAAATTACCATTTGGTTGGGTACATACAGAAAATAAAGTGATTCGGTAACTTAGGACAATGTGACCTCTATTAGCTCACATCACAGGATGTTCTGACTACATGGCTCGATGAAGGTCACATGGCAGATGGATATCTGATATACGAGTAATCCTACAAAGATACGGGCTTACAACAGCAGACGAAACACGCTTAGTCCAGGAAAGACAACTTAATCACTCCACGTCACACAAAGCCACAGGTGTATGAAAACTAAACTGAACTGAGGAGCTGAACTGAGGAACTGAACTTAGGAGCTGAATTGAACTAAGCTGAGCTGAGCAGAACTAATTTAACTGAACATTATCATATAGAAATGGAGAAAAATAATAATTAAAATCAAGTGGCAAGTAATGACAAGTGGAGCTGAAGAACAATTTGAACTATACTTGGAGCATGAAAAAAACAAAAAAAACTATTTTTGACAAGAAGAATTCTACGTGTCACTAGAGAGAGAGAGAGAGAGAGAGAGAGAGGAGAGAGAGAGAGAGAGAACTATATGGCCATGTAAACAAACAAAAATATGAAGAACAAGTAGATAACAAGAACACGAAGAACAAGTAGATAACAAGAACATGAAGATAAATGCAGCAGATAAATAAATATGACGAGAAAAAAATTACAAATAAAAAAACAATGTTCTGTACTACCAGTTCTGACATCAGCTATGAACACCGATAATCCTGGATCGATTTACTCTAATCATGGTGGACTAAATCATACTTCCTGAATGAGAGCCAGACTAATGGATACTGTTATCCGCAAAGATCTGACAACATTCTACGCTATGACAGTTTTTTATTGAATCCAAAAGTTCACAAATTCTTCAATATCAAAACCACATGTCCAACTCATCGTTTCATTAGTGGAGGTATCCTACCAGACCATGACATTCCCTTATTGAATCTCAGAGAAGACGGGTTGAGGTACGAGCCCAGGGAGTCACTATCAGAAATAATCTTGATTTGCAATCGACGTGCTCTTAAAGCGATCTGATGTTTGTAATACGTTTTCTGTGAAGGCTCATCGTATACGTCAGACACAAGGTCCCTGAAAATGTGTTTTACTTTCCTGTGCTTTCTGTTGTTCCCATTCGTATTTTACTGCACTAACACATTCAGCATTATTGGTTATAGAACAGCACTAGTGGGAAATCAGACAAATTCTGAGAATTCACGTTATCTAATTTGACCTAAATTCTTATTGCCACGATGTGGAAAGAATGGACATCTAGAGTTATTTATTAGTTTTGGGTTGACTGCCATTGTTCTCGAGATGAGACGAAAGGGGTAAGGGGGGAAATATTAATCGATTGAAGTTTTGTAATGTTAGTCCATTAAAATGTTGAAAAGGATTGATTTTCAATTTCTGAACAGCAGAGGTATTGAGACATCAAATAAGTCAGTGTATGATCAATAGACAGAGTGAGATATTTGCAATAATTTAATGAACAATATTGGGGTTGAGACCGACTGAAAACAAAGTAATTGACGCTAAACTGATTGAGATAGCTTGAAAAGTAATTTCTGGACAATAGAATGAATAAAGCAGATTGCTAATTAAAATGTAAGCAGTAGGGGGGTGCAATAGCTTCCAATAAGTAAAGCAACAACAAATGGTTTCAAATGATCGTTGTATCATTTTTTTTTGCTTATATGTTTGCCTCACTAGTTTCTACTGGCGGAGGCGCGCCATTTTCCACCCCAGACCGTAGTCCATTGGGCGATATCAGGACGCATAAACCAGTGCTTGGATGAATGTGTGCGTCTGTATGTACCTGCGCTAGGTTTGTGCGCCCTCACAAGCTAGCCCAACCAAAGTGCAATGGAAGGGCCTCACCACGAGGGCGCGTGTGAAAGTTGTGCAAGAGTGTGACTGTAGGACAGAGTCAAATGAAACAGAGTGAGGTGAGAGGAGAGAGAAGGGGAAGAGTGGCCTCCAGTGTGAGACCCTTCTGCTCTATTGATCGTTGTATCAGTATGCAAGGAATAGATTAAAATTACATATAAATCAGCACGTCATACGCTATTTCAGATTAACATAGCCAATTTGAGATGTATGATGGACAACCAACCACCCTGTAAACTTGAGGTGTATGATGGACAACCAACAACCCTGTAAACTTGAGGTGTATGATGGACAACCAACCACCCTGTAATTAATAGACTATACAGGCATTGCAACCTGTACGCCGTAAATCAATAAGTGGACAGTATAATCTACCTTTGAAGAAGTTGTTAGCTCTCTAAACTAACAAGGTCAAGGTGTCAACATAGATGGCGAGATGCTCATACACCTACGATTTGCAAGCGACATTGTGATCTTCAGTCACAGCATTGCTCAGCCGAACATTGCCTAAACGAGCTGAATAAAGCAGGCAAGGCAGTTGAATAAACATAATTAGAAAAAAATACTCAATTTCTACTGAACACTTTCTGTCCTACGGGGAAATTGCGATTAGAAAATGAGGATTTTGAAAGTGGCAATACGTTTGTCTAGTTATGCCAGGAAATCAACAAAATCCACAATATTGATACGGAGATCTCACGCAGCAAGGCACCGCATGAAACCGATACTCCAGCAGATGCTGGACGTGAAGACCAGGGCTCACACTTTCAATAACATGGCTATTCCAGCAATGGTGTGTATGTGTAATATTTGAAGTCTACTCAAAACAGACACAAAGGAGCTCCGTATTGCCGAAAGAACAATGGAGTGAAACGTATTAAATATCTCCATAAGAGGACTTCATTCGAAATACCGACATCCACGACCAAACAGAGTTCCGGAATGTTGTCTACTCTGCGTCAATGCGAAAGTACAGATGAATCAGCCAAGTGATCCGCACGACTGACGATAGATGGGCGGGGAGGTTGTCTCTCTTGTGGTCATACATCTACAACCGCGCGCGTAGCCGCCCGCCAACCTGCACCATGCCTTTGGACCATCATGGTACTCAGGACGAAAGACAGACATGGATTCAAGCAGCTTTTGGCTACCTGGAATTAGGCAATCTTGCCTGAATGAATAGCTGGATTCAAGTATTAGTATTTAATTAAGTGTTAAAGTAAGTATCCAAGTGAGTATTCGATTTAGTCGGTTACAAATTACGTGTTCGTCAATTGACAGACTTGGCAGTCATTAAATTAATATTATGTTCTGTTCATCACCTTAGAATCGATTTCGAAGAAATTTGACCATATCCATAGGTGCTCAATCTCTTGTTGTAAATGGGAATGGTGAGGATAATGATGGTTCTTGCAGCTTGTTGGTTGTACACACTTTCGTCTTTCTCTCTTTCGCACCAGTCGATTTCAAAGTTATGCAGTCTATAAGCTACTGATTCATTCATTGCGGTGTCAAACACCAGTCAGTCCTATTCATTTCTATTTTTTTCATAATTGGCGCGTGGTAACCAGGGTGTCCGTTGTCTTTCGTTGTCATCAACCTCAGTATGGCCGAGACAGTAGATCCCTACTAGCCCCTGTAATGTGAGGCCTCTACAGCTGCCATCCACTCAGGCCTCAGACATCTCTTTATACTTTTCCATGTAAAGACAGTGAGGCTGACACAATGACTGGCATTATTAAAACGACCTCATTTTGCCATATCAGAACTACAGTAACTATTTCCGTCTCAATTTTCGAACTGGAGGTTAATGTTCTGTATGCCCCGCTCTGCTCAGCAAAACCTGACCTCACACTCAAGCATAAACGAGTCAACCAAATATCTCACTGCCTACCAAGGATCTACTGACCGCATGTTATCTATCATTTATTAGCTGGTTAACCGTCAACTCTGTCCTCCCGTTGCATTAAACTATGCATTCTTTGTCAATGATTCTGATGACTGTGATAATGTGTCACTCGTTCGCCAGTGTGGACCCATTCTTATCCTTTAACTCTCTACTCAACTCTGGTCACATGTTTAATTAATCTTTCTGCATGTGCCAACCATGACGTTCCTCTCTTGACTCTTGAGCCCTTGTTGTCTGATGTATTATTCTGCAGTGGGTGCCACCGCCACCAATCTGTGGTAACCCTCTTATAGACTTTGGCATGTGCCAATTTATATCTGGATGTCACAGAAATAATTCTCTACATATACATCATAAGCAAGATCAGTGTGTCTCTAATGCATTCCAGAAGCAATCGCATCCCTTTATTATGGAAACGTTCTAACCGTTCACACTGTAATCGTGATAGTGTGAGGATGCAAAGTCTGTAATCAATAACTGACAGCACCAACTTACGGCGTATCATGACAAGCATACGTTGTTTCAAATGTGTCTCTGCCATAGTCTTGCATGTTTCTAAATCTCGCTTGAATCACTGTATTTTATGATCGAGGTGGTATCTATATAAGAGGCCATCATAACAAGTTACTCCGGGGTATTGCAACCTGTCACACTTGTCAATTCCACACTCATCGAAGTTAACACATGATAGATCAGCTTTCACTAATAGTTGTCCATCACAAGTGATGAAGACCACTCTCTTTGTTCAGCCGTGTGGACAGTCGTATCTCTTGCTGTGTCCGCTGAAATGGGTGACTTGCGCGGTGATTTGGATTAAAGTGAGAAAGAAACTGCGCCTTTTGTCAACCTCACTCACAGAGCCTAAGCTACCTTTTGCCAGTGGCAAGACATTCATCGAGACGACTGGAGATAGCATAGGATGCAGATTTTGTCTCAGGGTTACCACCGAAGCCTTTCCGTAAACATGTAACCCGCAGGGTAGAAAGGTGGGAAGGCATTTAACGCAGTTTGTCGTGCCTTTTCGATAACCACAAGAGGTCGTATGGACAACACTCAGCGTGTGAGTGAGTCTGGCATCTCTCCCTAGCTGTATTCATCTCATCATAGTAGCATCTAAAATTCCCACACGCCAAATTCGTGAAGGTGAACCGACAGAACTAACCCGTGAAATACGACACAGGTATAAGCGTAGTTCCATTCAGCCGGCGTCCAGACCAGGATAAACGGATGGAAAAAATCACAAAAAAAGAACGAAATAACAAGTCCCGACGTGAACACAAGTGTAAGTCGTCGACTAGTGTGAATTTCAGGCAAATCCGTGGTCTGGCGGCATCCATAATGATCCAAATCAGTAGAGAAATGTAGACTCGCAGCCAGTTATGGCGCCATCTTTGCCAGATTTTTGTAGCTTTCACTACATAATTGTCTAAGTAACAATCAACATGCAAGTCTTGTTAGGATTGATCTTGGCCGCTTGATATGTGTGAGATGCCCTGCAAGATGTCTTGGATGTTTCTGCGTCAGGATGCCATCTGTAAATGTTAGTGTTCGCCTTTGTCATTTAGATTTCGATGTTGGCCACATTGTTTATATATATATTGAACTGCGCTGCTGAGAGTAGAGAACATTGTGTCAGTCCTTGGGCTATTTGCATCGGTTCTGATGTCCAAGATCCAAAACGGGGTGCAACTGTTTTTGTCTATCAGAGTAGCAGATATTCAGTTCACCAGCCATGGATTTATTCATGGTTATTGTTCCACTTCTGTATTCCCTTTGTCAGTATGGATAGCATATCAATTCGACAATCAAAGACCCTTCCCTTAATCTTTCGATGCATAAGCCAAAACGTCTGGAGGGTACTATTATTACCCAACCATGTCATAAATTCTTCCCACCTCTTTTTTTTCGATTTCTTTACAAAGGCTGTAAAGCGATTGGCGGCTCTAAAAATGTTTCTCATTCATCTCAATAACCTGTCTATTTCGGACTCTCCGCCATTCTGTTGTTACCATATCTTTACTTTCATACTGTTCTACTGTTTGACTCCACCAGGGAGGTTTGACAAGAAGGGACCTAGTGGTTCTTCGCCCAATTGTCTGGTGCAGTCTGTGTAAAATATTGGCCTGGCCATGTATCTGATATGTGAAAACTGCTTAGGTTTTCAGTGTCTGGTAGGTTCTCATTTATGATGGGACGACACTTGGTAGGTTGGGGGGGGGGGGAAGAGGGTGGGGGTGGGGGGTCATTATCATGTACACCCAGTACATTTAAGTGTGAAGAAAGAGCCTTCGTCGCTTGATATCAGTGCTTGATATCAGTGCTAGATAGATGATACCATCTGTATCTTCAGACGATGATGTCAATCTTGGAGATCCATCATTCTCGACTGTAAGGTTTGTCTCTAGTGATTTGTGTCTGACAAAAATCAATCCATTTTCAGTGGCATTCTCTCACTCCTCCTTATCTTAACTTAACTTCTTTATACTGTTTTAGAATACTCTATAGAGTTTGTATATATGAAACACTAGAGCTAAGTAGATTTACAGCCAGGCGCAATCTATAGCTGCTCTTAACAAACCACGTGGGGAAGGTACAAATAACTTAGGTGGATTTTTAATTTGAATTTTGAATTTTGTCCGGGCAGCCGTTAAGCCTAACCTTTTCGATTTCTAACTACCAAAGAAATTTTTAACTTGCTCGATCAACATGGGAGTCCGATCTGACTACCCAGAGATCAGGACAATTTTTACCAGAAGATATACGTGAAAAACAACCCAGTCTCCACCGTGATTCGAACCCGCGACTACCGGCACACGAGATGGACACCTTACCTCGAGACAACTAAGTCCCCTTCAATCGAGCATTATAATCGACAGTAATGAAACACTTCTGCCAGTCACTTCTGACAATTTCTTAAAACAATGCTCCTTTATCTTAGCAGAATATTTTGATTTTGAAGCAGTTAATTGATTTGTTAAGGAAATAACGTATAAATCGATATATAGATTATTGTCATTGAAATAATTTAGTAAAACAGTGAATAGACTATACATCGATAAAAATAATGTGTGAGTTTGTGAATAGATAATACATTAATTGATTTAACTTATACATCAATTAATATATTATAGAATGAGCGTGGAAAGTTGTAAATATATTTATCAACGGTAATGAAGCTGTGACAGAGTATGCGTACACTGCCTCAGTTCAGTTCAGTTCATCCCGTAACCCATCAGGTCGTTGGGGCACACATGAAGACATGACAATCACACGCCAACCCTCTCTGTCTGTCCGGGCTGCGACCGGTATAAGAGATTTCGTTTTTGTTCTCATGTGTGATTCTTAGGCATGAAATCACCTGGCGGAGCCCATCTCCTCTCCATGCTGCGGTGGGCCAACACCTGCAAGTAACCTGAAGGAGCCCGTCCCTCCAGGCGAGCCATTGCCTCGTTAGCCTAGAGCCTCATGGTTCTAGTTGCCCATACACTGCTTAATTAACAATAAAAGGAAATATTTATTATTTTAAAGGGAAAGATGATGAAGGTTATTATTTCGACAAGAAGGCACACATAATATAAAGATAACGACAATGAAGAAGAAATTATGAAAGAGTGATAACGGTGATCAAGTTGCAAGTTCAATATAACTATTTGAATTGGAGACAACAACAAATACAAACGCGGGTGTGCAATGAGAGAAAACAAAGTGCAATAAAGGAGTAGACTTTTCTATGGCTGATTACCCGAAATAAATGAGACGAGATTTATCCCTGACAGAATTAATGGTTATGAAGATTCAATCAAGCAGTTGGTCATGATTAACACTTCTGCACACTGGTATACGAAGATGATAATTTCGTAGATACTGGTTCGTCCTTGCACTTACGATAAATGGTAGACTTGTTATATATTATTGCAAAAATGTCAGTTAAGTTCGTAAAACATCTTAGTTTCTTTCAAGGAAATATTCAAATGTTTTATTGCTGTTTATTCTGAGCTCGAAAATGCTGTGACCTTTGATGCTATCAGTCCTTACCATTTTAAAGATATTTCTTGTTCTAGTGTATCTCATCGCGTATCGTATTCATATTGTTCTGCATCGTCCAGTGGGTGTCACATTCGTCTTTCTTGTTTATTGCTGCAATCATGGTCTTCTAAACGTAGAATCTAGTTAGTCAGATAAGTTCATCATTCATATAATCTGAATCGTCTTTGCGTTCATATTAGTTGAACATTTTAATTGTGTTTCACTTAGTTACTAATGCAAGCTCTTCTTGTTGGAACATATGTGATTCTGTTGTTGTTTCTAAGCTCGTGTTATAACCAACTTATTGCAGTTTAGGATTTTTGCCGACTGAATCATTGTAATTCTCGTCCTTCTGCAAATTGATTGACATGTCGACATCTGCAATAAAATTGTGCAAGCAGCCTATAGAACGCCACAAGCGCTGATTATTAAGTAATGTATGAATATGTTAAGACTCTAACGACATGACCTTTCTCGCCTACGCACATTATTGATCAATTGGCACTTTCCTTCTCTCTCGCACTCTATTATCCTACTGTTCGCTTTTTTCCTGGCAATAGGAGTGTTATGAAGTCACTGGCTAATCTGTCACATCAAAAATAAAAAAATAATGAATGTTGTTTTATTTGAATTTCATTCCTTTATCCATACATACCTCCAGTGTCTGTGTAGCAGACTGGTAAAGCTGTTTGCTACTTTCAGGAAAGTATCGGGTTCATATCCTTGTAGCAACACTCTCTAGCCTATTTAGCTGTACTCGTGAACCAGACTTGATGTTAAAGAAGGAAATACATTGCCGCGTCTGCCTCTCAAAAACCAGACACGTAGCATAATCAGGTCCACAACACTTTATCCTCGACGACAGTGCGTCATTTGACATTATATTACCTTTATTTTCATTAGGTAAGGTGGTTAAAAACATAATGCATGCATTTTTCCTTCTCTTAATTGACTTTATTCTCTTCATCTTAAATCTGTCATCTTCATCTTCATCATTTTTTTCTCACTTCTCTTGGGCATAATTGCTAGCATGTAACAATCTATCCTCTTTCCTGAGTTATCTCAGCTTTTATTTCTCATTCAAAACTACCGTCGAATTATTTCTTTCCATTCACTTCAAACTCACTTCAATCTTATTTTCAATCATCCCCATTCAAACCTGTTTGCATTGTATACGTTCATTTGGTAATTTTTGCAAGGAATTTAAGATAAAATGCAATCTTCTCGTTCAAAATCAATGGTGTTTTTTATGTGTTGTACAGTGTCTAGATTTTGACACTAGCATTCCCCGGAGGCAGATTCACGAAAAATCAAATCTGCATGACATAATGACTTTCTTAGTGAAATAAATGCAGCAATAGATCACGAAGCAATCATGCGTCCAAACAGGCAACCCGCCGCCCTGCTTTTCGTATTTCAAGACCAAAACATGGATTTTCAATTCCACTTGCAAAAGACTGTGGCAAAACACTGTGCAAAGCAATGAAAAGAGTTGGAAAATTTAAATCACACTATTCAGTTTTTGTCTTCGTTTCATGGGAAGTCTGTGTGCTTTTGTCTTCGTTTCATGGGAAGTCTGTGTGCTTGTATCTGATGAAGCGCTGAATATAGCAATAACATTATTTGGAGTGCAGGTTTTCAGAACACGCGTGAGAAAGATCAATACAGGTCTATTAATCAAGTCGCGGGGTTGTGTGTAACCACTTTTCCGAATACCTTCCATCATAAATCTCTAAAATATTTAATAGAATAATAATTCTGTATATGAACAATCAGTTACTGGAATGGGTCTACAAAGTTGGAGAATCTGTCAGGAAATATTTTCAGATGCGTATCATGACGTTTCTCATCAATTGATCATTACACCGGGCAGTATAGGAAACTAATGTCTAGCAAAGAAGTAGCTAATGAGCAAATGTTATTATGCGAATGCGATGACGACTGACTTAGGCAAATATGTATCTTGACTACTTTGTCTACCAAGTGATGTTTATCTTGTCCGTTAATAACGTTCTCCTTGTCCTGTAATTCAACACAAAATTATGTATATTTATCCATATGCGTCTCAGTCTTTGCAGACCATGCGCGTGGCACCATGTGAGTAGCCTCTCAGGGCGCAAGCCTGTGCGCTGAATATGGAGATCATGCGCTGCCCAAACTGCAGGATCCCCCTCTCGGCGTCGATGGTGTAATCCAAACGGATGCAAAGCATGACAATTTGGCACCAGCTCAGCTGCAGGAGCTGCCGGAATGAGTTCGCAATTTTGAAACCATCCGCCTTAGGTGCTACCACTCCGGATTTTCTGTCTGGGTTTACTCCCGTAGACCTACCATCTCCTGAGGTTTCCACAAGGCAGAGGAATCGTTGCCTGTGGCTAATTACTCGAGACTCCGATTATACTATCATCGTCCTCTCCTATGCGAACTGCCTGAACAGGCTAACGAGCTTCGTCTACCCGGGTTTAGAGTCAGACTTTACCTACTCTTAGATTGGCTGCCAGCCAAGACTAATGAGCCCAATCCGCCCACCCAGTTATACAGCCGTGTACTTGTTCGCGACCCATATATATATGGGGTGGGGAGGGGGAGGGATTGGTGGCAGTGAGAGGCCGCCATGGCCTGCTACGACTCTTAGAGTGACAGGAATTCGGAGTTATTAGTCCAATAACTAGTTTCAGGTACATCCGAATTAAAGTTAGGGCTAAGTCAGACAACCAACAGAAGCCCATTGGACATGAAGTTGCTTGAGACTATAAAATACCTGACACAGATGAATTCAGGAGACTGGCCTGGAGAGAGAGAGAAACTGAGAGACTAGCTAGCAGGCGGACTATGAGAGCGATTGATAGTCTGCTAGTAGCTAGCAGGCTGACTAGGAGTTTGTGAGAGACAGAATTAGTTGCAGGGTGACTGAATCAGCATACACATTCGAGCTTTGGCCAGTTACTATATAAGTGTGTGTTTGACATCCTGGACTAGAAGAGATCAGAATGTGTGTCGTACGTGCAAGACACCGAGCGAACGATATGTATTCTGAAATGCGTGTATGCACAGATCGACTGAATGTGTTACCACAAGTGAGTACGTGATATCAACTATAAGTGACGTGATCTAATTTCATTTAAACGCACAGATTCGCCTGAATATACGTGAATCGATCGAATGTGAATGTACAGATCACATGACTGAAGAGATCTGAGTGTGGGTGAATGCACAGAAGGACATAATACAAAAATATATTGTGAAGGCGAGTTTGTGAGAGTGTGTTGAGTGTGTTGAGTGTGCAGATAAGTGGAGGGGAGTGTAGTGGCTAGACCTGTTTTTTATTAGTTGGAGGAGTTAACAAAAGAAAGTGCTTACAATCTTCGAGATAGTTATAATAGATACATACGATATATGATCATTTAGTTCAGATGTATTTTGTCCTTTTTGCAAATATTGTTTTAGTTGATATTCATGTAATAAATCATATATAACGATTACTGTGTTATTTGCTGAGTGCAGTCGTGTCATGGTGTGGATACATGTTGTAACACTTTAGATGAGAAACTACTCAACGAAACACAGACTCTGCCACACTGCACTAACAACTTTGTTTCCTCATCAAATGCTTTAACAGGATGACTAATTATTAATGTATTGGTGGTGTAGTCGTCTAGTTGAATACGTTCCTCTGATTGATTGGTATTTTCTCTTTAATTCAATTGGAACCATTTTTACAGCTCGGTCATTTACAGGAAGCTGGTACCAACTATTTGCAGTGGCGTTTCCAATAGCAATGATTTGATTTTATCAAGTTGTTAGCCACATGCACAACCTATTGTCATTTACTTTTAACGATAAGCTGAAAGGTTACAGTGGTCTTATTCTTTTCAAAACATGCTCCACTCAAGTGTTTTTTGGGGTCGGCAGTTCCTAAATAATGTGTTAACCTCTGCACTGTGGTTTTTGACAATCCTCTGCAGGATTATGGCTGTGACATTTACCTATTGTCATATTTTGGTATTTAAATAATATTTATATGTCAAATAAATTGAGAAAGAGTGACGAAAACACAAAGAAGAATAAAAAGTGTGCTTTAGCCGAAGAATCGTAAGGATGAGACGAAATAACAAATATAAGAGAACAGGAAGAAGAAAGGGTAGGCTTATGAAGAAAACATTTATACCAAGTGCAGGTTTGCATGGTGTGACAATGAGAAGTGAGAAGGCAGGGTAATAAGAACGACGTATAAATGCACATTCGCATGTTCTAGCCTATTCGAGAATTAGAAAGATTAGCTCAATTCGTCAATCAGAACTAACTGAAAGCACTCATCTTGATGGCAACCATCCTTGCACCTAACTTTCCAGCTTAAAGTCCGTGTTGTAAAGGGTAACTAAGATGCCCATTGATGTTCACAACACTTCCCCACAATACATCTCCCTCTGCCTCCTCAGTATTTTGTTCTACAAAATACTGTGTTCTGAAGGTCACCTTCCCCGTATCCCAAGTCAATGCGGGCTGATTCTTGATGTGAAACTTAGTCATTAGCACGCTCCATTCCTAAACTAGATCGTAATTATTAATTTTTACATGCTCATTAGATTTTTTTACATTTCTTAGCCAGACAACATATCCATGACATTAATTGTTGTTCCTGCTCATTTTTATCAATTAATTGTCTCAGATATTTTGCTTTAGGATGTAATGCGTATTATTTAATGTCAGATAATTATGTCTAAATTTAATTAACAAGCTTTGTTGTGAAGGAGGCCTTTCTGCTTCTGTGAGTTTATCCCGTTCTCTGAATGCAAAGCTCGTCTGATATTATTCAACGGTATTTATATGTAAGAAGTCATTTCAACTCTGCTTATTTCCATCCAAACTGGTCCTGGTGGTTTGCAAATTCTCATCCTTTTGTTCCCTAACTCATCCCAACGTGTCTACTCTAAAATGGTTCAATTGTCCTTAAAAGTCACCGTGGCATTGTGTTCTGTTATAGAAAACAAGTAATATCTCAGTGTCATCAATAGTCGAGCCAAGAAAGTAAGATAATGAAAATACTGAGTTCCGTGGTAGTTTAGGAAAAGACAAACGTTGACATAAGAGAATCCGAGATATTTGGGATGTGTGTCATTCGTCTCTAGAAAAATAGCAGATTGGAAAAAGAAACAGGTATGAACCAAAATTATCTTTCATAGAACAACATTTGGTAGCGTCCGACCACCAGAGTTGTCCAGCAATATATTTTTTTTTTGCGTTCGCCTTATTTCTCTTATCCCCAAGGCGGTGTGCGTTGCACTGTGGTTTTAATTTTGCGCCTTTTGACCAAGTGCATCAGACTTCAGCATGCATTTTACGTAAGGGTCTGCTTCCTCCTACATTTTCTAAGGGTTTGCTTCCCCGGGGTAATGGCCGGTGCTGTGATGGGGATCGAACCCAGCACCTTCGGATTGTCAGCCGTGCCACTTAACCACTAGGCCACGCCGTCCCCTGTTTAGCCATATTATATAGTGTGTAAAATGGCAGTGTTCGTATTTAAGCCAGGATGCCAAGAACCAACAAGGTACATAATTTCATAAATGGGTCCATGTGCAGCACAGAGTTACGATATGATGATATCTTTAATGTGAAACTGTTGGTAGGTACCCGCAGATAACAGTTGAACAAGAGGTAGGGAAACATGCTGGTGTTGAACATGACATTCGTTAAGAAAGTTAGCAAATAGCATTATCTCACAATCTTCTTATGGGATGCTCAAGCCAAGAGATGTATAAGAGACAAAACTACAGAGTAAAAAAGGGGCTAGAGAAAACCATCAGAAAACAGTGGAGAGCTGGAGAGAATGTCTCAGTGCAGGAAGACTTGGCTTGCGTTTTTGTGGAGAGCTGGAGAGAATGTCTGAGAACATGAAGACTTGGCTTGCGTTTTTGTGGAGAGCTGGAGAGAATGTCTGAGTACATGAAGACTTGGCTTGTGTTTTTGTGGAGAGCTGGAGAGAATGTCTGAGAACATGAAGACTTGGCTTGCGTTTTTGTGGAGAGCTGGAGAGAATGTCTGAGTACATGAAGACTTGGCTTGTGTTTTTGTGGAGAGCTGGAGAGAATGTCTGAGTACATGAAGACTTGGCTTGTGTTTTTGTGGAGAGCTGGAGAGAATGTCTGAGAACATGAAGACTTGGCTTGCGTTTTTGTGGAGAGCTGGAGAGAATGTCTGAGTACATGAAGACTTGGCTTGTGTTTTTGTGGAGAGTTGGAGAGAATGTCTGAGTACATGAAGACTTGGCTTGTGTTTTTGTGAAGAGCTGGAGCAAATGTCTGAGTACAGGAAGACTTGGCGTGTGTTTTTGTGGAGAGCTGAAGCAAATGTCTGAGTACAGGAAGACTTGGCGTGTGTTATTGTGGAGAGCTAGAGCAAATGTCTTGGTGCAGTAAGTGTTCTCTAGTTTGATCTGAGTGACGGCACTTTTTTCATTTTATAAAATGTTGTTGAAGTCCATAGTGGCACCCTCTCTGGCGACTGTGGAGTTTCTCTCGGTCTTCCTCTTTTCCAGCTGCCAGATTGTGGACCACAAAAATTCTTGCAGAGGACGTCTGCCGCGATCCATTCTAAGAACATGTCCAATGTAGAATCACCGTTCTCCCCGATGAGTAATGAAAAAAATTGTTTATTTGTGACTTCTCTAATCGTTTGTTGGTTTTACATTTCTCCAGCCAATGTCCAACAGTTTTATAAGACACTTATTCACGAATGCATTTAGCTACTTTTCTAAATCCTTTATAATTTTCCAGCATTCACATCCATTGGTGAGTATTGGTAACATTCGTAATTTGGAGATGAACAACCTGAGCTTGGTGGGCTCACTCAGTAGGCCACCCCTATATGTGCACTAATGTATTCGTATGTTTGAAGTTTTCATATGAACAATTCTATTCTGTTTTATGTACATTTAGTTACTATACATACTCTAGATACATTACGTGGAGTGTGAACATCTAGGTAGGCGCAGAAACCATTTGAACGTACACAGTTCGTCCTTGACTGAACATAAAAAGAATAGATAAGTCTATTTGTGTACAGTGATGTGCGTGTACCTGATCATAGCGAAACCTATCTGATATTCCTTTGCTTACTTAACCTTAACTCTACATACATAGGAGAGGAGACTAGCGTCTGGTCAGGCAAAACTTTCTTATCAGACAATATTAGTCAGTGTTAGGTCAAACAAACTGACCAAGACCTCCAAAATTACGTCCACGCAGTTCTCACTGGAAACATGTTGTTTTGTCGCAGAATATCTTATGAGGTGGGGATCAACGTGATCTCCGTAGTAGTTAACGACACCAAAATGAAGCCAAGCATAACAGAACCGCGTGGAAGACTCTGATCCACCTTCAACAGCAAACGTGGAATGTGTGGAAAGCTATTGCAACCGCCATTCAAGGGGTATTGTACCCCAGGCATGGAAAGACGCAGTACTTGTACCAGTACCAAAGTAAGGAAAAGACAAAACAGATCCAAATGGATACAGGCCTATAAGCCTACTGAGCTGTGTCGGCAAACTGATGGAACGTATGATATACACCAGACTGATGTGGCATCTGGAAGAAAAACCCATACTAATTCCACAGCAAGCAGGCTTTAGACAGCACAGATCTACTGAGGATCAGGTCATCCTCATATCCCAGGAAATAGAAGACGCCTACCAGGAACAGAAACACACAGTAGCAGTCTGGGTGGACCTGGAAAAGGCTTTTGACAAAGTCTGGAAAGAGGGACTTAGAGTCAAGCTAAGAAGAAGTAACGTTTGTGGGAAAATGTACAAGTGGATCAACCACTACCTCAAAAACAGAACGGCCAGAGTTCAAGTACAACGGCAGATGAGCAAAAAGGTGACACTTGAGCAGGGAGTACCCCAAGGGGGAGTACTGTCACCCACACTCTTCCTGGTGTATATAAATGACATTACAGAGACTGTTTCAAGAAAGTCCATAGCTCAATAATTGCAGACGATCTGGCTATGTGGACCTCTGAAAAGAATCTCACCATAGCAAGAAATCGGATGCAGCAGGCCCTAACATCGCTGGAAGCGTGCGCGAACTCATGGCTGGTCAAAGTAAATGAGGAAAAAACGACATATACAAATATTCTCGCTATCAATCAAACCCCAAAACACCAAATTAAGTCTAAACAGCAAAAACCTGCAGCCAAACGACAACCCAAACTACTTGGGTGTCACATTTGATCGGCGCATGACATGGAAAAGTCAGATCGAGAGAAACCGAATGAGAGCCAGAGAAAGAATGGCAATCATGAGGAAACTTGCTGGCACAAGCTGGGGAACAGAAGAAAGTATACTAAAGAAACTTTACACTGGAAGAGTGAGACCAGTTCTCGAGTATGGCATTGCGGCATGGACAACAGCAGCGAAGGCGAACTTCGATAAAGTTAACAAACTTCAAAACCAAGCCATGAGAATTATAACAGGTTGCATGAAGTCAACGCCAATTGTAGAACTTGAAAAGATTACAAAACTGCAATCCATGACCGATAGAAGAGACTGCAGAGCCCAGCTGCAGTCAGAGAAACTCCGAAGACTGACCGACCATCCAATGCACCAGAGACTAAACAATTTGGGAAATGGGAAACTAAAGCGGAGAAACTTTGCAGAAATAGCCAAAGCAAAGATGCACGAAGATCCCATAAACGCACTAACAACACCAAAACCCATCACTACTGTACGAAAACCTACCTGGAGGCAGGATATATTTCCAGAGGTGGTAGAAAATATACCAGGTATTGCAAACAAAAACTGCCAGACTGAAAAAGAAAGGAGAGATACTACCCTAAGCTTCATAACGAAAAGCTTCCCAAGCATGGACTGGACCCATGCATACACCGACGGCTCTGTAACAAACACAACACAGAACGGAGGGGCAGGAGCATTCCTGAACCTACCAAATGGCATAAAAATAACACTGTCATTCGCTACTGGTAAGTACACAAGCAATTTCAGAGCAGAGGCAGAGGCACTGAGGGCGGCAGTGGAAGAAATGGTGACACACAGTGAAAATGAGAGCCATATAGTCCTGCTGACAGATGCTCTCGCCGTAGTCACAGCGCTAAAAAGCCAGAAAAACACTGAGCTTAATGACTTAAGAGCAGCACTCTGCAAACTGTGCCAGCAGTCCACACCAAAAAGGGTAGTGGTACAGTGGGTCCCATCACACTGCAACATCCAAGGCAACGAGGAGGCAGACAGACTGGCAAAAGAAGGTGCAAGACTACCACAAACAGATACTAGTATGACGTACGAAGAGTCAAAACGGCTTATCAAAGCCAGATACATGACCAAATGGGAAACCGAACATACTGGTTACACCAAAAACGATGCCTATTACCAGTTGAACCGAAGAGAGCAGGTCGTTGTCTTCAGACTTCGCACTGGCCACAATAGACTGAGGTACCACCTATTCAACAAATTGAAGAATGGGTGTACCCACGAATGCCCGTGCGGTACTGGTAAAATTACCGCTGAACATCTGTTGCAGAACTGCCCGACATACGAGGACCAGAGAGAGCAGATGTGGCCATTACCAGTGGAACTGCAAGACAAGCTCTATGGCAGTGGCGACAGCCTCAGGATGACCGCCGCTTTTTTCGAAAAAATAATGGTTACTGTCTGACTGCGTACGCAGAAGAAGAAGAAGAAGAAGGAAACAAAAACTGACAGTCTGAAAAAAAAGGAGAGATACTACCCTGAGTTACATAACGGAAAACTATCCAAGCATGGACTGCACCCATGCATACACCGACGGTTCCGTAACAAATACAACACAGAACGGAGGGGCAGGAGCATCTCTGATCCTACCAAATGGCAGAAAAATAACACTGTTATTCGCTACTGGAAAATACACAAGCAATTTCAGAGCGGAGGCAGAGGCACTGAGGGCGGCAGTGGAAGAAATGGTGACAGGTAAAAGGAATGAAAGCCACATATTCCTGCTTACAGATGCTCTGGCCGTAGTCACAGCACTAAAAAGCCAGAAAAATACTGAACAATGATTTAAGAGCAGTACTCTGTCAACTATGCCAGCAGTCTGCACCAAAAAGGGTAGTGGTGCAGTGGGTTCCATCTCACTGCAACATCCAAGGCAACGAGGAGGCAGACAGACTGGCAAAAGAAGGTGCAAAACTACCACAACCAGATACTAGTATGACATACAAAGAGTCAAAACGGCTTATTACAGCTAGATACATGACCAAATGGGAAACCGAACATACTGGCTACACCAAAAACGATGCCTATTACCAGTTCAACAGAAGAGAGCAGGTCGTGGTCTTCAGACTTCGTTCTGGCCACAAATTGAAGATAGGTGGCACCGACGAATGCCCGTGTGGTACCGGTAAAATAATCGCTGAGCATTTGCTGCAAAACTGTCCGACATACGAGGATCAGAGAGAGCAGATGTGGCCATCACCAGTGGCAACACTAGACAAGCTCTATGGCAGTGTCGACAGCCTCAGGATGACCGCTGCTTTTTTCGAAAAAATAAAGGTAACTGTCTAACTGCGTACGATGAAGAAGAAGAAGAAGTACTACACTAAACTGACTACACTAAACTTACTACACTAAACTTACTACACTAAACTTACTACACTAATCTTACTACACCAAACTAACTACACTAATCGTACTACACTAAACTTTCTACCCTAAACTTACTACACTAATCTTACTACACTAATCTTATTACACTAAACTTACCACACTAAACTTACTACACTAAATGTACTACACTAAACTTACTACACTAAAGTTACTACACTAAACTTACTACACTAATCTTACTACACTAAACTTACTACACTAAACTTACTACACTAAACTTACTACACTAAAGTTACTACACTAAACATACTACACTAATCGTACTACACTAATCGTACTACAATAAACTTACTACAATAATCTTACTACACTAATCTTAGTACACTGAACTTACTACACTAAACTTACTACACTAAACTTACTACACTAAACTTACTACACTAAACTTACTACACTAAACTTACTACACTAATCTTACTACACTAAACTTACTACACTAAACTTACTACACTAAACTTACTACACTAATCTTACTACACTAAACTTACTACACTAAACTTACTACACTAAACTTACTACACTAATCTTACTACACTAAACTTACTACACTAAACTTACTACACTAAACTTACTACACTAAACTTACTACACTAAACTTACTACACTAAACTTACTACACTAAACTTACTACACTAAACTTACTACACTAATCTTACTACACTAAACTTACTACACTAAACTTACTACACTAAACTTACTACACTAAACTTACTACACTAAACTTACTACACTAAACTTACTACACTAAACTTACTACACTAAACTTACTACACTAATCTTACTACACTAATCTTACTACACTAAACTTACTACACTAAACTTACTACACTAAACTTACTACACTAAACTTACTACACTAATCTTACTACACTAAACTTACTACACTAATCTTACTACACTAAACTTACTACACTAAACTTACTACACTAATCTTACTACACTAAACTTACTACACTTAACTTACTACACTAAACTTACTACACTAAACTTACTACACTAATCGTACTACACTAAATTTACTACACTTAACTTACTACACTAAACTTACTACACTAAACTTACTACACTAATCTTACTACACTAAACTTACTACACTTAACTTACTACACTAAACTTACTACACTAAACTTACTACACTTAACTTACTACACTAAACTTACTACACTAAACTTACTACACTAAACTAACTACACTTAACTTACTACACTAAAGTTACTACACTAAACTTACTACACTAAACTTACTACACTATACTTACTGCACTAATCGTACTACACTAAAGTTACTACTTTACAGAGTTTGCGTTATGATAAGGATGAGCAGAGAGGATTAGAATACACCTTGCAGAGTCTGGGTGAAGGCTAGGAAGGAGGGAGGGGGGAGAGGAAGGATCATAATAACATTACAGAGTCGACTGTGGGGGGGGGGGGGAGTATAGGGAGAGGTAGAGATATCAGAATAAACCTTGCACAGTCTGAAAATGTATCTGAATAATTTCCTCGTTGATATCGAGGAGTTTTGCAGTTGCTTCCTCCGTACCGCTCTGAATGGCGACTAGGCATCTTAACTTAACTTAACTTAACGTCTTTATACTGGTTTAGAAGACTCTGCAGTAATCGTATTATCCAGCAGATAATTATATTTACATTACATAACAAGCGTGCTGGTTGAAAGTAAAATTTGACGCGCTCAGTTCTAACTATACAGTCGCATCTGACTACACACATTTGACGCTTTCACAACCTTAGATTAGTGTGTCTGTGTTGATCCCATATCACACTTTGGGTTAGAGGACGTGTCGTGCAATGCGATCTAGAGCGTTGTGAAGCAATCTCAAGATGGCAACAGAAACCCTACAGGCACTAACACTTGAAGTACCTTGCAACATTGCCCATGCGAGCTGGACCAACTGCATTGACTATACAATGTTCCGTAAGATTACAAAAAGAAAAGATTAATATAACTTTCACAATCTCCACATCACCATAATAAAGTTCAAGAACATAATAATAATAATAATGTTCGCCTAGGCATCTTCTTCTTCTTCTTCTTCTGCGTTCGTTCTCAATCTCCCGCTATCTGTTGAAGCTACGTATTTTTGGGGACGGCCTCTCCTGCGCTTCCAGCTAGATGGATACCCTTTGCACTTTGAACTGCCTTGAGACGAATCTGGTGAGCTGGAACTTCCTGATCCAGTCGGACGACATGTCCAAACAGGGAAAGCGATGACGGTCCAGGACTTCTGACACAGTTGGGAGCTTAGTCATAGTAGACATCTCGACATTTCGTACGACATCGTACCAACGAATTCCAAGAATACGCCGCTGATTGCGCATATGAAAGGACTCAAGTCTTGAGATGTTCTGTTTCAGCAAAGTCCAGGTTTCGGCTCCAGACATTAGTACTAAAAATTCGACAGGTAAATACGTCGCTTTGAACTCAGGGATAATCTACTATTGTTCCACACGCGGCGGAGGTCGTTCACCGCCCAAGCAACGAAGTAAAGCCGTCTGGACATATCTGGGCTATTGTATCTGTCAGATGACATTGTGCTTCCCAGATAAGAAAGTTCATTTACGCTCTCCACTGTGTGACCACGAACTGCTATGTTCTCTGACCTTGTATCAGAGCCAAGATACTGAATGTTGGTCTTCACTCATGAGATTAATAGCCCCATATTTTGAGCTGTACTGTCCAGATACTCAAGAGACTGTTGCAGCGCTGCGCTGTCCGGGCTTATCCGGACTATGTCATCCGCGTAGACGAGGTCAGTGATACACGTTTGGTCAATAGTGATTCCATGGTTCTGATAGCTGAGGCGGTCCAGGAGCCAGTCGACAGTCCGACAGAAGAGATCGGGAGCAAGGATGCAGCCCTGTTTTAACCCCGTAGATCTTTGGAATCTTTTAGAGAGAGTGCTCCCGAGACGGATTCTGGCTCCGGTATTCGTATGCAACGCTTTAATCAAGTCTAGAAGAGGAGCAGGAGTTCCAATGCCTTGCATGGCTTTCCACAGCGCGGGTCTGTCCACCGAGTCGAATATCGCCTTTAAGTCCACGTACGCAATGCAAAGGGGACTAGTAAGTGCGAGGTGTAACTTTGTCAGGACACGGAGCGCCAGGATGGCGTCCACTGTTGATCGACCTGTCGTGAAATCCGACTGATGTAGTCGATGTTTTGAGACCAGCAGCGGTTTCAGTCTGGCCATCAGAACTTGAGCGAATACTTTGTCTGGAACTGAAAGCAGCGTAATTGGCCTGTAATTGTTGATGTCCTTGCGGCTACCCTTTCCTCTGTAAAGGGCGACAACTATCCCATCACGCCAATCGGCAGGAACACTCCGCGTGCTCCAGACCTGAAGGAAGAGATGGTCTAGAGCAGAACTGATGGGGTCAAATGCATATTTCACCAGTTCCGGCGGGATGAGATCGGAGCTCGCGGCACGGCCATCTGTAAGCTTGCGAATGGCTGTCTAGACTTCTGCTAGAGTTGGAGAGTCAGTGCTAGTCTGAGGATCGGGAGGAGTTGCTACAGGGGCATCGTCAAGGTCAAGGCAGGCCGTGGCTGGCGGATAGTTCAAGGCAAGCCCGTAGTGCTTACTCCACCTAGCCACCACTTCTTCATGCGTTGTGCAAGGTGAGCCATCTGCCTTGTTCACAAACTCGACACTGTCGTGGGCCTCCTTCCTACCTCCAGTGCGGAGAAGCTTTATGACCTGGTAGGCGGGCCTGAGGTCGTTATATCTGAGATCAAGTTCAAGAACACACTATTTATTTCACGCTTTCCACTTTGAAATCTATTTGTTGGTTTGTTTTTTTTGTTTTTTTATTACAGCGCCGCGAGTACTGCAGTTCTCAGTAATTACTAAACCATAAATCGTCAGTGAGAAAGGGCACGACAGGGTGACTGATGAGAAAACCTTTTTGGTGTTTTCGACCACTGGTACAGACAACAGTGCTACAAATCGCAAACTAATGACTAAGCCTTCACTAAGTGGAGCCCTGATTTAAACGTCTTCCAGAAATAGCAGCCTTAGAAGTACTTCAGTCTTGTGTATTTCGGGGCTGGAAAGACACCAAATCGTTTCTAGCAAACCAATAGAAATTCAAGTATTTTACCCGCCCCCCCCCGACTCCCATACCTTCTCCTCACCTCCCCATCACCAACCCTTCCCCAACTGAAGAGACTGTAAAAGCGCCAAGTACAGCAGGGGTTCAACCTCGGATTCGTGACTAAATGACAGAAAAAGTAATCCTCCAGAGATTGATGGTCTGGCCTTCGCCATTAAGAAAGCTGCAGATTTTGGCAACACTGAAAGTTCTATAATTGACGTACTTCCTAGACCTGGAAGTTTGCTGCGACAAAGGTAATTGATACCTTTCAGCCGAGCCACTGAGCCTCGCTCGAGGTTCTACGAATAGTACCAACATCTATAGTGTTTCCGGCGGGTTCGTTATCGGATGATAGATTAGTCTTCAATACACCGGGAAATTGCCGAGACGAAACTGGCTTAACTTGCGTCTAGTAGGTGTGTTAGAGACTGTTGACCTCATTAAGTGGACCTGCAAGGTTTGACTTTGGTCCCTAAAGGAAGCGAGTCTCGCTGTGTGGCTTGATGAAATTGCGAATTACTTCCACTCACAAACACCATGGCCGTCTTGAAAGATCACCCCATTGTATTTTAGGACTAACTCACAGTCCACACACAATTAACGATTTGAGCGTATAAATCCTGGTGTCTGTTCTGTTCTGAAAACTAACGGCTTATATAATAGTACTACCGAAGGGGTAATGTTAAAGTAGTCTCCCATATGACGCTGTCGTCCAGGATTAAGTGTTAGACTTGATTGTTCTGGATTTCGTAAAATTTTTAGGTGGGATGAATAGTTACATTACTGGCGGTTGCATCTTCTCTTATGATAAGTCGGGCATTTGTCTACAGCTGGGTTATTCGAGACCACGAAATGAATTCGGTCTCCTTACCGTGAACAGAAATCGCTATGACCCTTAGCTACTGAAGTGTGTGCGCTGTACAGATAGATCAATCAAAGATGCAAGAATCTACGTAGGAAAACAATTATGAACAAACACATGATACGCATATTTAATCACTTCCTGTGAAATAGTTACGGAAACATTATAAGCATTCACATTTCCCTGTCCAACTGGGCCCATCCCCGCGTTAACAGTTGTCAGTATAACCCTTTAGGAAAAACCGCAACACAGAAGACCAACTAGTGTATCTAACCAAAGAAAAAGAAATGCATTCCAAGGTAAGGAAAAAGTACTTGCGGTCTTTGTGGATATGGCAAAGGCTTTTGACAAGGTATGGAGAGAAGGAATCCTCCTAAAACTATTAAACAACAAAATAGAAGAGAGAATGTACAGCTGAATACAAGACTTCCTCCGATACAGAACAGCAAGACTCAAATTAGATGGATCACTGAGCCATAGAATAACTCTCCAACAAGGCGTACCCCAGGCAGGAGTCATTTCTCCTACCCTCCTTATCCTGTTCATAAACGACATATCGAGAAAAACTCCCAAACAAAGTATCCAGTGCCCTAGACGCTGACGACTTCGCAATGTGGAGTACTGCAGAAAAACTACCAACAGCTGAAAATAGAGTGCAGACAGCACTGGACACTGTTGGAAAATGGGTTACAGATTGGGGATTGCAGATTAACATCTCAAAGACAGTTACAACATGCTTCTCACAGTCCAACACAAAGGAAGTAACAAAACTTATTCTAAATTGCAAAGAGCTTGTACAAGAAAATACCCCTTTGTATCTCGGAGTTAAAATGGACAAGAGACTCACATAGAGGGAACACATTCAGGAGATAGAACAAAAAGCAACCAGAAAACTATCCCTGATGAAGAAGTTGGCCGGAACAAGCTGGGGTGCAAATAGCAACATTCTCAAAAATGTATACACTGGCACAGTCAGGCCAGTACTTCAATACGGCATGACAGTCTGGACCACAACATCAAAAACAAAAACGAAACACCTAACCAAAATTCAAAATTCAGCGCTTAAGGTTAATAACAGGAGGAATGAAGACTACACCAATCCAGAAAATGGAAACATACACAAATATAAGACCTCTAAATACTAGACGAGAGGAAAGAGTGCTGACACGTAGTGAAAAGATGCTACTCATGCCTGATCATACCATACATATCAAACTAAAACACCCAGTTAAAAATAGGCTCAAGAAAACCAGCTTCATCCATATATCAAACCACCTACACCAAAAATATGGAGAACTAATTCCCAACCGAGCTACAGAAATAGAAATGCTTATTTACTATAAACAGCCAAGCTGCAACATAAACAACATCGAAATAAGTACAGAGATCCTAGGAATAAGAAGAAAAGACCAACACAGTGTCCACGAGCTGACAATTTTAGCACAAACAAAGATTGAGGTGAAATACCAGGGAATGAACACAGGTGTACACAGATAGTTCAGCAGAGGGGGCAGGCCGAAACGGGGGAGGAGGCATATTCATAATACACAAAAGAGGAAATAAAACAGAAGAGGCCCTCCCAACAGGAAAGTTTTCCACAAACCTCAGAGCAGAATCGATGGCCCTCCTGCGAGCACTGAATATACTTCAAACAGAAATGCAACCTCCAACAAAAATAGCTGTATTCACGGAGTGCAGAGAACTGTTAGAGACAATACAAAAAAAAAAACAACGAACCACTGTTATCAGAGATCAGAGCAGAACTGGGAAAACTCCATAGATCCTCAACAATAGCGCTTCAGTGGCTACCTTCCCATTGCGGAATCACGGGAAACGAGAGAGCTGATGCTCTGGCAAAAGAGGGCAACAAAAAGGCACAATTTAATCATCGAGTACCATACAGAGAAATCAAGAACATCATCAGAAATCAGTATATACACCAATGGAGAGAAGACAGAAACATAAGCTGTACGCCAGACCCAATTCACCAACTCAAAAGAAATCAACAAACTACCTGGACACTGCAGACTACTAGAACATCTTTACCGACTGAAGATCTCACACACTGATGAACAGGATGCCAGAACCCTGAACATGTTCTACAGGAATGCCCAATCTATAGGGAAATGACATGCCAGACCTGGCCAGAGGGTGCGGAGCTGAGACAAAAGCTGTGGAGCAGCCGCTCTGACCTGGTGAAGACTACAGACTTCATCATGGCGACTGGCCTGTAGATATAGCATGACCAGAAGATCCTGAACGCAAAAAAGAAAGAAGAGAAGTCAGTATAGCAGTCCATCTCTCTGTGCCCCCATGCCATCTTCTTCTGTGATTATCCCTTTGAATCGGAGCCTAAATTTGTTTGTCTGCCACAGGCCGTCGATTCATCTCTCATAGCAACATTTGTTCAGCGTATTTCACAGTCGTCTGCTGATGCTGCAATGTTCTGGTGCCCTTTTAATTGACGTATTTTGTATTACCGCTTAGTTGCCAGTTTATGGATCTATGATGATCAGTAGAATACATGGGCCATTTAAGATAAGTAAATGATATTGCTTTTCAACAGGCTCATGAGTAGGCCAAGTATTTTGACGGTAGATGGTAGGATCGACAGAGAAATTGAGACTAGGTGTCAGAAAGCATATGTTATGACTTAGCATCTGTCCTCACTGCTCCTTCACCTGAGCATGTTTGGCAACAAAGAAACGGCTGGTAAACAGTATATTTCTGCCGACTGTGCTACCAGTGCCAAACATGGCATCTGTTCAGTGCAAATGAGAGCAGAATTTTGACGTGTCAAATGAAGTGTTTGAGGGTCATGTGTGTTATCAGGAGAGACAATTAGGATCGACGATATTCAAAGAATGGTCGGCACTACGTTCTGTGCCGAACACATTTCCAGGCAGAAAATAATTTGGTTTGGTCATCTTATGCGAAAGTACGTTCATCAACTTCCACTGATGGCTTACAACTCTAGCACACTGAATGCAGGACAAGGGGGTGGCAGCGAGGCAGGTGGATAGATGACATTAGAGTGATTGAAATGTGCAGAAACATGGGCTCACATTGACCGGCGCAAAGCACTTGCCGCAGGATAGACGACTTAAGCCCCCACACCCCACCCCACGCTCAACGGCATAAGTGGAAAGAAAACGAATTAATTGATTTGAATATCTGGAACTGTACTCCAGATTCATATAGTATAGCATAGCATAGCATAGTATAGTATAGTATAGTATAGTATAGTATAGTATAGTATAGTATAGTATAGTATAGTATAGTATAGTATAGTATAGTATATTATAGTATAGTATAGTATAGTATGGTATGGTATGGTATGGTTTTGTTATGATATGGTATGGTATGGTATGGTAAAGTATAGTATAGGGATCTTCTTCATGCTGCTATCGCTTGCTTATGGCACGTCTGTGAGCAGTGTGCATCTGAACAGCAGGTCAGATGGGCGGCTGTTTAACCTGTTCCGACTCACCAAGGTGAGGACAGTGCTCATTATGGAGATGCTTTTTGCAGATGATGCGGTTCTAGTGATCAAAAGTGAGTAGTATCTACAAAGACTGGGATACATATTCGCCGATGGCTTCAAGCAGTTTGGCTCACAATAACACTGGAAAATACAAAAGACAGTGTTTTACCACTCCTTCTCCATGAAGATTCCTGGCGTCACTCTGGAGGTCGTCAACAGCTTCACTTGTCTGGGGTCTGTCATCAGCCACACTCTCTCGCTCGACATGGAGATAGACAGTAGGCTTGGCAGTGCGAGTACCGTCATGGCCCGCCTGACGAAGAGAGTCTGGGAAAACAATGCTCTTACTAACTACACCAAGGCCCCATCTATCAGACTTGCGTGCTTGACACTCTCATGTATGAAAGCGAGACTTGGATCACTTACACTAAGCTGGACCAACGACTCAACACCGTTCACATGAGGTGCCTGGGACGTATATTGAGAATTACAGCAAGCAAACACTAACATCATGTACTCGCTATTGCGCCAACGTCTTCGATGTATGGGCATATTTACCACATGGAAGATGAGAGACTGCCAAAGGTTATTGTCTATGGACAGCTGGCATTGAAGCTAGAAGAACCGGGTTTCACTCACTGCGATTCAAGAGCATATACAAGAGGAACATGAAGCCACGCGACATTCCATCCGAAGGCTGGGAAGCGATTTTTCAGGGTCGAACTGTTTGGAGATAGTTTGAAGGAGCAAAGTGGCTGCCAACTCTCGTTAAAACTTTCTGGCTGCAGAGAAAATGAAATGACTGAAGAGATCGGGGACACCCTGCCAATGTAGCCTCCTCAGCAAGGTTGTACAATCTGTGGCAGGAGCTGTCACTCTCGTATCGGCATTACAGTATAGTATAGTATAGTATAGTATAGTATAGTATAGTATAGTATAGTATAGTATAGTATAGTATAGTATAGTATAGTATAGCCCATTTTAGTCATGACTAAATGCGACCCTGGAGTGGAAACTAACTATGAAGTTTCTGGTGTTTTTCATTTCCTTTGCCCCGTTGTCTCTTCACTTCACCATGTTGCAAAAGCTCCTTCTCACCCAATCTGATGTGACTCTTCTGTGAACATCTTCACGTAAATTCGTCTCCAGTTTTACCTTCACATAAAATCAGACTCATGTACAGTGCGTGCAAATCCCGCTTTTACACATCTTTGAACCCTAGGTGTGGTTGACTGACTGTTTTTGTGCCATTAGTCGACTACCCATATAGATTATCTTTCGTGAAGCGACCAATGTCCAGATGTTGAACATGACCAAGCCAGAGTACTCTCCGGTGATTAAGGCGTTGTACATGATAGAATGAACCCTTTCCTTCTGCCACACTTTTCCTACATGACGGATTGTAAGCGGATTGGTTGACAGTCTGCTAAGTTTTGATACCATATAGGGACGCGCTGACGACTTACATACTGTAAACTATGACTTTGTTCTTAATTGTTATCTCTAAATCCTGGTATTCGATCAGATGCATGTGTCTGATTACAGATGGCTACATGTTTTTAATTTAAACGTAATTGTTAAGTTTCTGGTTTTCCCAAACGTTTTTAGACTAGCAGATATGGTTGCAGCTTTGTCAATTCAAAATATAAGATTATTTGATCTATTTGATTACATTGTCATTCTTTAAACATCGTTGTCCAGTTCTGCACTGTTATCTTCGACACACTCTTGTCACCATTCACAGTCTGCATTCTGCGATGAATGTCAGCTGGTCGACATCATTCAGCTGTTAAAAACCGAATCACCGGTCGCTGATTAACCCTGGACGGATTCCTTATCCCACCCGGTGTGTTTTTAACGGTCTGCTGAGGAAGCTATGAGTCGGAGGATAATGGAATTTTGCAAATTTGACGAATGGTATATTATGTTTACACAAGAAGTGCCGTCATCAAGCGCATCGTGTGTATGTTCACTTGTTGCAGTTTGGTACGTTTCATTTGAACACTCCTCGTATATATATCTGTCTTTCTAGGGGCCATACAACTAGAGCCTCGAGCCTGGCCGCCCCCCAACGAAATGGAGAGATGATCTACAGCACGACCTAGGACTGTCATGGTAGACTAAGGCAAAGGACCGACACAAGTTCAAGCAAATGTTGGCTTCCTGGCATCAGGCAACCTTACCTGATTGAATACCTGGATTCACGTTTTCAAGTAAGAATGTGAATATGAATGTCCATGTATGTGTGTATTTGTGTGTGGGCATTCCAATATTTCTGTCTAATGTGCTCCAATATGATGGTCCAGTTGGTCATGTCGCCCTGTCATTCGACTGTCTCAGACATGTATCTATTACTCAACCATTAACCAAATATAATAATATAACGGAAACGAGAAGTATAAATCAGCCACACATTATTGCTATTTATTTTTGAAGTACATTGTCTTCTATCATGATTTCTCTTCGGCCTTCATTAACATTCTTGACTCGTTGCCGATCTGTCCGTCTCTTATTTTAACATTAATTATTTTCCCTCCTGGTAAGATCACTGCTTCTGTATTAGAGGTATTTAGATTTAGTCTTTGTTTCTCATTTCTTTTTGGGGAATATTCAAATAAAATATGTGTTCCTTATTTTGAACACACGGTGACGGCAAACAGAATCGTATACGAGAGATAATGATATATATATCAAGACAAAAATGTTGAACAGCTTGAAGGCATCCCATTGGACGCGATCAACAGAGGAACTGAAAACCAAAACACGTTTGACGAAGTTTATAATCGCCAACGCCAACCAGTAGGGCACTTGATAATGATGATAAAATGACGTTCTTTATTGTCCTTGTTGAGAGTGTCTAATATTTGAACTGCAAAAATGTAATTTATAGTAGGGCTTCGGAAGCTAGGGGTCGGGACCCATCAGAGGGTTGCGGAAATATAACTGAAGATTGTGGCAATATTTGAATAACAAATTTCATAAATAATTATTTAACTAATCTTATGTAACATTTTCAATAACGGTGACAACATTGCTTGATGTATCTTTTTGCCACACTGTTGTCTTAAGACTTCCTTGAACGTTTTAGAACTATTGGAATATGGGCCTCTCTCGTCAAGCTCAAACAATCCTATTGGAATATGGGCCTCTCTCGTCAAACTCAAACAATCCTATTGGAATATGGGCCTCTTTCGTCAAACTCAAACAATCCTATTGGAATATGGGCCTCTCTCGTCAAGCTCGAACAATCCTATTGGAATATGGGCCTCTCTCGTCAAACTGAAACAATCCTATTGGAATATGGGCCTCTCTCGTCAAACTTGAGTAATCCTATTGGAATATGAGCCTCTCTCGTCAAGCTCGAACAATCCTATTGGAATTTGGGCCTCTCTCGTCAAGCTCGAACAATCCTATTGGAATATGGGCCTCTCTCGTCAAGCTCGAACAATCCTATTGGAATATGGGCCTCTCTCGTCAAGCTCGAGTAATCCTATTGGAATATGGGCCTCTCTCGTCAAGCTCGAACAATCCTATTGGAATATGGGCCTCTCTCGTCAAGCTCGAACAATCCTATTGGAATGTGGGCCTCTCTCGTCAAGCTCGAGTAATCCTATTGGAATATGGGCCTCTCTCGTCAAGCTCGAACAATCCTATTGGAATATGGGCCTCTCTCGTCAAGCTCGAGTAATCCTATTGGAATATGGGCCTCTCTCGTCAAGCTCGAGTTTCATGAAAATAGTACAATAATTTATTTTGCACTTAATTAACCCCAGGTCCTTGTAATTTATCTTTTCTAGCTAATTTAATATTCACAGTTCAGTCTCACTCCGTGTTGACAAAATCCTATCTAGCTAACCTGTTCACAGTTCAGTCTCACTCCGTGTTGATACAATCCTATCTGGCTAACCTGTTCACAGTCAATCTCACTCCGTGTTGATGCAATCCTATCTAGCTAACCTGTTCACAGTTCAATCTCACTCCGTGTTGACACAATCCTATCTAGCTAACCTGTTCACAGTTCAGTCTCACTCCGTGTTGATACAATCCTATCTAGCTAACCTGTTCACAGTTCAGTCTCACTCCGTGTTGACACAATCCTATCTAGCTAACCTGTTCACAGTTCAGTCTCACTCCGTGTTGATACAATCCTATCTGGCTAACCTGTTCACAGTCAATCTCACTCCGTGTTGATACAATCCTATCTAGCTAACCTGTTCACAGTTCAATCTCACTCCGTGTTGACACAATCCTATCTAGCTAACCTGTTCACAGTTCAGTCTCACTCCGTGTTGATACAATCCTATCTAGCTAACCTGTTCACAGTTCAGTCTCACTCCGTGTTGACACAATCCTATCTAGCTAACCTGTTCACAGTTCAGTCTCACTCCGTTTTGATGCAATCCTATCTAGCTAACCTGTTCACAGTCAATCTCACTCCGTGTTGATACAATCCTATCTAGCTAACCTGTTCACAGTTCAATCTCACTCCGTGTTGACACAATCCTATCTAGCTAACCTGTTCACAGTTCAGTCTCACTCCGTGTTGATACAATCCTATCTAGCTAACCTGTTCACAGTTCAGTCTCACTCCGTGTTGACACAATCCTATCTAGCTAACCTGTTCACAGTCAATCTCATTCCGTGTTGACACAATCCTATCTAGCTAACCTGTTCACAGTTCAGTCTCACTCCGTGTTGATACAATCCTATCTAGCTAACCTGTTCACAGTTCAGTCTCACTCCGTGTTGACACAATCCTATCTAGCTAACCTGTTCACAGTTCAGTCTCACTCCGTGTTGATACAATCCTATCTAGCTAACCTGTTCACAGTTCAGTCTCACTCCGTGTTGATGCAATCCTATCTAGCTAACCTGTTCACAGTCAATCTCACTCCGTGTTGATACAATCCTATCTAGCTAACCTGTTCACAGTTCAATCTCACTCCGTGTTGACACAATCCTATCTAGCTAACCTGTTCACAGTTCAGTCTCACTCCGTGTTGATACAATCCTATCTAGCTAACCTGTTCACAGTTCAGTCTCACTCCGTGTTGACACAATCCTATCTAGCTAACCTGTTCACAGTCAATCTCATTCCGTGTTGACACAATCCTATCTAGCTAACCTGTTCACAGTTCAGTCTCACTCCGTGTTGATACAATCCTATCTAGCTAACCTGTTCACAGTTCAGTCTCACTCCGTGTTGACACAATCCTATCTAGCTAACCTGTTCACAGTTCAGTCTCACTCCGTGTTGACACAATCCTATCTAGCTAACCTGTTCACAGTTCAGTCTCATTCCGTGTTGATGCAATCCTATCTAGCTAACCTGTTCACAGTCAATCTCACTCCGTGTTGATACAATCCTATCTAGCTAACCTGTTCACAGTTCAATCTCACTCCGTGTTGACACAATCCTATCTAGCTAACCTGTTCACAGTTCAGTCTCACTCCGTGTTGATACAATCCTATCTAGCTAACCTGTTCACAGTTCAGTCTCACTCCGTGTTGACACAATCCTATCTAGCTAACCTGTTCACAGTCAATCTCATTCCGTGTTGACACAATCCTATCTAGCTAGCCTGTTCACAGTTCAGTCTCACTCCGTGTTGATACAATCCTATCTAGCTAACCTGTTCACAGTTCAGTCTCACTCCGTGTTGACACAATCCTATCTAGCTAACCTGTTCACAGTTCAGTCTCACTCCGTGTTGATACAATCCTATCTAGCTAACCTGTTCACATTTCAGTCTCACTCCGTGTTGACACAATCCTATCTAGCTAACCTGTTCACAGTTCAGTCTCACTCCGTGTTGATACAATCCTATCTAGCTAACCTGTTCACATTTCAGTCTCACTCCGTGTTGACACAATCCTATCTAGCTAACCTGTTCACAGTCAATCTGTCGGTCTTCCCTCGTCTGGTGGCCTCCGTCTTCCTCTCAGCTTCCCTGTCTTCAGGCCAGGAAGATTATTTCAGCGATTAGATCTTCTGGTTCTTCTTCTCCGACTTCTAGTCAGGATCCATGCGTCGACTGAAGCTCTTCTTGCACCATTGTGGTTCTCCTGCTCAGGCCTAACGCCCTTGATGAAAGAGGTTCTAGGGTCGACGACATTCGACAATGGTTCTGTTACTGTAGTTGTCAGGCCAACAGTAACACCTTTGTTACGACCTTTGTTACAACCCACGGTTTTTACTGAAGCTATAGATCATCGAACACTAACAAAAATGTGCAGATAGATAGAAATGTCGATATTTACATATCCACATGTAAAAGTGAGAAAATACAATGAATCATTTTTGTACAATTCGGATATACTTTTATTTCCCCAATAATGAGGACAGACCTATCTGGCTAGTTTGAAAATAAAATCTCGGCGAGTGAACGTCTGAAACCTGCCAAATTAAACGAATATATACATACAAGACATTCTTCCTTTTCCAATAAGCTTCTACAGATGTTTGGCTATTGGAATAATCGACAAATCAAAAACAATGAATATCTTGTGTTACCAGTGGCAATTTCAATGAGATTATTCACGGGCAACACTATTTAGACAATTTGTTGTAAATCCCACTGTTTTAGTCTTAGGCGGGCCTGTACTTCTCCACGGGAGGATGCACCAGTTCAGGTCCCAGCTCTGGAGTGAGCCGGATGTAGCTGGAACAAGCATTTCCTTTTTAGCGTGCTAGGATCAAGCAGCTTATTACTCCTCTGTGTTGGAACAAGTGTGGAGAGTTTGGTTAACCAATGTGCAAGTCCATCTTATTAGACTGAAAACACTAGAACAAAGTAGACCCGCAGCCTATTAGGCGCCATTAATGTTGCTATTAACGAACCCCTTAACCATGTCACACAGTTAGTCGGCGCCTACGACATGCTCTATGTCGGGCAGTGGCGCTATCCTTGTCCTTGTCATACACAAAGATCTCAGCTTACGACATGTTCTATGTCGGGCAGTGGCACTATCCTTGTCCTTGTCATACACAAAGATCTCAGCTTACGACATGCTCTATGTCGGGCAGTGGCACTATCCTTGTCCTTGTCATACACAAAGATCTCAACATGTCAAATGATACTGTGGGTAGACGACATTTGGAAAATATCACTAACCAGTGTAAGCAACTTACTAGAAGAATTAAAAAAAGAGCGATATTTGCAATATAACTAGGTGAATTGACCGACATAACAAACTTGGCACAGTTATTGGCATATGTCAGCTATTGTTACGATAACAGTGTCCAATAAAAATTACCATTTTGTTGGTCGTTAACTGGACGTGCAACGACCGTGATAAGCTTCTTTTTTTTTTAAAGTGAATGCATTTTTTGAGCAAGAAGGGCAAGAATTCCCAATCTGTGTTTGAGTATGTATCGATGGGGCTGTGGAAATGAAAGAAAGAACAGCTGAGTTTTAGGTGAAAGTTAAATCAATGGACCGGAACTACTTTCACTCATCGCATGATTCATTGAGAAGTATTAGTGGCTAAAAGAATGTTTGCAGATCTGAATGCTGTACCACATGATGAGGTTAAAGTTAACAATTTGATTTTAAGTCGTGCACTTAATAGTCGCCTCTTTGCTCACTTATGTAATAAAATGGAATCAAATTTATAGATACGTTTACTACAAACAGAGGTGGGATGGCTGTCATTGGGACGACCTTTGAGACCGCTAATAGTGTTAAAACAATAAAATAATACTTATTCTGCTAGAAAATAGGTCAGAATATGGCAATTTCTTTCGCAATGAAAATTGGCTGCAAATCGTGCTATTTGTCAGATTTATTTGAGAAATTCAAATAACTTATTATGTCTCTCCGTTAGGGAAAAACACTGATTTTTGTTACTGAAACAAACAATTCAGGTTTGCATATGAAAGCGTTGGGGACTCAGTGGTCTCGAGGTAATGTGTACGCCTCGGGTACCAGAGGTCGTCGGTTCGAATCACGGTGAAGACCAGGATTTTATTTAAGTTGATCTTCTGGTAAAAATTCTCCTGATCTCTTGGTAATGAGATCGGACTCCCGTGTTCAGTGTCAAGCACGTTACAAATTCATTGGTAGTTGAAAATCGAAAAGAGTAGACCGCTTCCCGAACAAAATTCAAGTTAAAAATCTACCCAAGTTATTTGTGTCTTTCCCCAGGTGGTTTGCTAAGAGCAGCTATAGATGGCGCCTAACTAGCTGCGGGTCTACTTAGCTCTAGTGTTTGAGTCTATTAAAATAGACTTGTAAACTGGTTAAACCACCCTCCAAGAAACTGGTTGTATACAGACTCTGTAGAGTCTTCTAAACCAGTTTAAAGATGTTAAGTTGAGTTATAACGTGGAAAATTACTCATTTAACCTGTTTTCACGTAAAGAGCATTTTATTCGTGACAATATATTTAATCTTCATTTTACTATGTAGATCATAATCTATTATTTGGTATGCTTGGGAAACCATTTTCAGAGATTTTTTAGTTACATTGGGTTCAACATTTCTTTATCGTGGAAATAGAAAATGTGAAACATCTCTCGTTGAAAGCTCAGGAAGAATTTGGAGAACTTTAAGATGATTCAAATCTCAAAATTGAACATTCAAGAAAAAAACTTAAAGTAGAATTTCCAATACTGGCTGAATTTAGAAATTGCAGCTCTTCTGGCAATTTACCTTATATTTGTGTGAACTGATATTTTCATTAGTGGCACTTAAAACAAAATACCGCTCAAGTCTTAAGAACAGCAAGTTTGCTTTGATACCAGCACTGACGAACATTAAGCCAAAATTTCAGTCATTGTGTCAGAAAAAGCAATCACATACATCCCATTAAAGGTCAACTTTTTGTTTTTGTCTTCGGTTAATATTGTAAATTAAGTGGGATCAAGATGCTGAGCAGCGCATGAGCTGCAGTGGTAAGAGACCCATAGCTGACTGCTAGCGTCAGGGCCAGCGAACCATAGCTGCCAAGACCCTTCTACACCTTCACTCGGTGATCCTGGATAACAGGCTGCAGCAGGGCAGACTGGCTAAGGAGAAGGGATCGAAGAGGGAATGCTAAACCGGTATTCAAAAAATGATTACTGAAGTCGAATGTGTTGGACCGAAAGGGGCAAAAATCGCAGCCAAGCTGTAAACTACGACACAACGCATTCCGTTCTCTGGACTACATTCTGCTACTCGGGCCATCCCATGGTTTGGTAGTCGGAGATTGAGAACGAACGAAGAAGAAGAAGAAGAAGAAGAAGAAGAAGAAGAAGAAGAAGAAGAAGAAGAAGAAGAAGAAGAAGAAGAAGAAGAAGTATATTTAGTGTGGTTTTTTTGTGTGGTTTTTTTTTCGCGTTCACTCTATTTATCTATTCCCCAAGGCAGTGTGCGTCGTTGCACTGTGGTTTTTATTTTGCGGCAGTCGTCCCAGTGCATCTGACTTCAGCATGCATTTAATGTAAGAGTCTGCTTTATCCTGCATTTTCTAAGAGTTTGCTATCCCGGGGTAACGATCGGTGTTGTGATGGGTATCAAACCCAGCACTTTCGGTTGTGAGCTGTGTCACTTAACCACCAGCCCACGCCGTCCTCCGTCAGTTCAAATTATATTTATTACATTGAGTGAAGGGTCGTGAACAAAATGTGTCTGATCCAAAGGGGTCGCCGATTACAAAAGTTTGAGAAGCCCTGTCATACATGTACATTAAAGGCTAATCGCGCGTCCTTTCATTAATATAACTGTTCTTACTTCATTCTTGTCTCTGTTTCTCCTCTTGAAGATGTATCTTCATGATCTCACTGTCAAGGGATGCTAACTAGAGAAATGTTTTAAATAATATAAGGGAACCTAGATATTTTCACACACACAATATAAGAATTAAAAATATGATTAATGATATGCATAAATGAATCTAAACAAATTAAGAATTACTGATACACAAGTTCATAAATAAACAGGAAACAGTCCAAGATAAGTATCGGATCAGATGGAGACAAAGAGAAAATATGAAGGTGACCTAAGGGAAGATGGATCGATACAGAAGCTGCAACACATTTTAAAATAAAACCACAAAACGCAGGGTTAAAGAGAGGAGCTTGTCAATTTCAATGGCATAAGCAGGAGAAAGAAAGAAGAAAAGAAAGAAAGAAAGAAAGATAATATCTTTTTGTTGAGCACAAACGAGCCTGACGGGAAATGAGGGAATGCCCTCGGGAAACAACTTCAAATGTTCAGGAAATGCGTCAAAGGCGCTCTATAAATGCCCCTATTGTCCTGTCCTTCCTGCTGAAATACGATGCTATAGAAACGCTAAAGCTTTCTACATAGGTCTTTCTTTTGAACGACATCTAGAGACAAATAATGGAGCAGATTTTGCGTAATATGACATGCATTCTTTTCATGGAATATGTTACATTTCTGGTTCCGGGGATCTGAGAACATTCTTTGGGCCAACTTTATTTTACAGCAGTGGAAAAAGTAAGTCCGTGAAAAGCAGGAAGTGTTGTTTGAGCTGCACAATGTCCTTACTAAAAGTCTAAGAATCTCATCTGACTGGTTAATGTGTCATAACTTTGAACCAACGTATAGTGCACGATTCCAAAACAATGTAGTCGCATCTGTCTTTGTTCAAATCAAATCCATATGAAAAATATTGAAGTATGGCAGCTTATAAACTTGGTAGAAATTTGATAGCCCTCAATGTTACAGGTCATCTGAAAATCTGAAGTTACATTAGCTCATTCAATTGAAATAAAACAAGCGCGGACGGAGCACAATACCTGTCTATAGCGATGCTTTTGTACATGTATTTCGAGATGTTATGCCATAGAGCTTGTCTTGCAGTTCCACTGGTAATGGCCACATCTGCTCTCTCTGATCCTCGTATGTCGGGCAGTTCTGCAGCAGATGTTCAGCGGTCATTTTACCAGTACCGCACGGGCATTCGTAGGTACACCCTATCTTCAATTTGTTGAATAGGTGGTACCTCAGTCTGTTGTGGCCAGTGCGAAGTCTGAAGACAACGACCTGCTCTCTTCGGTTCAACTGGTAATAGGCATCGTTTTTGGTGTAACCAGTATGTTCGGTTTCCCATTTGGTCATGTATCTGGTTTTGATAAGCCGTTTTGACTCTTCGTACGTCATACTGGTATCTGTTTGTGGTAGTCTTGCACCTTCTTTTGCCAGTCTGTCTGCCTCCTCGTTGCCTTGGATGTTGCAGTGTGACGGAACCCACTGTACCACTACCCTTTTTGGTGCGGACTGCTGGCACAGTTTGCAGAGTGCTGCTCTTAAGTCATTAAGCTCAGTGTTTTTCTGGCTTTTTAGCGCTGTGACTACGGCGAGAGCATCTGTCAGCAGGACTATATGGCTCTCATTTTCACTGTGTGTCACCATTTCTTCCACTGCCGCCCTCAGTGCCTCTGCCTCCGCTCTGAAATTGCTTGTGTACTTACCAGTAGCGAATGACAGTGTTATTTTTCTGCCATTTGGTCGGTTCAGGAATGCTCCTACCCCTCCGTTCTGTGTAGTGTCTGTTACAGAACCGTCGGTGTATGCATGGGTCCAGTCCATGCTTGGGTAGCTTTTCGTTATGAAGCTTAGGGTAGTATCTCTCCTTTCTTTTTCAGTCTGGCAGTTTTTGTTTGCAATACCTGGTATATTTTCTACCACCTCTGGAAATATATCCTGCCTCCAGGTAGGTTTTCGTACAGTAGTGATGGGTTTTGGTGTTGTTAGTGCGTTTATGGGATCTTCGTGCATCTTTGCTTTGGCTATTTCTGCAAAGTTTCTCCGCTTTAGTTTCCCATTTCCCAGATTGTTTAGTCTCTGGTACATTGGATGGTCCGTCAGTCTTCGGAGTTTCTCTGACTGCAGCTGGGCTCTGCAGTCTCTTCTATCGGTCATGGATTGCAGTTTTGTAATCTTTTCAAGTTCTACAATTGGCGTTGACTTCATGCCACCTGTTATAATTCTCATGGCTTGGTTTTGAAGTTTGTTAACTTTATCGAAGTTCGCCTTCGCTGCTGTTGTCCATGCCGCAATGCCATACTCGAGAACTGGTCTCACTCTTCCAGTGTACAGTTTCTTTAGTATGCCTTCGTCTGCTCCCCAGCTTGTGCCAGCAAGTTTCCTCATGATCGCCATTCTTTCTCTGGCTTTCATTCGGTTTCTCTCAATCTGACTTTTCCATGTCATGCGCCGATCAAATGTGACTCCCAGATAGGTTGGGTTGTCGTTTGGCTGCAGGATTTTGCCATTTAGACTTAATTTGGTACTTTGGGGTTTTATTGAGAGCGAGAATATTGTGCACGTGGTTTTCTCCTCGTTTATTTTGACCAGCCATGAGTTCGCCCACTCTTCCAGCGATGTTAGGGCCGTCTGCATCCGATTTCTTGCTATGGTGAGATTCTTTTCAGAGGTCCACATAGCCAGATCGTCTGCAAACATTGAGCTATGGACTCTTCTTGGTATATTCTCTGTAATATCGTTTATATATACCAGGAAGAGTGTGGGTGACAATACTCCCCCTTGGGGTACTCCCTGCTCGAGTGTCACCTTTTTGCTCATCTGCCCTTGTACTTGGACTCTGGCCGTTCTTTGTTTGAGGTAGTGGTTGATCCCCTTGTACATCTTCCCACAGACATCACTTCTTCTTAGCTTGACTCTAAGTCCATCCTTCCAGACTTTGTCAAATGCCTTTTCCAGATCCACCCAAACAGCTACTGTGTGTTTCTGTGCCTGGTAGGCATCTTCTATCTCCTGGGCTATGAGGATGACCTGGTCCTCAGTGGATCTGTGCTGTCTAAAGCCGGCTTGCTGTGGAATTAGTATTCGTTTTTCTTCCAGATGCCACATCAGTCTGGTGTTTATCATCCGTTCCATCAGCTTGCCGACACAGCTCAGTAGGCTTATGGGCCTGTATCCATTTGGATCTGTTTTGTCCTTTCCTGTTTTTGGTACTGGTACCAGTATTGCATCTTTCCATGCCTGTGGTACAATTCCCCTTATCCAGCTTTGGTTTAGGACCGATAGCAGTTTCTTCTTCGCTGTTTGGCCCAGCCCCATCAGCATTTCGTTTGTTATCCCGTCTTTTCCGGGAGATTTCCTTTTCTTTAGTGTTCTCATAGCCACTTCAATTTCGCGCATTGTTAGTTTGGCCATCATGTGCTCTTCAGGAGCCGTATTTATGTTTTCGTGTCCCTTTAGCTCTTAGCTAATGTCTGTATGCTTATCTGCAGGGACCTCGATGTGGTTTGCTCTGGCATAGTGATCGACAAAGGCGTTTGCGGCTTTCTTACCTGTGATCAAGTTCTCGCCTTGCTTGATAGTAATTTGTTTATTTGACGGGGTTTCGTCATTCATGGCTCTGACTAGCTTCCATAGCTTGTTCCCTTCTTTGTCCAGGTTTAGACTTTCCGTTTTATTTTTCCAGCTTTCTCTTGCTGTTTGCTTGAGAGTGTGTTTGTACTTCGCCGCGGCGGCTTTGAGGGCGATGTTTGCCTCCATGGATTTTTCTCGTTCTGCCATGTTCCTAGCATTTGTTACTGCATCTTCTACTTTCTGTAACTCATCATTCCAGTAGGGCTTATAGTTTTTCCTAGCTCCTCTTGGGATGGTTTCAGTGGCGGCTTGCATTATTGCCTTGCTTAGGCTCTCTACCATGGGCTTCATTTTGGTGTTTCGTGTGTTGATGGTTTCACACAGCCCATCTGTCAGGATTGCAAATCTGTCCCAGTCGGCTCGTTTGTAATTCCAACGTGGGAGCGGTTTTGTTTCCTGTGGGCCTACTTCCATGTCAATGGTTAGCCTGATCGGCCTGTGGTCGCTACCTGCCAGTTGGTTTAGCACCTGGCGGTCTATTTTATAGTGTATGTCCTGTGTGGAGAAGGCCAAATCTGGAGTCGAGGTGGTATGCCATGTTCTTGAATAGAAGCTAGGGCTATCCTCCGGCCTATTGATTAGGGAGAGATTTGCATCTATCTCCCAATCTTCCACTTCGTCACCTCTGCTGTCTGTGTCAGAGTATCCCCATCTCTCCGAGTGGCTGTTGAAATCTCCAACTACTATGCAGTTGGAGTCTCTGACCTCCATACTCGAGAGTGATAGGTCTCTGTTTGGTGGTCCGTACAGATTGAAAATGCGGAGCTTCGTCTCTTGAGCCATTATGTCAACTCCTACAATTTCTGCTTGTCCGGTGTGATTGACAGGTACCGCGCTACTCGGTATGCTGTTTCTGGTCAGTATCAGGACCCCTCCTTTGTGGCCTTCTCTATCTAGACGGAAGGTCTGGTATCCTCTGATTGAGAATTTATGGTTATTGTTGAGGTGCGTTTCCTGGATACATGCCACGTCAATCTTACCTTCATGCAGGTGGTGTGTTAGGGAAAGTTTTTTGTTAATGACTCCCTCCGCATTCCACTGTAGTATTTTGAGGGTCTTGAGGTTTTGGCCAATAGACGTTGCCCCATAGCCATGTGCCTTGACTCCACGACACATGGGTGGGTGACCACCAGTAGTCAAGGATGGGCCCCTTCGAGGCGTGAGGCCCGGCACTATCGCTGCCTGGCGGGACTCCGCAGGATGAGCGGCATACGTTTTTCTAATAGGTTGTACTGCCATCATACTGTGATTTACGTTGCACTGTTTTGTTAGGCTTGCGGCCCCGTGCATCCGATTTCAACAGGCGTTTATGTAGGGATGCCCTCCTTAGCCTTTGGCTGTCCCCAGCCTATCTGCAAGGCAGCAGTTGTTTACGATCAGAGTTTTCTCTCTTATGGAAGTTGTCTTACCAGACTATCGAGTCTTCACTACTCGTGTCTATAGGGTGCAATGATGATATGTGATGATATATGAGATGTACTGGTTTACCCGGAAGAGAGGCAGTCCAGTGTGTCTGTGTCCCAGGATCGTCACGTCCTGCCAGGAACGTAGCATTTGCATGTGAGTGGGGTATCTCTTTTTCCCTTTATTTTCTTGGCTTCTATGCAGGGATGGTACGCCTAGCATTCCCCGCCACCTAGGGTGTTGACACAGTGGGGCAGGTGTGCAATGTCCGCTGGTCTGCATCTCTTCTGCGTCCAGTATGATAGTTATATGGCTGATAACGTACAGAGGTAGATATCGTAGCCGGAGTGCATTCAGCCAGAGGACAAGCCTGGTAATGTCACAGAGATGTTGTTCGCCTGGTGTGCGGACAACTCTCATGGTCAGTGGTTGAGTCTTGACAGTTCACAGTGAGGTGGCTGCTCTACTGTTTTCGACACCCCGACCAGGTACTAAGTCTTTGGTTGGTGTTTTCGCACCCCATCGCCGTTTAGGGTGAGTATCAAGCAGTTGTCCGCCCGCTTTGATTGGCGGGCGGCAAGGACCTCTTACTGTGGCTCTACCTGATAGGGCTGGGGCGCAAGCCCCAGGTCCCGAGCATGTAGGAGCCTCCCATTGCAGTGGTGCTGAGATTTTGGGCGGGATTGCGGCTTACAAGGGTTCGGCCGTAATCCCCCACATGGTAGCCTCGCGCCCTTGGCTTATCAGCCTGGTACGTGAACCAAAGTGTCTGCGGCTCCTCTCGATTTGAGCTGGTTTTCCGTAGCAACGCCCTGTCATTTGTAGGGTAAAACTGGCCTGTCTTCAGATGATCTATTTCCAGCACCCGTTCACTATTTGGTCAGACGAATTTATTGAGGGCTTTTGTTTGTCAATGACCAGGTATTTGAAATCTGCGGTTTCTACGGAGTTAAACACGATTTCCGTAGCGTTCTTTCATTTGAGTGTTTGAGAGCTGACTTGTCATCCGTGAGTCTAATACCAGCGTACGTTCATTATTAGACCCAAACGGCAGTGCTCTCGATTTGTCAGTTGTTCTACAGTATTGGCGTGTTCAGTCAAATTAAGCCGCAGGTTCCACACCTGGTGGTGCCCTTCCGTCAATTCCCTTAGCGAGACAATCAAGTTTCTTAGGGGGTACTCCCAGATTTTCGAGGGTCTAATTCCAGCACATGTTCTCTATTAGACCCCACGAAGGTGTACTTTTTGATAGTCATTCTGCAGTATTGGCGTGTTTAGTTAACTTAGGTCTCAGGCTCCACTCCTGATAGTGCTCTTCCGTCAATTCCTTTATCAAACACTGGATGCAGACAAAACCGGGCCACAGGGGGCATAACCCCAGGTTTCTGGGGGTCTAAGTCCAGCACCAGTTCAATATTAGACCCCAGAAGAGTGGTCTCGGCATGTCAATCATTTCAGTGTTGGCCGTGTTGAGTCAAATTAAGCCGCAGGCTCCACTCCTGGTGGTACCCTTCCGTCAATTCCTTTAAGTTTCAGCTTTGCAACCATACTTCCCCCGGAACCCAAACACTTTGGTTTCCCGGAAGCTGCCCGCAGAGTCATCGAAGCAACTCCTGCGGATCGCTAGTCGGCATCGTTTATGGTCAGAACTACGACGGTATCTGATCGTCTTCGCGCCTCTGACTTTCGTTCTTGATTAATGAAAACATTCTTGACAAATGCTTTCGCAGTAGCTCGTCTTGCGGCGATCCAAGAATTTCACCTCTAACGCCGCAATACGAATGCCCCCGTTTGTCCCTGTTAATCATTACCTCCAGTTCCGAAAACCAACAAAATAGAACCGAGGTCCTATTCCATTATTCCATGCACCATTATTCAGGCAGCCGAGGCCTGCTTTGAACACTCTAATTTTTTCAAAGTAAACGCGCCGGCCACCCAGGACGCTCAGCGAAGAGCACCCGTGGGAGAGAGCCGGCAGACGGTAGGGCAGGAGACAACGGGCAGTGAACCGGCGCGAGCCGGACCGCCCGCCTGCGCCTGAGATCCAACTACGAGCTTTTTAACTGCAACAACTTTAATATACGCTATTGGAGCTGGAATTACTGCGGCTGCTGGCACCAGACTTGCCCTCCAATAGATCCTCGTTAAAGGGTTTAAAGTGTACTCATTCCAATTACGGGGCCTCGAAAGAGTCCCGTATTGTTATTTTTCGTCACTACCTCCCCGTGCCGGGAGTGGGTAAGTTGCGCGCCTGCTGCCTTCCTTGGATGTGGTAGCCGTTTCTCATGCTCCCTCTCCGGAATCGAACCCTGATTCCCCGTTACCCGTTACAAACATGGTAGGCATGTCACGTACCATCGACATTTGATAGGGCAGACATTTGAAAGATGCGTCGCCGGCACATGAGGCCATGCGATCAGCACAAAGTTATCCAGAGTCACCAGTGGGGACGCCGCAACCCCGCGAGGGGAAACGACGATTGGTTTTGAACTAATAAAAGCGCTCTTTCCGCGAGGGTCGGAGCTTGGTAAGCATGTATTAGCTCTAGAATTGCCACAGTTATCCAAGTAGGATCGTGTCATCTAAGGAACCTCGACTGATTTAATGAGCCATTCGCGGTTTCACAGTGTGAACTTAGACATGCATGGCTTAATCTTTGAGACAAGCATATGACTACTGGCAGGATCAACCAGATATCTGTCGGAGACGTACGTACAGCACACACCGGTCGGCGGAGGAAGGGTGTGTAAAAAGCCTCGCTGGGACGACGGGCGCAGGGACCGACTGACGGGACGGACGGACGGACGGTTTGTTCCACCCGTCTCTCACTCCGTCGACCTAGGAACGCCTGACAGGGGCCTCCCACACGCACCAGACGACCGACCGACCGGGCTCGCTCGAGGAGGGATGGCAGCGCTCTGTGCAGAACGGATCCCAACGACCTCGGCGATGAATTTCACTGGGACTAGAGACAATTTGGCCTGCCGGCCTGCCCTTCTCCGTAGGAGAACGCAGGGCCTCGAGGCAACGATTCCTGCTTTCCATTTGCCGGTCACAAGCTCTTTGCGAGAGTCGGACCACCAGCGAGACGTACTGTCGAGCTCTGCTATAAGCCTTAGATAAATCACCACGGACGGACCACGTTTCCTGATACGGACCAGACGAGCGCACCTCTGTGGAGGAGCCACTACAACAAACCGCACCCAATTCGCTCTACGGGGAAAGGCAGGCGAGCGTTTTCCGCAAGCCCGCGCTATTGCTCCGCCTGGCGGGACTGAGATCGCTTTACGAACACTGGTTGAAATTGAGTCGCTGCGGCGAGACAACTACCCCAGATGAACTGGTGTACGACAAGGATATATTTTGTCATCGACCCTATTCTACGTTTTTCTTAAACATATCATCTCCGAAGCTCTGGAGGATCTCTTGGGTACTGTCAGTATAGGTGGTGGTACACTCACCAATCTTCGGTTTGTTGATAACATTACCAGGCTGGTTGGAAAGGAGCTAGAACTTGAGAATCTAATATCAAACCTTGACAATGCCGTTCAAAAGTTTCGAATGGAAATTAATGCAAAGAAAAGTAAAATTATGGACAAATTCCCAGACGGACTAATAAGTCCGATTGCATTCAAAGGTAAACCATTGCAAAGTGTTAAAGAGTTTAAATACCTGGGAGCACTGATGAATGCGGAAGGTTCCAGAACAGCGATGACTATAGCTGCTCTGACCAAACTGAGGCTGCCATGGAGGACAAAAAAGCATCAACCAGAAATTCAAGTTGAATTTAAGGCACATACTTGTCACTTCCGTGTACCTTTACGTGTGCGAAACCTGGACTCTTGACATTCGTTCTAGGGCAGAGAATTTATGCAATGAAGATGACATGTCTGCGTCAAATCCTCAGCATTTCGTATCTAGACCACATCACGAATAAAGCACTTCAGAACATCGTTAAGAGACAGGTCGACCAATTTCAGAACCTATTGAGTAAGGTAAAAACACGCAAGCTCGCGTGGTTTCATCATGTTTCAAGATCGTCTGGGTTTACCAAGACTGTCCTGCAATGTACTGTGCCTGAGTAGCATAAGAGAGGGGGGCAGAAAAAGGGATTGGAAGACAACATTAGAGAGTGGACGGGAATGGGACAACAAATATCCTGTCACAATACTAAGTAGAGTGGCGGGAACTGGTCCAACAATCTGCAGTATTGGTGCCCCAATGATATTTCAGGTTGCGGGACTGATGATGATGAGGATGATGATGATGAGGATGAGGATGATGAGGATAATGATGATGAGGATGAGGATGATGAGGATGATGATGATGAGGATGATGGTGAACTTCCCTCTTCGGTAGCTAACCCCCCACCCCCACACCTTACGCCCTTCCAGAACTGTTATAACACAGAGAAACAATTTAAAACAATAGTTGAAGAAGAACGCCAAGCACAAAGTGGATGGATGAAATCATTGTCTTCATCTGGTATGTCAATTGCTAGACATCCACATCTGTCTCCTTTAAATGATAGTTAGCAATTTTAAAAATTACTTTGTGTTTGCCTATTGTCTATGCCCTGGTCTTGAGCTATTCAGTATGTTTCCCCAACTCTTATTCTGCTCTCCATTTCTTAAAGTTTGTATTTCAAATACATAATCAAATAATTGATGACTTTCTTTCTGATGTGAGCTCTTCTTTTGCGTTTATGCTTTTTTTAGCGTCGTCCAGTGTAGTCATTTGAATTGTGCGATGCTGCTAGCACTCTCATTTACCCCAATCCCCCAACCCCCTTACCCATCTGCAGTATTAATGTTTTCTTATTAATCATCCATGATTCAATTTCACTGTGAGAGGATTGGCTTTTTATGCCATGAAGAAATCAACTCTTTTTCATAGTTTCCTTGATAAAAATTTCTTGAATATATTTCCATTTTCTGAAATGCAGCTTTTACCTCTAAATTTATATGCTTTATTATAGAGCCTCGTCTCCCATCTCATATTATTAGTGTTCATGTGGTTAAATATATAGCTTCGTTTTCATAGCTCTCCATTCACTTCGATGCTACTCTATGTATTATAACTTCACGTCTGATAAACATATGTGGCCTGCCATCATACACACAATTCCGCGAGACCATCGCGTCAATAAAGCCCAATGTTATTCCATCTCATATAAAAAAAACTGGCTTGCAAAACCCAGAAACAGCAAATTTGAATTGCAATTATCTTAGCGCGTGAGCTTTAAAGTTCAGGATAATTATAGGAGTGTGGGAAAATATTTGTTGAATAGCAGTCTCAAAATGTCATGATCGAAAAAAGTCTAAAAAGTACAACAAGCGAAGATCTAAAAGAATCATAAATCATAAAACTCAATTTTTTTTAAAAAGCCAATAACGAGATTTAAAAATGAAAAATAAGTCTACATAAGTGAAAGCAAATAAAATAAACAGAAGCAAAAAAGGAATTCAAATTAAATTGTGAAGAAATAATAGAGACATGAGATGTCCAAAAAGTTCTTAAATTAATATTAGAGAAGCTTTGTTTTGTTTTGAAAGTGGCATATAACTTAGATAATTTAAGAAACATATTATTAAAATTATTAATAAGTTTCCCTGAGCGATTGGCTATTGGGGATTCTAGTTGCTGCTTTGGTGGGAATGGGAGGGGTGGGGGGTGTTCCATGGCTTTCCTTTCTATCATGGACATAACCCAGAAATGATTCTCACTTCTCTACATGATTATAGGAAACCGTGACGCATTCGGCGGTGTGCTATGTCGAGTGCCAAAGCAAAACAATTCCGAGGAGCTCTGGCTGGTTAACCATTTCCATCAACAGATGGCGCTGTCAGAGGAGTCCCGTGTCCGTTAGTTGCCTTTTATTTGAGTTTTGCTGAAGGGTCTGGATCACTCTTCTCACATCGCAATCACGGGCAGTGCGTACTCGATACGATGCCTTGCTTAGTTGAATACACTCGGCGCAGTGCAATTCTAATCTTGTACAGAAGCCAACTCCACCAGCCCGTGGTGTCCCGAGGGAGTCCCTCATCCCTCAGATCTACAATATATCGGTTTTGCAACAGGTTACAAGACACTCTCTGCGTTGTGCAGTGCCGATGTGGACACTCAGCTCTAGATGATACGAAGCAATTCTTGTTTAACACATTTCTTGAATCACTGATTTGATCACGACAGTTTTGAAAGATCTTCTGACCACTTCAAAGTTATCATACAAGTGCTAGTATTTTAAACAGTATAGTTTAAATGGATATTAAAAACCAATTTTGACACTGTAAGTCGTAACGGCCTATGGAAGATTATGCCCACATCTGGATGTCCCAATGCAATTTATTACAATGGTTTGGCAGTTCCGTGATGGCATGCTGCCTCCAGTTAAAGAACATGGTGAATATTCTGAGCTTTTCGAGATAACAAATGGAGTAAAGCAAAGATGCATACAAGCCCCAACCCTTTTCAGCATCATGTTTGTTGCTATGTTGACGGATGCATTCAAGGGCAGTGATGCTGGAGTGAAAGGCCGCAATCGCCTAGACGCTGAATTCTTCCATCTGAGAAGACTGCGGGCAAGAACATAAGTATAAATTGAGATCACATGTGAACTTCTCTTTGCTGATGACTGTGCTCTCAATGTTTCTGTTTCTGTTTTTAAGAATCGACGTCACTGCACTCTGGGCACAACCATAGGTGCTCAATGTCTCTCATCAAATGACGTTTGGTATAGATGCTGATGGTCCCTGTAGCTCGCTGGTTGTACACTCTCCTGCTCCTTCCTCTTATGCGCCCCACTCCGCTCGAACCTCGTTTAATGTCGAAACTTTGCAGTCTGTGGATTGCTGCTTCCTCTATTGTGGTGTCCTCATTCAGCTGGCGGTCATTGAATGATTTCAAAATGTCACTTCTATCCATCACTAATGTGCCCATGATGGGAGCTTGTGAAGCCATGATGTCAGCTCTTTCATTGCCCTGAACCCCGGCATGAGTAGGTCAGTAGATCCATGTCAACCGCTGGAAGTTTGAGGCCTCAACATATGCTATCCACTCGTACCTAAGTCATCCCTTCGGTACTTTCTAAAGTACGGCTTACGCGTCTGTCACGATGACTGCCCTTGTTATAGAAGTCTCAGATATCCATTTCAGCGCTGAGGTCACTGCTTCCGTCCCCATTCTCATACTGAAGGTTGTTGAAATGTATGCCCGACTGCACTTAGAAACGACCTCTCCTCTCACTCTAGCTGAGAAGCCCTACCTGATGTCCCACTGCACAGCACTGATCCGTCGGTGTATATGACAGCGTCCCTCTCCTGTGTGTTCCCAATTATCAGCTGATTTACCTCGTGCTCTGCTGTCCCGTTGCTCCGTCCTCTGCCTTGTTTGCCTAAGGTTATAATGACTCTCTGGTACTCTATCATTCTATCAACAGTGTGGAGCCATTCTTCCCCTTTGGCTATCGTCTCAGCTGGAGTGACGTGTCCGATTGTTCTCTCAGCCTGTGCTATCCTTGACGACCCTCTCTTGATTCTTGATCCCCTGATATCTGAGATACTACTGTGCAGAGGGTGTCGAGTGTCAGTGGTGACACGCATATAGGCTTTGACTTGTGCCAGTTTATGTCTGGATGTCACAGATAACAATCCCAACATGTACCGTATCATCACAATGTCAATTCAATGCCTGAAAAGCAATGTATTATTGACTTTTTTGCTGCGAATTGGAATAAGGTTGATCTCCCCACTTCTACCAGTAAGACTGAAGTGCTGCACCAAGCAGTTCCAAGAACTGAGCACAGTGAGCCATCTATCATTATCAATGGCCAGAAGTTGATGTCAGTGGAAAGTTTTGTATAGCTTGACAGCACACTCACCAGAGCAGTCTATATTGATGACGAAGTAAACTCGAGAATGGCCAAAGCATATATACCATTTCAAAAACTAAGACCCTCAGTTTGGGACCGGAGAGGAATCAAGTTTTTAACCAAACGGAAGGTTTATGCGGCAGTCGTCCTACCGACTCAAGTCCAGTACAAATTAAATGATGTACACATACGCCAAATTTCAACTTTTACCTCCTATTCCTTCATAGTCAGGGTAAAGACTTATGACAAGCCCCTTGTATCTCTGACGAAAGTAGACTTACAAGTGGCTTGTTATAAATCGTTACCCTGACTATAAAAGAGTTAGAGAAAAAAGTTGAGATTTAGCACATATGTAGCTCATTCAATTTGTCCTGGACTTGAGAAGTATGAATTTCCATCCTCGACAGGTTTACCCAGTATGGCGCATGGCGCAACACACGTTAATGACCGAATCTGCTACTCTAACGGTTTCTCAGAACAATGGAGAAATCAGAGGCCAGAACTGGGATCAAATGCTTGATGTTGCAGGGAAAAACATCTACAGAAATAGACAGGGAGATGGAACCAGTGTTTGAGAAATTCTATCCTTCGTATGCTACGGTAACAAATTGCAGGCAGTTTAAGTTTGGCCGTTTCCATGTTGCTGTTCTTCCAAGATCAGCAAGACCCTCCTCAGAGTGCAGTAATGAAAATGCTGCAAGAGTGAAGAAAATCATTGTCCAGGATAGGAAAATGACAATTGCAGAGATATCTAGGTCAGAAAAACTGAATGAAAGTACAGTTTTTAGAATTTTACACAACAAACTGAACATGAGAAACGTGTGTGCCCGCTGGGTCCCGCGTCTGCTGACATGTGAGCAGAAATAAACGAGGGTTGATTGCTGTGGCCAGTTGCTCAAAATATGTCGGTCGAAAAACATGTTGCCGACCATGGTGACAGTAGATGAGACTTGGGTTCACCATTATGACCCAGAATCCGAAATGTCCAGCATGCAGTGGAAAATCCCGAGCTCACCAACACATGTCAAGCCAAGAGGACAGAAATCTGCAAGAAAAGTGATGCTGACTGTTTTTTGGGACGTCAAAGGTGTCATATTGTTTCTCATGTCATCATGGTTAATGGGAAATATTATGCAGATCTCCTTACGAAACTAAGAAAGACTGTGACCAGAAAACGAGGAATACCGAGCACTCAAATTATGCCTTTGCTTAATGATAACGCGCCCTTCCATAAAGCAAGGTTTGTGCTGCAAACAGCCAACGATTTGGATATTGAAATTCTTCCACACCCACCATATTCTCCGGATTTAGCTCCATCAGACTTTATACTTTTCCCAAAACTTGAAAACATTTGAAAGGAAATCATTTTGACAGTGACGAAGACGTCATACTGGCTTGTGATAACTGCTTTAGTTAGAAAAATAGGTTACTTTATTCTAAAGGTCTTTTCAAAATCACGCAAAGATGGCAGAAATGTATAAATTCCGGTGGTAGCTACACTGAAAAGGAATAAGAGCTGTGCCAAATTTCAACGTTTTTCTCCTACTCCTTCATGGTCAGGAAAGAGACTTATGACAAGCCCCTTGTATCTAAACATAAAGAAGGTAGAAATTTACTAAACAACAGCCTGTCCCCGTTTGGTAGGTGCGTATGTGCCGAACAATAATGATAAGCATACAGATAAACTCTGCGTAGTAATTGAAACAGAAAGATAAATATATGTGTTACACTATGAACATTGTTAAAAGGTATAGCCAGACAGGTTAGAACTAGACGCAAAGGTTAGTGCAGATATCTCAAACGTGTTGCTCGCGAAACCGTTTTGGGCTGCCTGCGACCTAATTGGCCATATATTGTTCCATTATTGATGATGATGATGGACAAGAATGTAGGGCATTACGTGTCATAATATAGTACATTATTGCAATACATAAAGATGGTCAAACTAAAAATAAAAACATAAATTAAATGTGAGTTTATTGCGCAAAAAAAACACTGTAAAACAGTTTAAAAGCCATAATAACAGTAAATCTCCAGTGCACTTGCTAAAGAGAACTTTACATGTATATATTCAAGTCTCAATGTCCACCACATCGACAGGTTTCCGTCAAGCTCTTTGATCTAATGTTAATACAAACCAACGCACAGTTTTCATGAAGAGTTCACAGCCATTCGTCATCAATCTCTGTTTTACTTCTAGATAAAAATGTGCAACCAAGTATTCAAGATTTATAATTTTGTCGAAAAAACGTTTTGGACAAATATTACTACAGAAAAAAGGAAGTCGAGTCGCATGTCCTTTTATAGAACGTAGCTTCTTACAACCACCACCTATTTGGTTGTTATAGGTTTCTTGGTATGTGTGCAGTACGGTAGGTTGGTATGTGTGCAGTACGGTAGGTTGGTATGTGTGCAGTACGGTAGGTTGGCATGTGTGCAGTACGGTAGGTTGGCATGTGTGCAGTACGGTAGGTTGGCATGTGTGCAGTACGGTAGGTTGGCATGTGTGCAGTACGGTAGGTTGGCATGTGTGCAGTACGGTAGGTTGGTATGTGTGCAGTACGGTAGGTTGGTATGTGTGCAGTACGGTAGGTTGGCATGTGTGCAGTACGGTAGGTTGCCATTACTTTCCGTACGGGGAATTGAACCCGGAACGTTGGGATTGTGAAAACCGAGCGAGTTTCATCCCTAGGCCACGCAGCCTCCTTATCACTACTTAACAACCAGGATATAAAAGCGAGTGCACTGTATGCACGTAAGGTACCTTTAAAAATAACTTCAAAATGACAATATACTCAGTTGTCACCCCACAATTGTTAGACTTCGACTTCTTGTAACTCTTTGTGCAATGCTAAAATGTTTGGAGACACAATATTGGGCAGACAACTAAAGAAGCCAGGATCGTCTAGAATGATTGATTGATTGATCGTTTAGAATGATTGATTGATTGAATAAAAGATTATTGATGAGGAGGATGAGAAAAATAAGTAGTGTATGAGAGTTCTCAATTCTGTTTTATAAATGCTATAGCGCTAAGGAAATCCTCACAAAACGAGCTTCATAACGGGATTCGTTTCATTCTCGTCTGTCTGGAGTAACAATATTGTTACATGTCAATCTTCTTCATTTGGGCATATCCGGTCTGAGCTTGACAGTCTTAGTAAGAATGCATGTGTATTGTCAGCATTCTTGCTGGTTATCCTGAACGTCCCGCATTGCGTCTGCTAGATATTTGAGCTCTTCCGTTTTGGCTTCTTTTCATTGCAAAATGAATATTATTACAAAATTCTGAGTGTACCACGCATTTAAAATTGTAGAAGTCTTGGTTTGTCGTTGCACAGTCAGCATCTGCTTAGAAAGTTCGTGAGCTAAAACTGGAGAAACTTTGAGACAGTAGTTGTAAACAAAGTGAGCGTTCACGATCGTATCACTTGTTTTTGTAACCGTGCAAGATGGGTCGCTATTGCTGAAAGATTAGACCAGTGCTCTTCAGCGTGGACCCTGGCGCCCACTAATGGGCCATTTTAGCTTTCATGTGGGCGGCATCAGAATACACAACCTGGGGAAACTATGGCAGAATACCAAGAAACCAACAAAAGGGATAACTGTAAAAATCTGTGTTTTTTCCGTGACACCATACGGCTGTGAAACATGGACATTTCCCCAGGCTTCACGAAAGAGAACCGAGTCATTCGAGTTGAAATGCTATAGAAAGGTTCTTAGAATAACATTGACCGAAAAAAAGAAGAATGCAAACATACAACTAGAATTTAGCATAGAGAACTGGTTCATAAATTCCACTATGAACAGAAAATTGAAATTCGTACTTTGACCCCATCAAATGGCACAACGGTCTTTACACAATGGTAATGGAAGATCTGGTGTCGGGCAAGCGAGGCAGAGACATACTAAGAAAGAAATTGCACCAATATGTCAATGAAAGCTTGGTCATAACTTTGAAGCAGGCTGGAGATTTTGCAAGAGGTCGACTGTCTTTAAGACGGGCTGTGATGGCAGTGACGTTCTGCAAAGGACATGCCACATGATTATGATGATGATGTATTAAAATCATCAGAAATATACAAACTTGGTGAATGGTCACGAAATTTTCTTCAATTCAGATTTTAATTTGCTATGAGGAAAATGTGCACTCACCAAAGCAATAAAAGGCGTCCAGGTATGACAAGGTTGACGAGTCCTGGCTTAAAGGCTCGCCTTTCAAGAAATGAACAAAAGCGCGTAACTGTTGGATGTTCGAATCCTGTAAGATTGAAGTGTTCTTAGGTCTCAAAACCTTACTGACATGAGCAATAAACTCTCTATCGCCCTTCACATGACGTGCACTTTATATGACGCTTGGCAAAACTGACATGGGCAATAAACTCAGTGGTTCCTTCACACGATGTTTATTTATATGACACTTGGCAAAACTGACATGGGTAATAAACTCAATGGCTCCTTCACACGATGTGCACTATATATGACACTTGGCAAAACTGACATGGGCAATAAACTCGGTGGCTCCTTTACACGATGTTTACTTTATAGAGCACTTGATAAACTTGACATGGACAATAAACTCGATGGTCGCGTGCACACGATGTGCACTTCAAATGACACTTGACAAACGAAAATTGAAAAGAACAGACTGTTATCTGAAACCGTGCAAAATTAATAAAGTGAACCAACATTATATTCCATCGTGACTTGCAAATATAGGCCCAAAAGGAGGCGGTTCCTACATCATGCACAGACACAACTTATTTGTGTGCACACTTGATTGCAAGTATATAGAAATACACCAGCTTGTAGAATGGGTGTGACTAAGTAAGTTGTGCTACAAGCTACCTAGAAAATATGTGCTACCAATGAAAGCGATAACTACGTTAACATGCCCACACACACACACACACATACACACACACACACACACACACACACACACATATACCTTGACTTAACATCTTTATATTCGTATAGAACAATGCATAGTCTGTAGACAATCATTTTCTCATTCCAGCCATGTAGTATTTCGTTACAAACGACCAGCGGACGATTAAGAAGTTCATGCCCCACGAAGTCGAAAACCCCCTCCATCCTCCCGTGGTCATACTGGCGCAGAAGGAGTCTGGGCTGGTAGTTCTGGGGTTGGTAGATACCATCTTTTTCCTGATCAGCGGGCCAGGTTTGAGCCGGATCGTTGGTTCCAGTACTTAGGAGATAGCAGGTTATGAGATGAAGATATTTTCATGGCACCAACTGACGTGGAGAATTAAGGTTTAGAAACATTGGTCTACTAGGTATGAGCTTTTCTGAGATGGATTGACTGATTCCATAACTTCAAGTCATGAATTTATTTACAACTGGGTAGGAGCCAATGACATAGCTGACTGTTTGCATCAGGCTCAGCGAACCACAGCTCACCAAGACCATATTCCAAATTCAAACAGTTTAGTTTAGTCCAAGTCTCAACATCATCGCACACGGTTCAACATATAAGTGCTCTTTTCTTCCCCATATTGTTTGAGAATCTGAGCACAATGCACGAACCCATTAGCACCGGCGTGGATTCCGTCATAGATTTGGTAGATCTTTAACATAATATTTAAATAGGATGCGCTAGTGTAGTCAGGCTACGAGAACAGGAATCCTGGTGGGATGGCAAACCCGGTACACGTCAGCAGAAATAGGATTGTCGGGCCGAAAGGTGCAGATATCCCAGGCTCGTTGTAAACGACGACAAAACATCCTTCTTCATGACAGACGTCGAAGAAAAAGAAGAAGAGGACAAGCCAAGCATCTTTGCCGCGAGAAGCAACAGCTCTAGCCAATCTGTTGAATTAAAAATATGATTGACGGGACCACAAACAGTTTTCTAGGTTATCGTTAGTCGGTAATTGCAGTACAGTCAAACTAAATAAAGGGCAGAGGTGGAGCTGTTCTTGCGAACGGTTTAATGGCATTGCTCACAGACAAACCTTGCTTTTGTTAGTATTGATGGAGCAGCAATGTCGTACCCATGTGAGATTATAGGAACTAAACTGACTTTTCATAAATTCGTTCTGAAATCAAATTAGCTAGACCGTATGGATGCATAACAGAGTAAAACGCATTCTGTCATAGGAATCAGTGCCTCCCAACAGTCTGGCTATATTGCCTGCACTTCCACCATCGATGACATTCTTGCTCTTCGTCTACTGACACACTGAGCATTCAGCCGCCCCTCCACGTTGCTGACGTCAATCTGAAGGCTGCCTTTGACTACGTGAACAGATTTTAAAACGCGTGTCGTGAGTTCACAATCACGACGCCACTACTAATCGGGTAGCTACACTGCAACACTGGGGGAAGAGTCTGCCTGGGTCTGCAGTTTTTGGACAGGACCTCTACATCATCCAGAGTTCGGCAGCAGGGATGTGTACTCGCCCCGGCATTGTTCTGCCGCGCCATGGATGGATCCTAGGTCAGCCATAGCAAAGGAGTCACCCATCAGACAACACTATGTGACCGCGCTCGTCTACGCAGAGGACCTAGTCATACCAGGCTCCCACCCTGAGCCATTTACAAATCCATTGGATCACGTAGAAGCTGCGAATATAAATTAGGCCTGCGCATCTCAATGGGTAAAAACAAAGATACAAAATGTTGGCTGCCATCCCACAACAGAAAGTGTTATTGTCCATGGCAACTATGTTAACTCCAGTGAGGATTTTATTTATCCGTGCAGTAAACAAAACTCCGACCCAAAAAGCCATTCGAACATAATTCGAAGAGTATGACTGCCGTCTCTGTGGACACCTAGCATCGGCCCTTGAGCCAGCAGAAGTTTCTACTAAAAATCAAGCTAAGAATTTACATAACTTGCGTCGTTCCGATCCTGCTCTACAGTTTGGAAACCTGGAATATTCTGTAGATCGATCGAAAGGGCACTGGACCCTTTCACATTCGCAATCGAAGGCGAATTTTTACGATAAATTGGTATGGCTGAGTCTCAAACGACGAAGTCACCCAATCGCAAGCGTTGGGAGCACACTCATCGTGATTAACCGTCGCTGTTTGGCCCTATTTCTACATGTGGCCTGCCATGCCGAGGACGTCCCTACCCTCCGTCTCATAAAGCAGGCCATGGGCATCAAGAATGGTAATAGCCCTTTCTGTCATGGTCTCGCCCCCGTTGTGACCCATACACCACATGTCAAGGTCAGATCGGAAATACATCATCTTCACTACATGCAGCCTGGGACTCAACCACTAATCGTGCTCATGCACGTTTAGCGCGGGCGCTTGTCGCCTAAGGGGACTATCTATTGCTTAGGAGATAAGACGAAAGAGAAAGACAAATTGAGAGAAAAAGATGATGAATAAAAGAAGATTACAGCGTGCTTTTATTGAATCCCACTCAAATCCAAACACATGTCAAAATATGTTCACATTTTTTTTTGGTTCAGAAATGAAATCCACTATTTCTTAACGGTTTTGACATGCTGATTTCAAATATATTATTGAAAATCCCCAATTGGCTCTAGTTTCGATGATATAAAAACATTTACGGGCACAATAATGTGAATAATGCATGTCTCTTTAATTATCCTTCTTGAAAACTCAGTCCTTGTAATTAGACTTTATACAAATTGCAGTTACATGCTCATTTAATTGAAATTCGCTAAATAAAATGAGAGGAAAAACCAAAAATAAGTATTTAAATTTCACATAAAATGATTTTAAAATGAACATGTATACCTTTTCCGTCACAATTAAGTGGCTGTTGGATGCATCTTGTTTCTTGTATTCAAGCAAGGAGATGTATGTTGTCAATGTCCGACAATAATCTGCAACCATTGAAGAGCTACACTGTCTCCATAGCAGTAATGTCATGGTGATATTTCTCAACACGATCATTTTCACTGCTCCACAGTTTGGAGAAATCTCTCACCATCCTCACAGCTCACTGCTTCAGAAATTGTGATGTGAGTGCAAGAAATTAATCTTCAGAGACCTGTTGCAACCAAGCCTGTTGTACATCAGAAGATTTACAATAATTTAATTGCAGTTATTTGCCCTGTAGTTTTCAATGACATGTTACCACTGTCTGGAAGACATGCCATGCAGCCGTTTCTTGTCCATGCAACACTCGAAGGAACTCGCCATCTACAAAAAGCTTAAGACTTTAGGTACCAACAAATACTCCTTTTTAATTTCCCCTTCACTCAGTCCTGGACATTTTTGGATGAGGTACTGAAAATCCTCCCCTTTTTTACCATTGTCTTGATAACGTTTTTCATGAGAGCCAACTTAATGTGCAAAGGCGGCAACATAATTATGTCGCTGTCTACAAGTGCTGGATGCTCAATATTCTTACTGCCAGGCTGCAACGACTGCCCGATTGGTCTGTCTGTCAAAACGACTTTTTCCCATTGCTGGGATAATCGAAGGGTTTAAAAAAAAAACCATGATTGGTCGATATTTTAAAATGCAGTGGTCATTTCTTGCACGACTATTCCAATCACAGAGACAGCGATAGTACTTGGTGTGTCCACCCTTAGGTTTGTCTCGACCTGCCGTCTCTGTGACTGTTTAGGTTTGTCTCGAACTGCCGTCTCTGTGACTGTTTAGGTTTGTCTCGAACTGCCGTCTCTGTGACTGTTTAGGTTTGTCTCGAACTACCGTCTCTGGAATTGCTTAGGTTTGCCTCGAACTGCAGTCTTTGTGACTGTTTAGGTTTGTCTCGACCTTACGTCTCTGTGACTGTTTCGGTTTGTCTTCACCTTCCGTTTCTGTGACTTTAGTTTTGCCCCGACTTTCCGTCTCTGTAACTATGTAAGTTTGTCTTCACCTTCCGTGTCTGTTACTGTTCAGGTTTGTCTTTATCTTCCGTCTCTGTAACTGTTTAGGTTTGACTTCACCTGCCATCTCTGTAACTGTTTAAGTTTGTTTCGATCTTCCGTCTCTGTGACTGTTTGTTTTGATCTTCCGTCTCTGTGACTGTTTAAGTTTATTTCGACATTCCGTCTCTGTGACTGTTTAAGTTTGTTTCGACCTTCCGTCTCTGTGACTGTTTAGGTTTATCTCGACCGTCCTTGTATGTGACTGTTTAGGATTGTCCCGATCTCCATGACCTTTATTGTCTGTGACTGTTTAGGATTGTCTCGATCATCATTATCTATGATTGATAAGATTTGTCCCTTTTTCTCTTGCTTTCAGGATTCCTTACTGTTTTTCTTACTGTATGTCCTAACCATCGATAATGCCGTCTCTGTATGTCGATTCTGATCGACATCTGTCCGGTTCTTTCCCACAGTTCTGTTTTAGTGATCTAATCATACCATTGTTTTGTCTTTATTTGACGCAAACATCGATTAATGGAATTTGGACCTTTTTAGTTGCAGTTTTCATTGAAGCCCATGTCACAGACCCATACGATAAGACGGACATTGGAATTAAAGATCTGAATTGTTGTGGTGGACATCGTCTTAAACGGTTTCCACAAATTTTATGAAGCAATAGAAGCCCCTCTCAACTTTGGTATTCTGGATTTTTTTCTAACACCACGTCCGATAATGTCTATATTGCTCCCCCTGGCGCATGATTGATTGTAGTAAGGTGTCTCTCAGTGCAGTATGATTGTAGCTAGCTTCATTTATTCTATGATTTCAATTTCAATGACCGTTCAGTTAGTATATTTATTTTATTTTGTATTTTGTTGTCCTGTCCGAAGGTCTGGAGAGGCACGACGGTACTGTCAGCATAGGTGGTGGTACACTCACAAATCTTCGGTTTGCTGATGACATTACCAGGCTGGCTTGAACGGAGCTAGAACTTGCGAGTCTAATCTCAAACCTTGACAATGCCGCACGCAAGTTTTGTATGGAAATTAGTGCAGAGAAGAGTAAAATCATGGTCAACGTCCCAAAGGGCCTATAAAGTCAGTTTGCGATCAGAGGCGAAACATTGCAAATGATTAAATAGTATAAATAACTGGGAGCACTGATGGATGCGAAGGTTTCAGAACTGAGAATCAGGCAATAAAAGCGACGATCATGGTTGTTCTGAACAAACTGAGGAAGGACAAAAGCATGAACCTAAAATCCAAGTTTAGTTGAATGTATGCACCTGTCACATCCGTGTACCTTTACACTGGCAAAATTTGGACTCTGAAAGCGGTTCTAGAGCCAAGAATTTTTGCAATGTAGATGAGATGTCTGGGTCGAATCCTCGGTATTTCGTATCTAGACCACGTCACGAATAAAGCATTTCAGGGCACCGTTAAGAGAGAGGTAGGCCAATATAAAGACCTTTAGACAATGGTAAAATTTCCAAAGCTCACATGGTTTGGGCATGTTTCAAGGTCGTCTTCGTTGACCATTCCTGCAAGGTACTGTGCGTGGGAAGCGGAAGAGGGGGAGGCAGAAAAAAAGAGATGGGAAGACAACATGATGGAGTGAACATGAAGGTCCATAACTAAAACACGTTTTCTGGCACAAAACCGAGTGAAGGGACGGAGGCTGGTTCAACAATCTACAGTATTGGTGCCCCAATGACCTTTCAGGTGGCGGGACTGATGATGATGATGTTTATGATTTAGTTATGGTATTGAGATAAAAAAAAAGCTAAGTCATCAGCTAAGCTTGGATGATCAAGTCTTTTTGACTGGCACTCAATGTTTACATATAATCCAATCAAACAGAATCACCTGGTTGATCATTCTTTAGAATGGTTCCAAGGTTTGTCTGAGAATGTCTCTCCACTTGACTATCCTCTGATTGATCAGTCTTTAGAAAAGTTCCAAGGTTTGTCTGAGAATGTCTCTCCACTTGACTATCCTCTGGTTGATCGGTTCTTAGACTGGTTGTCTGAGAATGTATCTCTCCTTCTTTCTCTCTTTCTCTCTCTTTCTTTTACCACCCCCACACCTCCCCCCACCCCACCCCACCTCCTCCTTTTATCTCTATTTCTCTGAACATTTCATCTGGTTGATCAGTCCTAAGACTGGTTCTAAGGTTGTCTGCGAATGCCTATTTGCTCCTATAATGTGCAGCTTTTTCACTTAAGCATGTTCGTATTTTAAATTATCTCAATACGTGAGATGTAAAGGTAAGTCTTCGTTGTTCCCTCCCTTTTCGTGAACTGTATCTTGCTCTCTAGTACAAACCTTTTTCTTCGAATTTGTTTCAATTTCAATATATGTCTTTGTGCGTCTATTGCAATGCGAACATTGTCATTGGATCTTCTTTCTGTTCAGCTTACTAGCTTCAGGCAATAACCAGCAAACACAAAAATAATGATAAGAAGCAACCCAGCCTCCTCTCAGTTCTTATCTCAAGCGGGCTTCAATATCTGTTCATCATTTAGAACTCAACACTTCATATGTTCCTACGTTTTCTTAATTATTTTAGTGAACTTTTGGGACACTCCATGTTGCCTGAGCAATTTCCAGAGCGATTTCCTGTCCAAACTGTCAAATACCTTCTCATAATTCAGGAATCCAATATTAAATGATGCGTTTCACTTCCCACATTGTTCAACAATTATACTCAATGGAGCTATCAGATCTCATCATTATCAATGCTCGTTGCTATCTGATCAACATGGGAAATATTTTCCAGAAAACCCACCTATTCGTCCCTTGATTGTTTATCTATGGTGTCTTTCAATATTTCTAATATGATCATGTTTTATAAAGTCCATGGCACAGATGACACTATTATGCGCCTATAATGTTTGCACTATTGCAGACTTTCCTCTTCTGTAACTTTACAACATAGCTTTCCCTCCAGTATGATGGTATTTATTCTCTGTCCCAAACTTTACCAAGTAATTTATAAAATAAATATTTTGAAGTGTGGATGTTTGGCTTTGTTTGTTTATACTCAGACACGACCTGGGGCAATAAATTTAACATCTTTCAATCTTTCAGTAGTAAAACATCTTTTTTGATTATTTTTCTAGTGCGTATTGCAGTGACGATTAAGTCGATGGATTGTCTGTCAGATCTTGTGGAACTGGTCTTTTTAAATGTTTATCAAAAATGTCATTTCCATCTCTTCATTTGTTGTCAAGTAAATTTCCCCAACTTATCTTAATGAAAACCAATTTTCTTGCTTACATTTTTCTTTCTTTGTGCAGTAGAACAGGTCTTTCATATTTCTTTTTGGGACAGATTTCCCGTGCCGTTTACCAACTTGTAAATATATTTTTGATAAATATACAGTTTCGATGGGACAAAACGTGGCTGAAACTTGACCCGGTCAGTAAGCTAGTGTCGCTCCGTGCTGTATCGTGACCTAGATAACGAAGCATGAACACTGAAACGAAGGAGGTCATCCAAATAGACGGTATTTCAGAAAGGAGCCCATGGCGCTTCGATCAGCACACTACGTCCCTTCAAACTCAGATCTACATCTATTGAAACGTTACAAAATATACATCGACACCTGGGAGTGTCTTGCGCAAAACAGATCTGACTGGAGATTCGTAGTCAAATCGGGTGTAGCTGCCGGAAAAGACGACCGTGTTGTGAAAGACCAGAACAGACCCGAGACCCGGAAATCCTGAACAGCGGGTACACCATCACCTTCTACAAACCTCGTGTGCCCGCTATATAGCACATGTTTTCGTGCCCACATTGGCCTGTTCAGCCACATGTGCACCCCCACCCAACAGGGAAAACTGTGACAAGGATGATGTCGGCGGTCCTCATCGACAACGATGGACAGTTATTATTATAAATATATTTTACATTGTCTATTCTCGTGCATATGTTAACTTCTTTATTGGCTAGACTGTGTGTTTCCTACACACTGGATCTACTACATTGGGTTTTGCTGTCATACTTTTTTCTCACTTTTATCTTCCCTACAGCATCTGCTGTTATTCATATTTTGTTCTATGTTTAACTTTTTCTCATTATTTTTCCACATGTGTGATTTCATAGATTTTGTTACCTGTTCATATTGTTCTTCGGTGTTGTTTACCTCTTCCAGCAGTTGTGATTCGTTATACTTATTGAGAATCAATATTTTAAATTGATCTTGAAAAACCTTGTTTCTAGGGAATGCCACATTGAACTGTTGTCTATGGTTAATCATTGTTGTGTGCCGTTTAAGTTTTATCTTTATTTTGACTACCAGAAGATGGTGATCTGATGTCACGCCTGCGCCTCTACATACTTTTACATAATGTAATGATGATCTGAATTTATTATTTATACATACATGGTCAATTTGATTTTTTGTTCTGTGTTCGAGTAATACCAAGTTGCTTTATGTGTCCTTTTATGTGGCAAATATGCTGCAATCAATCACCAATTGACTGGAAGCGTAGAAGTCCATTAGCAACTCTGTATTATTATGTTTATTCCCGATCCCATGTTTACACATGATCTCTTCTAATTCGATGGTATCATTTCCAACGTTAGCATTTACGCCAGCCATCACCATCGTAATATCTTGCCCCCTTAACATCCTTAAGTCTTGTATAAAGTTGCTCTTTCGCTGAGTTTTCTTCGTCATTTGTTGGTGCATAATATTGGATAATGTTTACATGTTTCTTCTTTTTGGCAGATTTAAAAACTAACCAGCAATATTCTTGGTCCTACTTCATCCCGTTTTGATTGTTTTCTGTGCCACTTTTATAGCACAACAGCCATACCTTCACCATAGTGTGCGCCCATACAAGTATATCAGGCGGGCATGAACAAGTTCCCTATGTTCAGTATTTTCTTTTCAACTAATGTTATCATTTCTCTGTCAATCATAAAATAACATAATTTTAGTTCCACGTTTTCCTTGTTCATACATGGTACGAATGCTCAACCTACTTAACGTGGACCCATCCTTGAAAGACGACAGTCTGGTCGGCAATGACAACCTATGCGGGATGCCATGCATTCTCAAGACAGAGAAGTAGCTTTAGTACTTCCGTTTTAATTCGTCCCAAACACAGTTCCTTGGGTTTTCATTGTACTTATTTGACAATTGATGACTGTCACGAGACATCCCATTTCGGGTTAAGGGGAGGACAGGTCAAAATAGTTTTATTTTAAATAAATAAGTAAAAAATTAGATAATGATAAAAGTATTGAATATATGCTAATCCTAACCCAAACCCTGATCTTAACCTTGATCCTAATCTTAATCTTAACATAAAGCATAATCCTAACCATAATCCTAACCATAATCCTAACCATAATCCTAATCCTAACCCAAGAAATGCGTTGCTACGAAGGCTTCGTGAAGTTTCTTATGTAAGACACCTCAACAGTTAAAAACTAGACTATTATGTGATGTCCCTACCTCAAATCCGCTTCTTAATTATTATTTGTTGTTTGTTTGAGTTAATTCAGACGCATATACTGTTGTGCTTTGGTGTTGAGTTACATTTTTTCAATTGAAACTTCAACGAATATATGTACGGAATTGGTAAATGAACAGATAATAACAATTAGAGAGAAATATTTCCAGAAAGAGAAAGAAAATTGGAAGAGAAAAGATATCCTAGCGAGGAATGACGAGAGAGGCAATCACAAACGAATGGAATATATTCAGACCATGAGGTTTAAGGCGCGCCGTAAGGAAAATGAAATGGTGCTCATGCTCAAACCGATGTCTATCTTCTGGAAAGCAGGAAACGATGCCAGTAAATCTGATGTCAGCTCTGCCCTTCTACTGTCCAAGCTATTGAAATAAATGACGATAGGATGTTGTAATTGAATGCACACAATAAGTAGGATTACTCTTTTTGTGCGACTTGTAAGGGACGTTATGTGGCTGGTTGTCGAAGCTTTCCTCACATCCCTAGCGTGCATCAGGCGGTTGTACTGTGCTTGACTTTATCTGTGTGCCGCTCACTGCTACGGGGATCTTCTTCTTCTTCTTCATCGTACGCTGTTTACCGCGATATACGTTGCACTGTTTTATTTTGTTAAGCCTGTGGCTCAGTGCATCCGACTTCAACAGGCGTTTCTGTAGGGATGCCCTCCTTAGCCTTAGGCTGTCCAAAGCCTAACTGCAAGGCAGCAGTTGTTTTTGGTCAGAGTTGTCTCTCTTAGGGAAGTTGTCTTGCAAGACTATCGAGTCTTCCCCACTCGTGTCTATAGGGTTTGGCAATGATATGATATGATGGACTATGTGCTAGTTTGTACTATCCCGGAAGAGAGGCAGTCCAGTGTGACTGTGTCTTAGGATCGTCACGTCCTGCCAGGAACGTAGCATGTGCATGTGAGTGAGGTATCTCTTTGCTTCCTTTATTTTCTCGGCTCATTTGCAGTGATGGCACGCCTAGCTTTTTCCCGCCACCTGGGAGGTTGTCACAATAGGGCAGGGGTGCAATGTCCACCGGACTGCATCTCTTCTGCATCCATTGGGATGACTGATAGCAGACAGAGGTAAAGAACGAGACAGGAGTGCATTTAACCAGGTGCATTTCTGCGGCTTGACCGGACCGGGCTAAGACGCGAGCCCCAGGCCCCAGCCATGTCGTAGCCTCCCATCACAGCGGTGCTGAGATTTAGGGCGGGATTCTGGCTTAGAGGCGTTCGGTCGTAGTCCCTCAGATGGTAGCTTCGCATCATTAGCTTATCAGCTAATCACGTGGAACAAATGTCAGAGACCTGCGATTTCTCTCGAAGGAGTGCATTTGACCATGGTTCAAGCCTGGTCATGGCACGGAGATGTTGTTGGCTTATGAGCCTAGTACGTGGACAAATGTCTGTGACTCCTCTTGAGTTGAGCAGGATTACCGTAGCAAGGCCCTGTCATTAGTAGGGTAAGACTGACCTGTCTTCCGATTATCTAATACCAGCACCCGTTCACTATTTGACCCAACGAATCAATAGAGGGCTTTTTAGTCAGTCAATGGCCAAGTGTCTGAAACCTGCGATTTCTCTAGGGCTGAGCAGGATTACCGTAGCAACGCTCTTTCATTTAGAGGGTAAAACTGTCCTGTTTTCCGTGGGTCTAATTCCAGCACACGTTCCCTATTAGACCCAACGAAAGTGCTCTCAGTCTATCAGTCATTTCCTACGGGGATCACTTCGATCACTTACCTCGTTAGCCAGGCTGTCATGAAAACAGCCCGTTTTCAGGAAGGGTTACGAGGAAGCCGAGGTGAGGGTTTTGGTCAGTATGTTTTTCCTGACCCATAGAAACATGTCTGATCAGTATGTTTTTTTGACTATACGATAGTGTTCCTTCCCTCACGGTAAGATAACCACAGTTTTCGGAAATATCATTGAGGTGCTGCCGGAAGCAGGCACGCATCTAAAGGTCATTTTCATTGATGTATTTCAGGTTGCACCGGTTGCAAATAATAGTGCATACTCGGTTACGTGAACTCTGGGTGCACCACTCTTTTATCCGAAAAATTGATTGCGTGAAGGAAACAGATTGTGGATAACTTAGGGACATGTTACACAAATACTCCTGTTTGCGAAAGGCATGGTGCCAAAGTGGAGCCGGTGGGGGGCATTTAGTCGGTGTCTAGCCAACAGATCATACAAGTTTTAACCACGTCTGCATGACACATGTAGAGAATCCTGAGATAACACACCTGTGGAAGGGTCTGAATGACGGATAGAAAGATGGCAGAAGAAGATCTCATGGACAGAGGATGTGTGACGATGTATATATATAAATATATGTACTCAACGAAAATGGTAACTCAACAGGTAATTTTTTTCATCATATAATTTAAATTTATCATCCAAAAACAATATAATTTGGGAGAATAAACTTTATTCCATAGTTCGAAACGGAAACAACTGAAAAGATAATTATTTTCGTGTCTCGTGTGATTATTTCCCAGCGTTTAGGACCATGGGGATCATTTGTTTAATGACAACGCTCAGGACCGATGTGTCCACTACGTGGCGTTGATCACGGCATGACATGTGCGCCACATTGATCGAATGCAACGACTAGGTAAATATTGTTGAATGTTCTGCTACTCCTGCACGACTTCTTGATGAAGTTGCCCTACAATATGTGGTGGATGCAGTCTTGATGAAGTAAGGTGTCCTACAATATGTGGTGGATGCAGTCTTGATGAAGTAAGGTGTCCTACAATATGTGGTGGATGCAGTCTTGATGAAGTAAGGTGTCCTACAATCTGTGGTGGATGCAGTCTTGATGAAGTAAGGTGTCCTACAATCTGTGGTGGATGCAGTCTTGATGAAGTAAGGTGTTCTACAATCTGTGGTGGATGCAGTCTTGATGAAGTTGCCTTACAATCTGTGGTGGATGCAGTCTTGATGAAGTTACCCTACAATCTGTGGTGGATGGAATTGTTGCTGAAGTTTCAGCTTTCCCAGACATGCTCATTTGACGACATGTCAGGTAAAATTGCTGGCCAGGACAAGATTGCAATGTTTCTGGCTTGCAATTTATTATGCACACTCTAGCAACATGAGGACTGGCATTGTCTTGCTGAAGCACAATGTCTGGTGCATGGTTCAGCGCAAAAGGCGCAATGTGCTTCTTCGCGATTTCCTGACGGTATCGCAAGCCGGAAACAGCACAGTCTAAGATAAGGAGATCTGTCCGATGATTGGTGCAGATGTCTCCCCAGATCATAATCCCTTCATTTCCCCTAACACATCACCTGCATGAAGGTAAGATTGACGTGGCATGTATCCAGGAAACGCACCTCAACAATAATCATAAATTCTCAATCAGAGGATACCAGACCTTCCGTCTCGATAGAGAAGGCCACAAAGGAGGGGTCCTGATACTGACCAGAAACTGCATACCGAGTAGCGCGGTACCTGTCAGTCACACCGGACAAGCAGAAATTGTAGGAGTTGACATAATGGCTCAAGAGACGAAGCTCCGCATTTTCAATCTGTACGGACCACCAAATAGAGACCTATCGCTCTCGAGTATGGAGGTCAAAGACTCCAACTGCATAGTAGTTGGAGATTTCAACAGCCACTCGGAGAGATGGGGATACTCTGACACAGACAGCAGAGGTGACGAAGTGGAAGATTGGGAGATAGATGCAAATCTCTCCCTAATCAATAAGCCGGAGGATAGCCCTAGCTTCTATTCAAGAACATGGCATACCACCTCAACTCCAGATTTGGCCTTCTCCACACAGGACATACACCATATAATAGACCGCCAGGTGCTAAACCAACTGGCAGGTAGCGACCACAGGCCGATCAGGCTAACCATTGACATGGAAGTAGGCCCACAGGAAACAAAACCGCTCCCACGTTGGAATTACAAACGAGCCGACTGGGACAGATTTGCAATCCTGACAGATGGGCTGTGTGAAACCATCAACACACGAAACAACAAAATGAAGCCCATGGTGGAAAGCCTAAGCAAGGCAATAATGCAAGCCGCCACTGAAACCATCCCAAGAGGCGCTAGGAAAAACTATAAGCCCTACTGGAATGATGAGTTGCAGAAAGCGGAAGATGCAGTAACAAATGCTAGGAACATGGAAGAGCGAGAACAATCCATGGAGGCAAACATCGCCCTCAAAGCCGCCACGGCGAAATACAAGCACACTCTCAAGCAAACAGCAAGAGAAAGCTGGAAAAATAAAACGGAAAGCCTAAACCTGGATAAAGACGGGAACAAGCTATGGAAGCTAGTCAGAGCCATGAACGACGAAACCCCGTAAAACAAACGAATTACCATCAAGCAGGGCGAGAACTTGATCACAGGTAAGAAAGCCGCAAACGCTTTTGTCGATCACTATGCCAGAGCAAACCACATCGAGGTCCCTGCAGATAAGCATACAAACATTAGCGAGGAGCTAAAGGGGCACAAAAATATGAATATTGCACCTGAAGAGTACATGATGGCCAAATTAACAATGCGCGAAATGGGAGAGGCTATGAGAACATTAAAGAAAAGGAAATCTTCCGGAAAAGACGGGATAACAAACGAAATGCTGATGGGGCTGGGCCAAACAACGAAGAGGAAACTGCTATCGGTCCTGAACCAAAGCTGGAAAAGGGGAATTGTACCCCAGGCATGGAAAGACGCAATACTGGTACCAGTACCAAAAACAGGAAAGGACAAAACAGATCCAAATGGATACAGGCCCATCAGCCTACTGAGCTGTGTCGGTAAGCTGATGGAACGTATGATAAACACCAGACTGATGTGGCATCTGGAAGAAAAACGAATACTAATTCCACACCAAGCCGGCTTTAGACAGCACAGATCCACTGAGGACCAGGTCATCCTCATAGCCCAGGAAACAGAAGATGCCTATCAGGCACAGAAACACACAGTAGCTGTTTGGGTGGATCTGGAAAAGGCATTTGACAAAGTCTGGAAAGACGGACTCAGAGTCAAGCTAAGAAGTTGTGATGTTTGTGGGAAAATGTTCAAGTGGATCGACCACTACCTCAAACAAAGAACGGCCAGAGTCCAAGTACAAGGGCAGATGAGCAAAAAGGTGACACTCGAGCAGGGAGTACCCCAAGGGGGAGTACTGTCACCCACACTCTTCCTGGTATATATAAACGACATCACAGAGAATATACCAAGGAGAGTCCATAGCTCAATGTTTGCAGACGATCTGGCTATGTGGACCTCTGAAAAGAATCTCACCATAGCAAGAAATCGAATGCAGCAGGCCCTAACATCGCTGGAAGAGTGGGCGAACTCATGGCTGGTCAAAATAAACGAGGAGAAAACCACATGCACAATATTCTCGCTTTCATTAAAACCCCAAAATACCAAATTAAGTCTAAATGGCAAATTACTGCAGCAAAACGACAACCCAACCAACCTGGGAGTCACATTTGATCGGCGCATGACATGGAAAAGTCAGATTGAGAGAAACCGGATGAGAGCCAGAGAAAGAATGGCAATCATGAGGAAACTTGCTGGCACAAGCTGGGGAACAGACGAAGGCATACTAAAGAAACTGTACACTGGAAGAGTGAGACCAGTTCTCGAGTATGGCATTGCGGCATGGACAACAGCAGCAAAGGCGAACTTTGATAAAGTTAGCAAACTTCAAAACCAAGCCATGAGAGTTATAACAGGTGGCATGAAGTCAACGCCAATTGTAGAACTTGAAAAGATTACAAAACTGTAATCCATGACCGACAGAAGACACTGCAGAGCCCAGCTGCAGTCAGAGAAACTCCGAAGACTGACTGACCATCCAATGCACCAGAGACTAAACAATTTGGGAAATGGGAAACTAAAGCGGAGAAACTTTGCAGAAATAGCCAAAGCAAAGATGCACGAAAATCCCATAAATGCACTAGCAACACCAAAACCCATCACTACTGTACGAAAACCTACCTGGAGGCAGGATATATTTCCAGAGGTAATAGAAAATATACCAGGTATTGGAAACAAAAACTGCCAGACTGAAAAACAAAGGAGAGATACTACCCTAAGCTTCATATCGAAAAGCTACCCAAGCATGGACTGGACCCATGCATACACCGACGGTTCTGTAACAAACACTACACAGAACGGAGGGGCAGGAGCACTCCTGAACCTACCAAATGGCAGACAAATAACACTGTCATTCGCTACTGGTAAGTACACAAGCAATTTCAGAGCGGAGGCAGAGGCACTGAGGGCGGCAGTGGAAGAAATGGTGACACACAATGAAAATGAAAGCCATATAGTCCTGCTTACAGATGCTCTCGCCGTAGTCACAGCGCTAAAAAGCCAGAAAAACACTGAGCTTAATGACTTAAGAGCAGCACTCTGCAAAGTGTGCCAGCAGTCCGCACCAAAAAGGGTAGTGGTACAGTGGGTCCCATCACACTGCAACATCCAAGGCAACGAGGAGGCAGACAGACTGGCAAAAAAAGGTGCAAGACTACCACAAACAGATACTAGTATGACGTACGAAGAGTCAAAACGGCTTATCAAAGCCAGATACATGACCAAATGGGAAACCGAACATACTGGTTACACCAAAAACGATGCCGATTACCAGTTGAACCGAAGAGAGCAGGTCGTTGTCTTCAGACTTCGCACTGGCCACAATAGACTGAGGTACCACCTATTCAACAAACTGAAGATAGGTGGTACCGACGAATGCCCGTGCGGTACTGGTAAAATGACCGCTGAACATCTGCTGCAAAACTGCCCGACATACGAGGATCAGAGAGAGCAGATGTGGCCATCACCAGTGGAACTGCAAGACAAGCTCTATGGCAGTGTCGACAGCCTCAGGATGACCGCCGCCTTTTTCGAAAATATAATGGTTACTGTCTGACTGCGTACGAAGAAGAAGAAGAAGAAGAAATCCCTTCATTTCCATGACGAGCTGTCTTGAATGCAGTTGTTGGCGTTGTGCTCTCCACGCCGGAAACCGGCTCTTTGAGGGTTGAACCTGCACTCGCCAGTAAACAGGGCTCTGTTCCACACAGTATTTCCAAAGCGCAGATGGTGTCTAGCGCAGGATAGTCTTGCGGTATGATTCCGTGGCTGCAGAATTGAAGTCTTGCATGTAGGCTTTCGCACAAACGGTTCCTGACAGCAGATGAACTTATTCTTCTCAGTCCGGGGAGGGTGGTAGCAGTGACAGTTGCTGGCTCAAATCTTTTTCGAAGATGTGCGAAAGTTATGAAACGATCCTGCCGTCTGATCGCTATTTAAGAACGTCCCCTGCGGGTCAGGCAAGAAACAGTACCAGTAGTCTGGTAGCGATGTAATCACAGTAACAGTCTGTCTTGAAACATCAAATTATCTTGCTGTTATAGAAACAGACATTCCTCCTTCCAACATGCCAACCGCTCGTAACATCCCATTTAACGCCGTGCGTGGCATCCTTCGAGTAGTTTGCTTCTGAACGAAACGAATGGTAAAATGGGATCAAGATGCTGAGCAGCGCATGAGCTGCAGTGGTCAGCGACCCATAGGTGACTGCTAGGGTCAGGGCCAGCGAACCGTAGCTGCCAAGACCCTTCTACACCTCCACGCGGTGATCCTGGTTAACAGGCTGCAGCAGGGCAGACTGGCTAAGGAGAAGGGATCGAAGTGGAAATGCTAACCCGGTACTCAAAAAATGCTTGCTGAAATCGGATGTCTTGGACCGAAAGGTGCAAATATCGCAGCCAAGCTGTAAACTACGACACAGCGCATTCCGTTCTCTGGACTACATTCTGCTACTTTCCCTTTCAAGGTTTGGTAGTGGGAGATTGAGAACGAATGAAGAAGAAGAAGAAGAATGGTTAAATAATCCCAGATCATCAGTGAACACTTCTCATGTCAATTTTATGATCAGCACGTGAATTGTGAGAAATTGAATGGATAGTCGTTAATTTCATGAAATAAGATTTTGAAGGTCAGTGAAAGGTCACTTCACACTCAGGCTGTACTAAGACAACTGAAAGTCTTCGAGTAATGGCCAAGAATGTATCGACATGAAATTACATTACAATTTTCAAACATTAAAACAGGAACAAAAACTGGTAAGTTACTTTTCTGGTTGAATATATTTTTAATATTCGGGGGAGCGTTAAAATCAAAGCGGTACTTTTTCTTCTAGTTTTGCTTTAATGGGTTATAGCGTGCTAGAACTACTATGATTAGTTAGGGGTACTTATGTTATATTACTGTTAGGTGGCCCACTCGCCATGGACCAGTCAGTGACAGATAAATAAAAATGACGAACAACACTGTTAGTGGTTGCTTGCAACAGCGTGTTGTGATGAAGTTTCTTGTGAAAGAGGACATGGAACCTGCGGAAATTTACAGAAGACTGCAATCACAATACGGAGATGAGACACTCAGCCACAATACGGTGATGAGACACTCAGCCACAATACGGTGATGAGACACTCAGCCACAATATGGAGATGAGACACTCAGCCACAATACGGTGATGAGACACTCAGCCACAATACGGTTATGGGACACTCAGTCACAATACGGTGATGAGACACTCAGCCACAATACGGTGATGGGACACTCAGTCAAAACAGTGATGGGACACTCAGTCACAATACGGTGATGAGACACTCAGTCACAATACGGTGATGGGACACTCAGCCACAATACGATGATGAGACACTCAGCCACAATACGGTGATGGGACACTCAGCCACAATACGGTGATGATACACTCAGTCACAATACGGTGATGGGACACTCAGCCACAATACGGTGATGGGACACTCAGCTGCAGGGAGTCATTTGAATGGTGTAAACGATTTATAGAGGACTGTACACCCGTGAGTGATGATCCTGGCCGTGGTGGCTCTCAACCCACCTGCCATTCCTGTGAATATCCAGATTGTGGAGCGCCTTATCCTGGAAAGCCAACGTGTAACCTGTTTCAAAATTGTACAAAAGGCATGTCTTCCTCTGGATACGGTGAACACTATTATTCATGAGCATGTGCATTTTCGTATGGTTAGTGCATGTTGGGTGCCAAGACAGGTTACCGTTTTTGACCGGCAGAGAAGCGTTAAAGCCTTCACTGAATTAAAGGAAGGTTTTTACATGGAAGGGAATGCCTTTTTTTTGGATTGCTTCATTACATGTGACGAAACCAGGTATTATCATTACATTCCTGAATTGAAACAATTATTCAAGCGGTGGAAGCATACACAATCACCCTCACCAAAACATTTCAGACAATTGCATTTGCAGGTAATGTTAAAGCGAGTGTTTTCTGGAATTAACTTTTCATCATTCAAGTTCTTATGTTATAGCCAGTGTTTTCTGGGACAAACTTCTCACCTTTCATGTTGTTATGTTATAGCCAGTGTTTTCTGGGACAAACTTCTCACCTTTCATGTTGTTATGTTATAGCCAGTGTTTTCTGGGACAAACTTCTCATCATTCGTGTTATTTTCTACCGCATGGTGGTACTGTCAACAGTAAACAACACATACACATTTTCAGTGACAAGAACAACGTCTGCGGAAAAACGGTCTGGTTTTTTCTCACAAAGGGCGTTCTGCTACTGCAAGATAACACCTGACGTCATACGGCGCACTGCATTATGTGCTATCTACAGCAATTCTGCTGGTAGGTATTGCCATATTCACCTTACAGCAGAGACCTCGCTCAAAAAGATTTTCACCTGTTTGAACCCCTAAGAGAAATCCTAGGTGGCCAGCATTGATGACGTAATACAACAGGATATCCTAGATTGGTTCAGACATAATAACAAATCTTTCTTTACTGAAGCTTATAAAGCATTACTTAAACGCCGGGATAAGTGCATTAGCGTTGCAAGAAGTTATATCCAAAAATAAAACGCATTTTGACTACCTAAAAGCTGTTTTTATCTTGCAGAAAAAAAAACGCCCCGGTTTTACTTGAACGTCCCCTCGTATATGTTTATATATTTGTAGGCATGTCTATATGTATCATTATTTGTGTATGTATGTTTAAATGTATGTATGTCTGTATATATGTATGTATGTATATATGTAAAAGAACAGAGACAAACCAAATATACGTGTCGACCATCAACCGGAAAAAAAAACGATGGAGATACATTGGACATGTCCTTAGAATGAACAACAACCGTTTTACCTTGCAACCAATCGAATGGACACCAATGGGCGCTCGGAAAAAAAGCGAAACCCAAGAAAACAGTTACCAGAACAATTATCCGAGAGGGCTGAACTATGCGCCTCAGCACCAAACAAGATCTAAAAATGGTGTCGTCACACTGTTCAAACTGGAAATCATTTGTTCCTGCCCTATGTGCCGTATTTGACGTATAAGAACACACACACACACACACACATATATATATGTGTGTGTGTGTGTGTGTGTGCGTGCGTGCGTGCGTGCGTGCGTGTGTGTGTGTGTGTGTGTGTGTGTGTGTGTGTGTGTGTATTGTACGTATGCACGTACGAGGGACATTCAAATGAAAATCATAAATATATTTTTTGGGTAATATTTTCATAAAAAGGGAAACCATTGTATCATTTTTCGACGTAATCACTATTGTGTTCTATTCAAGTACCAAAGGCGCCTATAAAGTGCGTGGATTTCTGAAGAAAAAAAATGATCTTTGTTGCGTGTGTAGCCACTCATGCATCCTCTGCTACACCTCTTCGTCGGACCGGAAAGTCTGTTCTTCTCTTCTATTGGTCCAATGACATGGAAATCACGTGGGGCTTGGTCGGGTGAATACGACGGATGAAAGTGGAAGTCCTCGCTGGCTGGAGCCATTGCACGGGCAGTATGGTTTCAGACATTGTCATGCTACAAAAGAATACCTCTACTCAGAAGTCCAGGTTGTTTGGATTTGATTGCGGGTCGCAGATGATCTGTAAACGTGGCATTGGTGAAAGTGTTCCCTTGGGCACGTAGTGCTCTCAAATGACGCCTTGTTCATCTCAAAAGAGAGTCCGCATAATGCTGATTGCCACGTGCGAAACTTCGGTGAGGAAAGATGGTGCTATTCCGTGTTCGTTTTCCTAGTTTTAGGCTCGTTGTACTAAACCCAGGTTTCATCTCCAGTAACAATTTTGCTACCAAACCATCACCTTCTGCTTCAAAGTACCGCAACAGATCCTGACAGGCATTTTTTCAATTCTTGTTGTTTCAATTCTGGAGTAAGCTGCCTTGGCACCCACATAGCAGACACTTTGTGCTACTGTAGTACATCATAGATGATGTGGTGAACTGAACCTTGACTGATGTCAGACGTGCGGCGATTTCATTTACCGTCAATCGGCGATTTTTCTTAGCTAGGCGGTAAACTGATGCAACCGATTCTGGGATCACTACTCGGTGTCCCTGACCCGGTAGTGAACAATCTGTCACACAACTCTCTTGTGTTTAGAACTTTATACTCTACTCACACACTAGTTGGAGTAAAAGTCAAGCATCGCTGTACTGGACCTTCATTCGCTGATGAATTTATATAGTTTTCACCACTTCGCTGCTAAATAAATTACAACAAAATTTAGACACGAATGTAATGGACTGGAACAAGAGATGCCCTTGCGACCTCTTGCGGTTGTGGAAAAGACACGACACACAACAATATATGCCACCCACCTCTGCTGCCTTGCGGGATACCTGTTTACGGGAAAGGTTTCGGGAGTAAACCCTGACGAAAAGTCTGCATCTTGTGCTATCTCCAGACGTCTCGATTTAATCTTGCCACTAGCCAAAGGTAGACAAAAGGAGCAGTGCTTTCCTCATTTTAATCACAATCACAGCGCAAGTCGCCCATTTTAGAGGACACAACAAGAAAAGAGACTGGCCATACAGCTGAACAAAGAGAGTGGTCTTCATCATATGTGACGGACGAACATCATGTATGCATGTATGTATGTGTGCGCGTGTGTATATATATATATATATATATATATATATATATATATATATATACCTTTAAGTTTATCCGTGTATTTTAAATACATGTGTATATACATATATATCGTCATCTTGGTCTATCCCTTCTTCTTTTGCCTGGCAAAATACCTTACAATCACTGTTCTCTCAAGACCGTTGTGTCTCTTGATGTGATCAAAGTATTTACATCCCCTTGCCAAAATGGAATTTATAATCCAGTTATCCTCTATGTTCAACTCTAATCGAATGTCTACATTTTTCTATTTCTCTGTACATGGAATTACGATAATCTTTCTGTAACATTTTGACTCGAAGTACTCGATCCTCTGTTTAGACGTTTTGGTAATCGTCCACGATTCGTAGCCATATGCTGCCACAGAAAAAGCACAGGCTCTCAAGACTTTCACTTTTGTCGTTTTGTTGGTGCTTTACCATAATTTCTTCAGGCTGTTCAGCTTCTGCGTAGCAATGGCTAGTCTTCTTCTGATATCTTTAGAGCAGTTGCCATTTTTGTCAATTCTGGAGCCCACAGATTAAAAATGCGTAGCCTGATCTATTTTATCAACACCTACTGTAAATTTATGCTGACATCGTGTTTTGTCGGTGGACATTATCTTTGTTTTGTTTATGTTTATAAACAGGTTTTGATCTTTACTGTGTCCATTTACGGCTGAAAGTAGCTGCCCTATCTCTTCTGCACTTCTTGACAGTATCACTGTGTCGTGTGCGTATCGTAACTTTGTAATCTCGTAACCTCCGATCATGAATGTATCGAAACTGTCAATGCTCTAACATTTCTCATTATGCATTCTACATATATGGTATATAAACAAGATGAGAGGATCTATCCTTGTCTTTCTCCCTTTTGTACTGAAAACCAATCTGATGTTCGCACATATACTCGGACAGAGGCTCGTTGATATATACGAGGCGTGTTCAAATGAAACCGGACATACTGCACAAAGTGAGTATGCGTACAATGCGCATGAAGACGTTACTTCTGGTGTAAGCAGCACATACCAACCGCAAAGTTTGCAAAATGACATAATTCTCCGACTAATAGTTTCCTCAGCAGACGGTTAAAAATGTGGCGGGTGTGATACGGAATCCGTCTAGAGTTGAGCATCGATTTTGGCGATGGCATTTTCAATATGCGCCTGATCTGGTCTCGGTAGATCTTTCGTTAACTCCCGTTATTTCTTAAACATCGTTGTCCAGATTTTTACTATGGGTTGCGACACACGTTTGTCACCATACACTACCTTCATTATGCGATGAATGTCAACTAGTCGACATCCTTCAGCTGTTAGAAACCGAATCACCGCTCCACTCTGATCCACTCTGAACGCATCCCGTATCACACCCGCCATGTTTCCAACGGTCTTCTGAGGAAACTTTAAGTTGGAGAATAATGAAATTTTGCAAACTTAACGGCTGGTAAGTGCTGTTTACATCACAAATGACGTCATCCTGCACATCGTACGTATTTTTACTTGATGCAGTTAGATCCGGTGTCATTTGAACAAGCCTCGTGTAAATATATTATTATTATTGTGTGTGAGTATGTGATTTGTTAATTTGTTCGTCTATTTTTGGCCTGTATGTAATCATTTTGACTTTTTCTTGTCTGGTCCATTCAATTTCATAACTGGCATACCGTGTCTTACACTTACCTAGTCACGTTCTTGTATGGCTGCCAACTTACATCGCTCATCTTGCATCATTCTTTATTTTGTGTTGTTGTTTGTTAGCTGTTAGCGTTAGTTCTTTGTTTCTGACGATTGCAGTGTGACCGTAACGTGGGATTTTTGTGTTTCTGTCCTGATGCAGTAACCAACCATTTCCTACATATGTGTTTATGAACAGACATATGTGATGTATTTTAGCTGAAGACCTGTCCCTCTATAGATAGTGGCAGTGTGTTGATTGATTTATTGATTGATTATGTGAGTTCAACGATTGTTTATTATTCTCTTGCCTTAATTATAACGGTAGAGCGCGTATGAAAATGTATTTTTTAAATTTATGTGTTAATGTTTTAATGACAGCGTACTGTCTCCTTTCACGCCAGCGGTTACTATTTTCTGGTTTCTCTTTTGAAGACCTCCTGCTTGCAGGCTTACACGATGTGTCAATTTGCAAGGATTCTTGTCGTGTGTCCAAACCATGTAGTTCTATCTCTGAATATGTATGTCGTAAGTAACTTTGTGTTATTATTCAACAAGCTTGAAAATGCTTCAATAATCTGATCGTAGATGCAAGCAGTTACAACACGTCTGTGAATAAGTCCTCTTCTTCATGTTTTAGCCATGTTTATGGGGAGGTAAGATCCTATCAACCACTGATACAGTTCTGTCGGTTATATCATGAAGTAGTACTCTTCATCACCACATTAAATGCGTGGCTGCATGAAGTGCTACTGGAAATAAATCTCCTCAGCTTGTACAAGTTTATCGAAGAATGTAGACATCTTCAATTTCCTAAAAGCTGCCAAAGTAAGCGATAATGACGATGAATAAAATTAAGAAGGAGAAAAATATTAAACAAATGAAACACCAATAGAAGCAAACTATAAAAAATTGTTACAAAAATCAGGTGACGTATGAGAGGTATGACCTGCAAATCAGGTCACGTATGCTTTATGAGAGACATGACCTGCAAATCAGGTGACGTATGCTTTATGAGAGACATGACCTGTAAATCAGGTGACGTATATTTTATGAGAGACATGACTTGCAAATCAGGTGACGTGTGCTTTATAAGAGACATGACCTGCAAATCAGGTGACGTACGCTTAATGATAGACATGACCTGCAAATCATGTGACTTATACTTAATGATAGACATGACCTGCACATTCAAATTTCAGACATTTTAACAGTAAAATTAGTTTGCATGTGACGTTGGTGATTAAGAATGGTTTTCAAGCTACATTATATTTCTCTAAATATGTAATTATAACTACGATATTGTCGATTGGATTGTTTTTTTCTAATTGTATCTTTTATTTCGTCCCTAGTAACATGTGTGATTCTGTCAATTAACCACCGCTACATCTCAAGACAAACACTTACGACAGCGATTTCCATAGGTCAGTTGTGGCAATCAAACCTTGAAAAAAATAGCAACATTTAAATGGGATTTACTTTTCAAAGTTTATCATTTAGTTCCTGATACAGTTTATATAGCTAGTGTTTAATGTTCTGTTTTATTTGTCTGGTTCCCGATAAAGACGTGTCTTCTACTTCTTCTTCTGCGATCGTTCTCAATGTCCAGCTACCTGAATGTGGATTTGCAAGTAGCAGGATGTAGTCCGCAGAAAGCAATGCGTCGTGTCGCTAGCTTACAGCTTGACTGCGATATTTGCACCTTTCGGTCCGACAAATCCGTCTTTGGCATGAAATACCTGTTATTCGTTGTAACCTTTTCGCGAAGGCACACGCTGTTCAACCACGGACAGATTATTGTTGGTTATATCCTAGCAGGTATTATATCAACAAACATAGGACAGCCAGATCCAAGTTAATGAGCAAAGATATAAAAGCACTTTGCTCTTAAAATAACTGCAATCTGAGCTAACCAGATTTAGACTTTACGCTGGTCCGAACGATTGACGTAATTTGTAAATGCTGTCTTTTGAAACATATTCTAACCATTCCTATTGGTTTCTGTTTGATTACAGTCCTTGCTAACAATCATTCTTATATAAACAATGTTATTATCACCAGTACGTCTATGGTTAAGATCAATCTATCCCGTCTCTCCTTCGTTTTACAACTTCATTGCATTTCCAAACATGTTCAAATATGGCATCACATAATGCCGAGGATTTTATGAGACAACGCTCTGGTCACACTAGTAGTCGCCTGTGAGCTAATTCACAGGAGTTGTTGAGACAACTTTCTGGTCACACTAGTAGTCACGTGTGAGCTAATCTAGAGGAGTTGTTGAGAGAACTTTCTGGTCACACTAGTAGTCACGTGTGAGCTAATCTAGAGGAGTTGTCGAGAGAACTTTCTGGTCACACTAGTAGTCACGTGTGAGCTAATCTAGAGGTGTTGTTGAGAGAACTTTCTGGTCACACTAGTAGTCACGTGTGAGCTAAGCTAGAGGAGTTGTTGAGAGAACTTTCTGGTCACACTAGTAGTCACATGTGAGCTAAGCTAGAGGAGTTGTTGAGAGAACTTTCTGGTCACACTAGTAGTCACGTGTGAGCTAAGCTAGAGGAGTTGTTGAGAGAACTTTCTGGTCACACTAGTAGTCACGTGTGAGCTAAGCTAGAGGAGTTGTTGAGAGAACTTTCTGGTCACACTAGTAGTCACGTGTGAGCTAAGCTAGAGGAGTTGTTGAGAGAACTTTCTGGTCACACTAGTAGTCACGTGTGAGCTAATCCAGAAGTGTTGTTGAGAGAACTTTCTGGTCACACTCAGTGACAACACGTGGAATCTATACTTTGGAAATGTGTTCTTATTGGGGCCATGAAGAATTGATTCGGACTTTTAGTAAAGAAATGAATTAGGAGTGAGGGGAAGAAATCGCGATAGGAGGAGAACATCTAGATAGATAGATATATAGATAGACAGACAGACAGACTGACAGATAGATGGATAGATAGATAGATAGATAGATAGATAGATAGATAGATAGATAGATAGATAGATAGATAGATAGATAGATAGATTGATTGATTGATTGATTGATTGATTGCTTGCTTGATTGATTGATTGATTGATTGATTGATTGATTGATAGATAGATAGATAGATAGATAGATTGATTGATTGATTGATTGATTGATTGATTGATTGGTTGATTGGTTGATTGATTGATTGATTGATTGATTGATTGATTGATTGATAGATAGATAGATAGATAGATAGATAGATAGATAGATAGATAGATAGATAGATAGATAGATAGATAGATAGATAGATAGATAGATTGATAGATAGATAGATAGATTGATAGATTGATAGATTGATAGATTGACAGATTGACAGATTGACTGATAGATAGATAGATAGATAGATAGATAGATAGATAGATTGATAGATTGATAGATTGATAGATAGATTGATAGATTGATAGATTGATAGATTGATAGATAAATGACTCAACCTGGTGCATTTGTTCATCCTGACCAACCATACTTACAGGTCGAGAACAGGGCAGACGTCTGTGAATGACAGAAACCTCTAGAGAAAAGAGCGAATATGAAAAACAGGAAAGCAAGAATGAGTAACTCGTTTTCCTTGGAGTCAGAAATAGAGGGAACGAAACGCAATACACCAGTGATACATGACGTTTTGCGGTCCGCGACAATGGCGCCTGTAATCCTCCAATTTAGGTCAGCGATGTTAGGGCCAGTCTCCGCGTGCAACAGAAGCAAGCCCAGATATCTTGGCTATCTCCTGCTTCCGCCTGGTGTAATTTTGTCTGGGGATGAGGTGTGGGGACGGAGTAGGTCAGTTATTCTTTTCCGGTAAAGTGCTCATAAAGTTACGTTAAGTTATGATATGTTAAACTGTTTTGTTATGTAATTATTCAGTTATGGGTTATGTCATTTTAAGTAATGTTATGCTTATTATGATATAGTATATTTGGTTGATGTTGTTTGAAGCTACTCGTACTGTTGCGTTTTTCTCTGTTGACGAAGTTTCTTTGGTTGTGGGTTAAAATGGTCCTCTTTTGTCCTGAAGTCTAGTGAACAATGTGGACATTGATCCTCATGGCTGTAGTGCAGTGCGAGACTTCCTAATATGTTCAACGTTATGGGTTCATAGTTTCAATTCCCACTCGTTTGCCAGACTGCTGTGACACGCCATGTTTTCAAGAGCAGTCCGACGTCGAGGGGTGGTAGCCTTAGTCAGTATGTTCACATGTGCCAGTGTTAAATCTTGGCTCTAAGTCAAATGTTGAGTTATGTTATATGTTACGTTATGTTATGTTATATTATGTTATGTTATGTTAAACACCCAATAACAGAAGACCAGTGCATACATTTTTCGTGTTTTTGTGTTTAATATTCGATCCGACAGATTGTGAAACTCACTGTAAAAGATATATTTTCAAGCCCTTTGTTTCTGTGTTGGGGTATTACCCTCCTAAAATAGATGGCTATATTTCTTTTGTAAATGTCTTTGCTACACGTTTATGAAACGTGGACGGGTTGACATTTCCGACGTCATAATGATGGACACCATTTGTATTCTTTCTCCATATTTATCTGTGCCTTTCTAATTCTTCGTCCAATGTGTTGGATGCACTGATTCATGCACATAATGCAGCTCTATGTTTCATGCTTAAATGGAGAACACGGGCATCTGCTACTGATGTTTAGGACAGCAGGAAACGTGTTTGTAGCAGTTTCTGAGCATTTAAGTTCTATCAAACCCTCGACCTTAAGAGCTATGCCTGCCACAGGTTAGGTGCTGCAGGTGTCACTCATACAAGGAGCAACAGATTATTCAGTTGGCGATTGCCATTGATGACAACTTCTGTCTTGTAGTTTTGCAGGAAAATACATCATCACATTTTGGATGACTTTGCCTTTTGTGGATCTCAGACACGCTGGACTAAGCATAGTGCGCCTGTCTGTCACTTGGAGGGTGGCTTGCACTTTCTTCTTCTTCTTCTTCGTACGCAGTCAGACAGTAACCATTATTTATTCGAGAAAAGCGGCGGTCATCCTGAGGCTGTCGCCACTGCCATAGAGCTTGTCTTGCAGTTCCACTGGTGATGGCCACATCTGCTCTCTCTGATCCTCGTATGTCGGGCAGTTCTGCAGCAGATGTTCAGCGGTCATTTTACCAGTACCGCACGGGGCTTGCACTTTCACTCTGTGGCAACACTTTGTGAAAGTCTTTAACATTATTTGATCACGATGTTGTGTTTAATATCTAACTTTTCATTTACAAACATGTATTTTATGTGTGCGTGTGTGTAATGCATGTGTATAAGTATGTCTATATCTATTTTATTATTACTCATGGATGTTCGGCCTTCTCTAAAACGTTTACTCCATAAAAATGTCTTACTGCGGCTGAGTGTCTCATCACCGTATTGTGCTTGCAGTGCTCTGTAAATTTCCGCAGGTGTCACGCCTTCTATCACAAGAAACCTCATCACAACACGCTGTTCCATGCAAGGACTAACAGTGTTGTCAGCCATTTTTATTTATCTGTCGCCTATGGCTGCAAGTTAAGTTAAGTTAACAGACTGATCTCTCAAATGGGTTTACTTTCAGCTCCACTGTATCAACATTGTCCCTACCATTAACGAGTCTATCTCCTCTCACTCTTCCGTCCTCACTTCGTATGCCATTCTTATTTTGTTTCAGCAAGATTATTTATGTATATACATATCACCACTTGGTCATTCCCCGTTTCTGACTTTTCTCACTTCATACGCCATACTGATCAGCCCCCTGCCCCTATTCGCTTGATTCATGCACGTGTGGTCTAACCATTGACTAGTTCACTCGTAAATATTCTATTAACAGGTTCTCATGTACTATCCAGCTCATGTGTTCATGTCTCTATTATCAGTATTCATCCTTTCTTCTATGATTTGTGAGCTTATATTCTTATTACTTTAGTTCTTGTTGAAGGTATTTAGGTGACTGTGTCTGTTCTCGTCGTAGCCTTGAATATATTATATATCTGACCTTAAATATATCTGCTGTCTCGTGTAGACTCTCTCCATTTGTAACCATTTAATCGTAGTTCTCTCACACATTCTTGTTCTATATACGAATGGTGTTCAAATGAAACCGGACCAAACTGCAACAAACGAACATACATACGATGCGCATGATGACGTCACTTCTTGCGTAAACAGCACATATCAACAGTCAAGTTTGCAAAATTGCCTTATCGTCCGACTCACCGTTTCCTCTGCAGACCGTTGAAAACGTGGCGGGTGTGATACGGAATCCGTCCAGAGTTGATCAGCAAGTGATGATTCGGTTTCTAACAGCTGAAGGATGTCGACCAGTTGACATTCATCGCAGAATGCCGGCAGTGTATGGTGACAAATGTGTGTCGAAGACACCGGTGTTTCTTCTTCTTCTTCTTCTGCGTACACAGTCAGACAGCAACCATTATTTTCTCGAAAAAAGCGGCGGTCATCCTGAGACTCTCGCCACTACCATAGAGCTTGTCTTGCAGTTCCACTGGCAATGGCCACATCTACTCTCTCTGATCCTCGTATGTCGGGCAGTTCTGCAGCAGATGTTCAGTGGTCATTTTACCAGTACCGCACGGGCATTCGTCGGTACACCCTATCTTCAATTTGTTGAATAGGTGGTACCTCAGTCTGTTGTGGCCAGTGCGAAGTCTGAAGACGACGACCTGCTCTCTTCGGTTCAACTGGTAATAGGCATCGTTTTTGGTGTAACCAGTATGTTCGGTTTCCCATTTGGACATGTATCTGGCTTTGATAAGCCGTTTTGACTCTTCGTACGTCATACTGGTATCTGTTTGTGGTAGCCTTGCACCTTCTTTTGCCAGTCTGTCTGCCTCCTCGTTGCCTTGGATGTTGCAGTGTGACGGAACCCACTGTACCACTACCCTTTTTGGTGCGGACTGCTGGCACAGTTTGCAGAGTGCTGCTCTTAAGTCATTAAGCTCAGTGTTTTTCTGGCTTTTTAGCGCTGTGACTACTTCGAGAGCATCTGTCAGCAGGACTATATGGCTCTCATTTTCACTGTGTGTTACCATTTCTTCCACTTCCGCCCTCAGTGCCTCTGTCTCTGCTCTGAAATTGCTTGTGTACTTACCAGTAGCGAATGACAGTGTTATTTTTCTGCCATTTGGTAGGTTCAGGAATGCTCCTGCCCCTCCGTTCTGTGTAGTGTTTGTTACAGAACCGTCGGTGTATGCATGGGTCCAGTCCATGCTTGGGTAGCTTTTCGTTATGAAGCTTAGGGTAGTGTCTCTCCTTTCTTTTTCACTCTGGCAGTTTTTGTTTGCAATACCTGGTATATTTTCTACCACCTCTGGAAATATATCCTGCCTCCAAGTAGGTTTTCGTACAGTAGTGATGGGTTTTGGTGTTGTTAGTGCGTTTATGGGATCTTCGTGCATCTTTGCTTTGGCTATTTCTGCAAAGTTTCTCCGCTTTAGTTTCCCATTTCCCAAATTGTTTAGTCTCTGGTACATTGGATGGTCCGTCAGTCTTCGGAGTTTCTCTGACTGCAGCTGGGCTCTGCAGTCTCTTCTATCGGTCATGGATTGCAGTTTTGTAATCTTTTCAAGTTCTACAATTGGCGTTGACTTCATGCCACCTGTTATAATTCTCATGGCTTGGTTTTGAAGTTTGTTAACTTTATCGAAGTTCGCCTTCGCTGCGGTTGTCCATGCCGCAATGCCATACTCGAGAACTGGTCTCACTCTTCCAGTGTACAGTTTCTTTAGTATGCCTTCGTCTGCTCCCCAGCTTGTGCCAGCAAGTTTCCTCATGATCGCCATTCTTTCTCTGGCTTTCATTCGGTTTCTCTCAATCTGACTTTTCCATGTCATGCGCCGATCAAATGTGACTCCCAGATAGGTTGGGTTGTCGTTTGGCTGCAGGATTTTGCCATTCAGACTTAATTTGGTACTTTGGGGTTTTAATGAGAGCGAGAATATTGTGCACGTGGTTTTCTCCTCGTTTATTTTGACCAGCCATGAGTTCGCCCACTCTTCCAGCGATGTTAGGGCCGTCTGCATCCGATTTCTTGCTATTGTGAGATTCTTTTCAGAGGTCCACATAGCCAGATCGTCTGCAAACATTGAGCTATGGACTCTTCTTGGTATATTCTCTGTAATATCGTTTATATATACCAGGAAGAGTGTGGGGGACAATACTCCCCCTTGGGGTACTCCCTGCTCGAGTGTCACCTTTTTGCTCATCTCACCGGTGTTTAAAAAGGAGATGAGTTAACGCAACAATATGCGCCTGGTCTCAGAAGATCTTTTGTTAACTCTCCTTCTTTAAACATTGTTGCCCAGTTGGACAGATTCCGCATCGCACCCGCCATGTTTTCAACGGTCTGCTGAAGAAACTGTGAATCAGAGGATAATGCAATTTTGCAAACTTGACGGTTGGTATGTGCTGTTTACACTAGAAGTGACATCATCGTACACATAGTACGTATGTTCACTTGTTGCCTGTCTCTCTATTTCTTCCCTTGTGGATTTCAAGCTATGATGGAGCGGGCCTTCTTCAATGTCTGTCCTATCAAGCCCCATGCTCTGCTTTTAATACGTTGTTTCCCTGGCTGTTTTTATCTCGTTTCCAAGGCTTTTATTTTTCAGCATCCCGTGTCATTTTTAACTCATTATCTTTCTTAATCATATGTTTTATAAAGACCTGGCGCCTTGTTGTATCGATTAAGGATGTTATCCATGTTTCAGTTCCTTACAATAGCACCTAAATGACACGGACGATGAATATTCTATCTTTGGTCAATCTTGATTTCTCTGGATCTACATGCTGTTTAGTGTCAGGAATGCCTGTCTTGCCTTTCCAATTCTGATCTTTACATCTGCATATATATCCCTTGGAGTGTCAATTGTGCTGCCCAAATAGGTAAGAGAACCCACCTCTTCAAACAGTATAACAGGTCTAACGTTTTTCTATCCTAGGTCACGGTAATGTTTAATCTATCATGTAGCAGGTCTTAACATTATTGTATCACTTTATTTACTATCCTTCTTCCTTACCACTATCACTCCTTAACTCACACTTTAATTAAACGACTAACAATTATTTTAACAAATGCAAAACAAAGAATGTTTGTGTTCAAGAACATCAAATACATCATTTCAATAAACTAGGCTCGTAAATCGTATTTTATTGTTCATCAATTATTAACTAATTTTAATGTCTCTCAAGAGTTTTGTTATCAACACATTCTCTAACTAACTATAATTACGTTCAAGAGGTTCGTGCAATTAGCACATGACTTTCTCTTGCATTAAACTGTACACAGGGTTCTAATCACGTGGTCGGAATCCAGCAATTGTTCTCTTCGCCGTCTTTATCTCTGTGCGTTGATATAATGCTGTCTAGCTACTTGTTCTCAATCATAATCTCTCTGTCCTAGCTCGTCTAATGGCCTTATGTTCTACTTCTCAGCTTACACAACGTGGATGTCTTCTGAGCCTCTTGTCTCGTTTCAACGTAAGGCAGATGTCTGTTGAGCCTCTCTCGTCTCAACGTAACGCTGGTGTCTACTGGGCCTCTTGTCTCGTCTCAACGTACTGCTGATGTCTACTGAGCCTCTTGTCTCGTCTCAACGTAAGGCAGATGTCTACTGAGCCTCTTGTCTCATCTCAACGTAAGGCAGATGTCTACTGAGCCTCTCTCGTCTCAACGTAAGGCAGATGTCTACTGAGCCTCTCTCGTCTCAACGTAAGGCAGATGTCTACTGAGCCTCTCTCGTCTCAACGTAAGGCAGATGCCTACTGAGCCTCTTGTCTCGTCTCAATGTAAGGCACTCGGCGACTGCAGTTGTGCTCGTGCCTATGACAGACGACAGTGGTTCTGTTACTGTGGTTGTTAGGCCGAGTTATCACATGAGTCCCGACGTGTTGTCTAGGACGACCGCTTTGTGTTGAAGCAACACGACTCCGTCTGACGAGAATGAGGTCGGATCACGAGAGACATGTGTTAGCGACGACTCGAATAGAACATCACACACAGACAGAATAATAATTTTAATAAATTTGAAACAAACTTCTGTGTCCATTACTACACGTGATATTTCATTGACTGTGCACAATTAGCACGCATTACTCGCTCTTCGCCTATTTGAACGTCTTTCGTTATTTTCTTGTGTGGCGTACAGTCTGTAAGATTTGTAGCAATCCCTATGCCCCCCCCCCCCCATCTCCGCCCTTTGCCCTATCCTTATTTGCATCTTACGACATTCGTAGCAGGTTACATTGTTACTTTTCTTTACGCCCCTTTCGTGTCCGGCAACACATGAGTGTATGAGTATTATGAAATGTGTATACATATTTAGCATCGGACACTGTAACAGACACTGTAATCTAGAGACATGGATATAAAACTGAGTTGTGTGTCGTAATCCGTACATGAATATGTTCTGCTGGAGACCGTTGTAGTATTGAGATAATGCGGACTGAAACTATGTGCACTTTGAGATTTTACATATCTGGGTTGGGAATCACATCCTGGCTCTCTCTGGAGTTCATTTCTATGCATTGATATGAGACGCCGGGGAAGAATTACCGTTCTTCAAGTTATAATCCTGATGCATCTAGATGTACGGATTTGCTTTCATGTTGCCTCTGATAAGATCGTGCTCATATAGTAGTTTATTTGTCTGCTTTCTGCACCTTGTAAGATGTGCATATACGTACCGTAAGAGCGTCTGTGGAGCACATCGATAGAGCGCCAGCTTCTCGTGGCAAAGGTACAGAGTTAGAGCATTGCTATCAACATATTTAATTAATATTTACGTACATACACAAATACACATTTTTATGCACATTCATGCATACATACATAAACACATATAAATATATATATATATATATATATATATATATATATATATATATATATATATATACTCACACAAACACATACATACATCCGTAAATATATGCATCCATACATACATGAAAACGCACACATGCATGCATACATACATATATACATACAGACATACATACATACAGACAGGCATACATACAGACATGTCTGCAAACATACATATATACATACAGACAGACATACACACACAAACAAACAGACAGACACTTATCCATCAATTAATCATACCTTTTCTACTTCCTGCTGCACATATGAAAATCAACAAATAGTGTTCCTGTCATGCACCATTTTGTCCAATCTTTTACAGCCGCCTTTATATTTGTCTCTTCCTCCTTTCTTAGTGAGTGTTTACGTCTGCCCTGAAGAATTCCAGAAAAGTTGATGTCTTGTCATGATATTAGCTGGATTCGATAATGTCATTTCAATCGCCATGGCCTCCTTCTACGTGGTTCCACTGCCATCTGTCAACAGTTCTATATTCGTGATTTTTTAAAATGTAATTCCCTTTATTCATCTCAGGCATCCATTTTTGAAAGATTGTACCTTTTCAGTGGTACACGTTTTTATTCACCACGTAAAATAGCCATACAATAGACGTACTTGGCATTGGTGTTGAAGATCTGTATTTGTTACGGTCTCAACAATTTCCCTGAAACTATAAAAGCCACAATTTCGACTTCTGTATTCTTGATTTGATGTCTCTATCAGAACCGTGTGTGTCTGTTTCCCAGGACAATCTTATTTTTCGTAGGTGTTTCTGTTTTCATAAATAAATAGAGTGATAGAGAGATAGATAGACAGACAGACAGACAGACAGACAGACAGACAGATAGATAGATAGATAGATAGATGGATGGATGGATGGATGGATGGATGGATGGATGGATGGATGGATGGATGGATAGATAGATAGATAGAGAGAGAGAGAGAGCATTTGAGATCTACATTGTGTAAACGATTATATACTACGCCTAATGTGTCATGAACAAAGAAGATTACTTGAAATATAGAAGCACTGTGCCATACATTCGCATATGCCTCTCGCTAAGCATGATTGAAACCCAATTACACAAGGTTCTTTATGAGACAAGCACATGCATGAAATCGATTCAGTCGCTACAGAAACCACTGGAGCAAAAGCGTATTGGGTGTTTCGAAGCTGGTTCCTTGTATGGTAGCCAACTGCTTTGTGCCTGAAGGGGCAATTAATGTACAGGAAGAACAAGAACTGATTTGTGACTGAAATAACAATTAACGTGCAAGAACTGTTTCATATATGACATAACAATTAACGTGCAAGAACTGCTTCGTGCCTGCATTAACAATTAATGTACAAAAAAACAAGACCTGCTTTTGGTAAACCATTTACTTTGTAACGTAAAGATATTTGACCCGTCATATAAATGTACAGGTAATGATACTGACCCAAAAATGAATTTGCATGCACATAGATAGTAGTGATTGTCTTCATCCATCTCATTACCCTGCCACACTGGCCACTGAGAATCTATATGGATTAATGCAGGGAACATATCACTGAGACATCTGTTTGCTCCTGTAATGATTGTTCCTTTATAGATTTGGTGTATAGATGAGGTTACTTACCACAGGAACCGAACAACCCTCCTTAGCCGCAGTTTATTACAATACAAAACGATACAATGATGCAATTTGTTCCTTCAAAGTAAGGGACACAAATGTCAACACTGGTACGAATGAAGCAACACTGAATATCAAAGCTGGGGAATACATAGATCTGTCATTTATAATCTTACGTGATGACTCCATGGAGGAGAAGTAACAGGTGCAAGATAATATTTCCCTTAGTAGTTTTTCTACCCCCTGGGAGAATAGACAATGAATGTGCTGTACAGCAGTAGAAGAGATAGGTACCCGCTTATTTGACAAGGAGCCGTCGCGTTTCAACTGACACGTTTTTCCTTCTCTAATGCTTTATCTGAGGCCAAGTGACCGCTCCCTTTCTAGATGGTTTCTTTTCTCTAGGCATACGTTAAGTACCAATGTGCATACCTTGATGAGAACACAGAGTGATTCAACACTTTGCTGCCAGATAGGACCTCTAAATACTCGGGTACCGATTCGGAAGGAGCGTGGGATTGGTGAGAGAGGGAGAGAAGAGATTGAAACAGAGAGGGGAAAGGAAGAGAAAGCGAGAGAGAAAGAAAGAGAATGATAGAGCGAGAAACAGTGCAACAGAGAACAGCTAGTTGTGATGATTCGAAAAATACACAGGAACACCTCCAAACACGTATTGAAAAAACGTCTCATCTTCTTGCAGAAATTTTAATAAAAGTTCTCCACAACTTTAATACTTGTTTTAGACTGCGGTCTATCTTAACTTATTGTCTTTATACTGGTTTAGTAGACTACAGAGCATGTATAAAACCAGTTTCTTGGACGGTAGTTTTAACTGATGTGCGAACCCATTTTTATAGACTAGAGGTAAGTAGACCCACGGCCAGTTAAGCGTAATCTATAAGTGCTCTTAACAAACCGCCTGGGGAAAGGTACAAATAACTTGGAAAGGTACAAATAACTTGGGTAGATTTTTAACTTGAATTTTTGTCCGGGCAGTGGACGTTAAGCCTGCTATTTTAGATTTCCAACTGCTACATTATTTTTAATGTGCTCGACACTGAACACGGGAGTCCGATCTCACTACCCAGATATCAAGACAATTTTCACCAGAATATCCACGTGAAAAAATCCTGGTCGTCACTGACCTTTTGAGTCCCCTGTCGTTGAGCATTCATAGCGACTAGTACCAGTGTGTGTTGTAAGGTGTTGTTGGGCAATCATAGCGACTGGTACCAGTGTGGGTTGTAAGATGTTGGGCATTCATAGCGACTGGTACCAGTGTGGGTTGTAAGGCGTTGTTGGGCATTCATAGCGACTGGTACCAGTGTGGGTTGTAAGGTGTTGTTGGGCATTCATAGCGACTGGTACCAGTGTGGGTTGTAAGGTGTTGTAAGGTGTTGTTGAGCATTCATAGCGACTGGTACCAGTGTGGGTTATAGGGTGTTGTTTGGGCATTCATAGCGATTGGTACCAGTGTGGGTTGTAAGGTGTTGTTGAGCATTCATAGCGACTGGTACCAGTGTGGGTTGTAAGGGGTTGTTGGGCATTCATAGCGACTGGTACCAGTGTGGGTTGTAAGGTGTTGTTGGGCATTCATAGCGACTGGTACCCGTGTGGGTTGTAAGGTGTTGTTGGGCATTCATAGCGACTGGTACCAGTGTGGGTTGTAAGGTGTTGTTGGGCATTCATAGCGACTGGTACCAGTGTGGGTTGTAGGGTGTTGTTGGGCATTCATAGCGACTGGTACCAGTGTGGGTTGTAAGATGTTGAGGGACGTACGAGTATTATCTGTGAATGAATAGTCTCTCAACAATACGTTATTTTGGTCATATAACAAGACATACCTCCTTGTTGAAGACCATACTGGAGGGTAGGGGGAAAGGCAGTCATTCAAGAGATAGACAACGTTTTAAGTGGAAAGATAACACAAAGAAATGAACTGGAAAAAGCTTCTCAGATTGCACTATTACGGCAAAAGAGTACACTGGAAATCCATTGCAGCCGACCTGCGTTGCGGAGATGACACTTGAACTGAAATGAGTGGGCATTTCCTTTCCTCCTTGCTTGCACTAACGGTCAACAAGCCAGGCATGAATTTACAGCTGCGTCGACTGGAACAGAAAGTATCGGCAATCGAAAACAGGTAACGTTTTGTGAGAAGCGAGCGCTCGCTCTATTTCTCTGGTATTCACACGTTCAGCGTAATTAACAAGGCGAAAGAGTCAATAGTTTCTTTCGAATGCATGTACATTTCTATACATTTTATATCTTTATGTCTCTTTCTTTCACTTCCATTGTCCACAGATAATATGGTATTAAATCAATTAATGAACCCCACTATTGATTTGTCTTTCAACATATTTGTCTTTCTATAAATATCTACCAAAGTCGTACGTAACATTACACCCACTAATGAAATGGCGCTACAACATTGACAAAATACATCAGAATCTTATTCGAACATTTCTCGTTGAAATCGACTGGCAATATTTGACACAAATATTTTCCCAGCCCAATTTTCGGGCCTCGTTTGACGTAGCCAGCTCTCATCGGACACTAAATGAAGTTGATTTGTATCGGCATCTCTACATATCGATTTCTCTGACCAGCAAGATATGTCGAGGCTCGCTTGCTGCTACTGGTGAAATAAGCTTATTATTTTTTCTGAAGTGATACCATATCCACATGATGTTTTTTTTTCTTGCAGCTTCCTCTTTCTGATGCTTTGCTCTACTTTTTAGGATCTCTTGATGCAAATATGTATTTCCATAAATGTGGTAGAGATTCGGTAATCGTCTTTGAGAAACGGCATAAAACTAAACATCTCTAACAATTTCCATATCCTAACTACGACTTACATCTCACTTGATCTGTTCATCTTTAAAGGCCCATAACCTCTCTTTTGATCTTTAAGGGCCCATAACATGTCTGTTCATCTTCATGAGTCCTTCTTCTTCTTCTTCTTCGTACGCTGTCAGTCGTCAACTTGAATTTGTTCGAAGAAAGCAGCTGTCATCCTGAGGCTGTCGACACTGCCATGGAGCTTGTCTAGTGTTGGCACTGGTGATGGCCACATGTGCTTTCTCTGGTTCTCGTATGTTGGGCAATTTTGTAGCAGATGTTCAGCGGTCATTTTCCCTGTACCACAGGTACATTCGTCAGTGTCACCTATCTTCAGTTTATTGAATAGATGGTACCTCGGTCTGTTGTGGCCTGTGCGGAGTCTGACGACCACGACCTGCTCTTTTCTGTTCAACTTGTAGTAAGCCTCATTTTTTGTGTAGCCAGTATGTTTTGTTTCCCATTTGTCCATGTATCAGGCCCTAATAATCCTTTTGGACTCTTTGTAGGTCACACTAGAATCTGGTTGTGGTAATCTTGCACCGTCTTTTGCCAATCTGTCTGCCTCCTCGTTGCCTTGGATGTTACAGTGGGATGGAACCCACTGTACCACTACTCTTTTTGGTTCGGACTGCTTACATAGTTGACAGAGTACTGCTCTTAAATCATTAAGTTCAGTATTTTCTGGCTTTTTAGTGCTGTAACCACGGCTAGGGCATCTGTAAACATGACTATCTGGCTTTCATTGCTTTCGCCTGTCAGCATTGCTTTTACTGCAGCCTTCAGTGCCTCTGCCTCAGCTCTGAAATTGCTTGAGAATTTTCCAGTTGCCACTGACACTGTTATTTTTCTACCATTTGTTAGGCTCCGGAATACTCCTCGCCCTCCCCTCTGTGTTGTGTTTGTAACAGAACCGTCGGTGTATGCATGGGTCCAGTCCATGCTTGGGTAGTTTTTCGCTATGTACCTCAGGGTTATGTCTCTTCTTTTTTTTCCGTCTGGCTGTTCTTGTTTCCAATACCTGGTATATTTTCTACCACCTCCAGTATGATGTGCTGCTTCCATGTGGGTTTGCGTACAGTAGGGATGGGCTTTGGTGTTGTTATGGTGTTCATAGTGTCTTTGCTCATCTTTGCTTTGGCAATTTCTGCAAAGTTTCTCCGCTTTAGTTTCCCTTTTCCAAATCTATTTAGTCTCTGATGCATTGGATGGTCTGTCAGTCTTCTTAGTTTCTCTGCTTGCTGCTGGGCTCTGCAGTCTCTTCTGTCTTCTACAATTGGCGTTGACTTCATGCCTCCTGTTATAACTCTCATGGCTTGGTTTGAAGTTTGCTAATGTTATCAAAGTTCGCCTTTGCTGCTGTTGCCCATGCCGCAATGCCATACTCGAGAACTGATCTCACTATTCAAGTATACAGTTTCTTAAGTATTCTTTCGTCTTATCCCCAGCTTGTGCCAGCCAGTTTCTTCATGATTGCCATTCTTTGTCTGGCTCTCATTCGGTTTCTCTCGATCTGACTTTTCCATGTCATGCACCGACCAAATGTGACGCCCACAACCTACCAACCAGTTTGTTATTCCTCAAAGTCCCCCCCCCCCCATCTCTGTTCAGCTTCAGGGGCCACCAACCTCTCTGTTCATCTTCAAGGGCCACCAACCTACCAATCTCGTTATTCATGTCCAAGGGTCACCAACCTCTCTGTTCATCTTCAAGGGCCACCAACCTACCAATCTCGTTATTCATGTCCAAGGGTCACCAACCTCTCTGTTCATCTTCAAGGGCCACGAACCTACCAATCTCTTTATTCATGTCCAAGGGTCACCAACCTCTCTGTTCATCTTCAAGGGCCACCAACCTACCAATCTCTTTATTCATGTCCAACGGTCACCAACCTACCAATCTCTTTATTCATGTCCAAGGGTCACCAACCTACCAATCTCTTAATTCATGTCCAAAGATCACCAACCTACCAATCTCTTTATTCATGTCCAAGGGTCACCAACCTACCAATCTCTTTATTCGTGTCCAAGGGTCACCAACCTACCAATCTCTTTATTCATGTCCAAGGGTCACCAACCTCTCTGTTCATCTCCAAGGGCCACCAATCTACCAATCTCTTTATTCATGTCCAAGGGTCACCAACCTCTCTGTTTATGTCCAAGGGTCACCAACCTCTATGTTCATGTCTAAGGGTCACCAACCTCTCTGTTCATGTCCAAGGGTCACCAATCTCTCTGTTCATGTCCAAGGGTCACCAACCTCTCTGTTCATGTCCAAGGGTCACCAATCTCTCTGTTCATGTCCAAGGGTCACCAATCTCTCTGTTCATGTCCAAGGGTCCCCAACCTCTCTGTTCATGTCCAAGGGTCACCAATCTCTCTGTTCATGTCCAAGGGTCACCAATCTCTCTGTTCATGTCCAAGGGTCACCAACCTACCAAACTCTTTATTCATGTCCAAGGGTCACCAATCTCTTTATTCGTGTCCAAGGGTCACCAACCTCTCTGTTCATCTTCAAGGGTCACCAACCTCTCTGTTCATGTCCAAGGGTCACCAACCTCTCTGTTCATGTCAAAGGGTCACCAATCTCTTTATTCGTGTCCAAGGGTCACCAAACTCTCTGTTCATGTTCAAGGGTCACCAATCTCTTTATTCATGTCCAAGGGTCACCAACCTCTCTGTTCATCTTCAAGGGTCACCAACCTACCAATCTCTTTATTCATGTCCAAGGGTCACCAACCTCTCTGTTCATGTCCAAGGGTCACCAACCTCTCTGTTCATCTTCAAGGGTCACCAACCTCTCTGTTCATCTTCAAGGGTCACCAACCTCTCTGTTCATCTTCAAGGGTCACCAACCTCTCTGTTCATCTTCAAGGGTCACCAACCTCTCTGTTCATCTTCAAGGGTCACCAACCTCTCTGTTAATGTCCAAGGGTCACCAACCTACCAATCTCTTTATTCATGTCCAAGGGTCACCAACCTACCAATCTCTTTATTCATGTCCAAGGGTCACCAAACTCGGCTAAAGTGAAAAACAATAGAAACGACAATTGCAAAGAGCGTTTATATGAACGTTTATTGTTGTTTTTTATGTTGATGTTATTGTCGTTATTGTTGTTGAATAACCGCATTAAATAACTTTACTCTTTTGTGCGCTCTGTAAAGGGCGTTAGGTGTCGGGTTGCAGTAGCTTTCCTCACATCTGGGTCGTGGTGATGAACGTGAACTGGTGATACAGGCATCTTGGGACCACTGATTTCAATGTAATGGGTTGTCCTATGCTTCGTATGTAACGAAAGGAAGCGGTTAGATGCGTACATCAATCGGGGTACAAGTTATCAACAGAGCGAGATATCAAAGAAAGCATGGTGAGGTATATACATTAATCTTGACACAGGTTATCAGCATGGCAAGATATCAAAATCACAATAATTTTTCTCTCTAAAATGAGTCAAGTGGCGTCCAAAAGTCTGGCTGCTGTTTCGAGGTGCAAAAATTGGTTCTAAGTTTACCTGAAAATAGCGAGCACCGAAACAATACTGTTTACACAGGAAACACAAACAAATTAACTAGAAGGATAGAGCCAAGGCCAAAGGTAGCAGACACAAGGAACACAACTTCGCGTTATCTTACACCTTAGAGATTACAGATCCCTGTCTTTGTCTGCAAATACCTCACTCGTGGAATCACCAGCACGTGGCGCGGGCCTTCGGTGTCATCAAAAACAAGAAGCGGGTTGTCTTAAAGAAGACGAGAAGGCCCTCGATTATGTCGTCAATAATAAGTGATTTTGTAACCACAAACTTGGCTTCTCGTAAATGACTATATCTATTTAACCTTATATGTGTCTGAACGTTGCACGAACTGCATTTTATTAAATATATCCATGTCTTACGAGGAAACTATTCATATTGAAAATCACTACAATATATGCAAATTGAACATCTCTGATGTCGACCATACATATTCAGTATATGCCGCGCCAAGTGAAATGTCTCTTTAACAAGCAGCCGTGCACAGCTTGCCTTTTGCGGATAGTCTGCTGGGCTTATTAGAAAGATCTAACATAACTTCTTTATCTAATACAATGAACAGCTTAACGTTCTTGGTGGCTCGCAAGCTAAGGCTATTACATCAATCATTAGGGGAACGGAGACGCTAGTCCAGGCAGGCACAGCTTACTGACCAGGACGTCGTTTCAGGATCAGGCACAATACATTAAGACCACAATCTCACTTCCAGGCAGCCATCCCTGGAAACAGGCTGTTTTCAAGACAGCATGGCTGGCGAAATGTGGATCGATGTGCTCCCCATAGTAGTGAACGCCACGCAGATGAAGCCAAGCATAGCACAAACTCCGGTAGGACCATGGTCTTACTTCATCAGGATGCTCGGGATGTGAGAAAAGCTATTACAACACACCACTTAACGTCCTTTTCAAGAAGCACAAAAGCTTGTGGCCATTAAACAACAAACAAAAACATCAATCATTATGATGATTGAATCTGTAAAGTAATATAAACAGCAGCATTTACTTAACAAACATCAGCACAGAGTGATTGCACTGGTACACGAATTGTAAACGGTATCGGCCGATAATGCAAAGTAGTCAAACCTCACCGTCAATATCAAAACTATGAATGACAATCACTTGTGTTACCAATGCAGTGTATGCAGAAACAATACAACAGAAAATAGCATTTACATTCATCACCTGGTAAATAGAAGAAAATGATGAAATTTCGTTGAATATACTTCCCTAATAATCTCACGCAAAAGAGAATGAATCATTAACACCATAACTTTCGTATGGTCTTGTTGTCCAGTTGTTTTAATCGGAAGTTAATCAGCGTCGTTCTCTAGTAGCCAACACATTCTATTACAACCGTGGACTATGGTTAGGGTCAGGTACAACATACTGACCAGGACCTACCTAATGTCTACGTCATACGCCTGAAAACAAATTGCGTTACATTAGCCCGTCCAACTAGCTGATGATCCGTGTACCTCCTGAGAATCCTTGCATTGCAATACAACATTTAGGGCCCAGGTTCACCTTTTCAAAACACACTAGGATGTAAGGCAAATCTTTGGAAACCCCCTACGAAAAAAAATTAACCAAGAGTGTAACTTATGAAAGATCTCATTACTGGCTAGAGGTTACTCAATGTGCCCTTCACCTTGCTCTGTCTAATCTTTGGTCATCTTGTGTATGACTGGCCAACTTTTGTCTGAGTTCTGGTTGCACAGGCCGTTAATGGTCATTGCCACCAAGTGATACATTTCTAATGTTTCTTATTCTTCTTCCTGTCGACACCATTGCCATCACTGAATGAGGGAGGGAAGAGTAGGACGGTGAGTGTGGCGCAGCTGTTTGTGGTACCTCTCACAACATGAACTACTTGTGTTTGAATTCTCAAAATAGCAAGGTCGTACCCCTATGTAAAGTAAACTCATTTTCAAAATTCGGGCTGAAGTCGGACGCACTGCATAATTACGTGCAAAACACTATAACGCGCTATTCCTCAGGAAACATGGCAAACTAGAGGTGAAAAAAAATGACTGGTCTACTAAAGAAAGTTAATGAAAAGCCACCTTCTTCTTGACGTTGAGGTATTTCTGATGTATGGATATGCAAATTCCACACATAACGTAACTCACACAAATTGGCACTGCTTCATAAATTGCTGATAATAACAAGCTTCTTCTACTCCTTCCGTCTCTTTCAAACGGTCACCATTACTTTTGTCGTGTAACTGGTGAAGTGTTGCAGGGTTCAACAATCGCAATGAATCATATTCTCAAAACAATAACACTCTCTTTCCTACGCGTGACGTTATGTGTCAGGGCTCTCATACATCCTTACAGTTTATCCGTCGATATGATTAGATAAGGCTTTTACGTCACTGTGCCTTCTAGTAGAACCGACACGCGTTAAAAATAGTCTACTCTTTGGTTGTTCTCAGCTGTGGTATATTTACGTCTGTCTTATTTTTAGAATTGACAACAATGGCAACTGCCCAAAGGAAATCAGAAGGAGATTGGCAATGTTAACGTAAAGGCTATACAACCTGAGGAAACTATGGCAGAAAATTAGCAAACCAACAACAGTGAACATTTTAGGACCTGTGTTTTTCCCTTGGCAGCATACAGCTGCGGAACATGGATAGCTACCCAAACCTCAAGGAACAGAAACGAGTCCTTTGAATTGAAAGGTTATAGAAAAGTTCTCGAAATACCATGGACCATAAACAAAAATTAAAATTCACACATTCTACAAGAGCTGGAGAACTGGTTCATTAAATCTAGCATGGCCAAGAAATTGAGATACTTCGGTCACATCAAAAGACACGACGGTCTCGAGAGAACGGCAATGTAAGGTATGGTGACGGACAAGAAAGGCAGAGACAGACCAAGAAGGCGATGCCACCAAGATTTCAAGGAATGCTTCGGCATGACTCTGGAGTAGCCTGGAGTTTTGGCAAGAAATCGAGTGTCCTTCAGACAAACTGTGATGTGAGGGACGTTTTGCTAAGGACATGTTTCATAATGATGATAATGCTACATGAAAATGTCCTCCCTCCTTCTTCGTTCGTTCTCAATCTCCCACTACCAAACCATGAAAGGGTAAGTAACAGAATGTAGTCCAGAGAACTAAATGCGTTGTGTTGTAGTTTACAGCTTGGCTGCGATATTTGCACCTATCGGTCGAACACATCCGACTTTAGCAAGCATTTTTTGAGTACCAGGTTAGCATTCCCTGTTCGATCCATTCTCCTTAGACAGTCTGCCCTGCTGCAGCCTGTTATCCAGTTTCACGGCGTGGAGATGTAGAAGGGTCTTGGCAGCTATGGTTCGCTGGCCCTGACGCTAGCAGTCAGCTATGGGTCGCTGACCACTGCAGCTCATCCGCTGCTCAGCATCTTGATCCCGAAAATGTCCTATTTTTAATTGGTTGTAATTAGATATTACAGCATGTAGTGAACATATTGCAGTCGAATAGTGTCACGTCCTGGTTTCTTGATCATGTAGTATGTTGTGTTTTTTTTCTATTATAGAATGCGTAAAGGTCATAACAGCAGGAAGAAGCACTCGTATATTATCCCAAGCTTGCCATTCTGGAGAGAGAAAGAAACTAATGAAATCATATCCCTTTATCCCTTTATTATTAAATACAGCTCGATCATAATGTCAGTCTAAGAGGTTTAAGCACGAAATGGCTGATTGATTGCAAGGTTTCAAAATAACACACATTAACAAATGTACATGTGTGTATGCATTTCCAGCTTATAGAATGATCGTTACCGGAAATCGTTCCTGTGCGACTTGATCAGTATCGATCTCAGTGCTCACATTCTGTTGTTCTGTAGAGTCCGAGGAAATGATCCAAGGATTATCTTGGAAACCACGGAAATAACTATTACCTGGGACTCGATTCTCGATTCTGAGATAAGTCTGTTCTGGAGGCGACGGGCACAGGAAAGGATTCAGATGGTAAGGAAGGGAATTAGCAAATAGCGAGTAGTACGCCTCTTTCTCTCTCTCTCTCATCTTTCACTTAAATCTTTCTCTCTCCCCATATCCACCCTACCTCTTTCTCGTCCTTTTCTCTCTTTCTCATTCCTTTCCTCCGTCTCTCTTTCTTCTCACTCTTCCTCTCCCGCCCTACCTCTCTCTCTCTCTCTGTTGTCATTTTCTCTCTTCCTCTAGCTTCCTACCTCTCTCGCATTTCTCTCTCTCCCTCCCTTTCCTTTTAATCTTATATATAGTTCTCCATTCATCCCTCTCATTCTTCTCTTTCTCCCCCCTGACTCCAGCTCATTAGTCCCTCTCGCCCTCTCTCATTCTTCCTACCTCTCTCGCATTATCTCTCTCCCTCCCTCTCTTTCAATCTTATATATATTTATCCCTTCATCCCTCTCATTCTTCTCTTTCTTCCCCCCCCCCCGACTCCAGCTCCTTAGTCCCTCTCGCCCTCTCATTTTTCCTACCTATCTCTCGTTCGTCTCCCTCTCCCTTTGTCTCTCATCCTTTATACTTAATGTGACAGACCCCACTGTTTGCCCTGGCCGTTATTCTAACTCAGAACATTCTCACACTCATCCACATCATCATGACCACACATTTAATATAGCACACATCAGATGGCATATTTATTACGTAATAATCATATCATAAAAATGAGTAGTGGAATTACAAACACAATACAATACATATCATCTTAACTAATTATTTTTATGTTATATATAAGTTAATATAAATATTAAATAAAGCGGAAATTTTAAGCATAAGCTATTGATGGAATTCCCAACTATATAAACCCAGTTCTATTGCCTTGCAATTACATCACACACACCTCGCCTTAACTGCGTCCACAACACACCTTATCAAATACTCTTCCTCACTCAGATCCCTTCAGGCTGCGATCTGGACATATCTCGTTCACATTGTGTCCTGCTTACAACACAACGTTCAGATTATCACTTAATACAAAACTCACATACCTACTTGAGTGATCCTGTTCTATCACTAACATTCGTGCAATAGTCTATCAGTCGCTCCTCTATTTATGAGTTAAACATACTATCTAAAATCAGTCTCTCTCTCTCGCTCTCAACTCTCTATCCCTCCTCTTCATCCAGCTTCCTGAGCAAAAATTTGTCTCGAGTTATATACACTCAAGCCCTCTCTCATTCTTCTCTCTCATTCTTCTATTCCTCCCTACCTCTCGTCCTGCTCTTCCTCTCTCTCTGTCTCTCTCTCTCTCTCTGCCTCTCTCTCTCTCTATATATATATATATATAACTAACAACGAGTGATGAAGTGAAACATGCACATACGATCAACGCCGATCAGTCCTTCCAGCAGGCGGTACACGTCAGAATCAACCTGAGATTACCGAATCAAAACAGTTGGGAGCATCATGATTTCTGACAAATCAAAATAAGTCAAATCTGTTCTCGTCAACCCGTGACACTAGAAAATCGTCTATACGTCGTCTATCCGCCTTCCCCTCGGTCAAACTCTTGTCCGAAAGCCAGACAGAAGGGCATTATTAACTCGAAGGAACAGCTGTTCAGGGGACATTCTCTTGATATGACCTTAACAGCGCATCTTCTGCATGGATCAGTATTCAGCATATGGGATGGCATCGATCCTTTTGAGAACATCCTCGATCCTCAATCTGTCTTTCCTGGAAACGCTAGCAACCATTCGCAGACATCTCATTTCGTGGGTAGGGATTTTACTCTCTCATGCCTTGGACATGGCCCACGTTTGGTTCTGGTAGCACATGGTTGGTAGAAAGATGCTGTGGATCAAAGGGTTAGTAGGAAGATGCTGTGGATCAAAGGGTTGGTAGGAAGATGCTGTGGATCAAAGGGTTGTTAGGAAGATGCTGTGGATCAAAGGGTTGGTAGAAAGATGCTGTGGATCAAAGGGTTGGTAGAAAGATGCTGTGGATCAAAGGGTTGGTAGGAAGATGCTGTGGATCAAAGGGTTGTTAGGAAGATGCTGTGGATCAAAGGGTTGGTAGAAAGATGATGTGGATCAAAGGGTTAGTAGGAAGATGATGTGGATCAAAGGGTTAGTAGGAAGATGATGTGGATCAAAGGGTTGGTAGGAAGATGCTGTGGATCAAAGGGTTGGTAGGAAGATGCTGTGGATCAAAGGGTTGGTAGGAAGATGCTGTGGATCAAAGGGTTGGTAGGAAGATGCTGTGGATCAAAGGGTTGGTAGGAAGATGCTGCGGATCAAAGGGTTGGTAGGAAGATGCTGTGGATCAAAGGGTTGGTAGGAAGATGCTGTGGATCAAAGGGTTGGTAGGAAGATGCTGTGGATCAAAGGGTTGGTAGGAAGATGCTGCGGATCAAAGGGTTGGTAGGAAGAGGTTGTGGCTACCTTCAGAGTTGTCGTTCTAGCCGTGCTGATGAGCATATCGTACTTATCGCATGTTGCGTCCATTGAGGCCCATATCCCAATACATACTTGATATAGAAGATTAAGGTTCGCATTTGAATGCAAATGCAATTGTTCAGGTAATTTATATTCACTATAAATGTCATTGTGAATGCCAATACAAATTGGAAAAACATTGTTACAGTGAGCCGTTTTTTTTTCACACTACACATGGGAACATAAATTAAAAAATTTATTGAAGAAACGTAAACACTTTTTCTACTCCTGCATTGGAAAGTGGTCACATTGAAACCGAAACTGCAACCTCTACAATTTCTTAAAATGTATTTCATCCAGATACATCTTTACCATCGCATAATTTAGAAAGCTTCAGTCGAACCTTCGGGAATCCAAACAACAAAATGGTTCTCGTGCCATTGCTAATTGTATTAAGAATATATGACTTCATAGGTGTGCCCATATATTCGATCAAACTTAGAATATATTATTTAACTGTTCATAGCTTTTTTTCTCGCAAATTTCAGTGATATATTTTTGTTAGAATTGTTTGTTGTAATTGTATTACCATTCTTTCGTGGTTTCTTTCATTACCTGTTATTTTTCAGAATGTTCAACTCTTCGATGTGTTCTTTCTTAAAAATGCATTCCCTTAATAGGGTTTTGGGTCCCTACAGAACTAGAATATCAAATATGAGAAGATAGCGTGAAACTGCAAGTTCGCTGTGCTGTGAAACAGATCTTAGCCGTATAGGTTTATTAGGGATATGATTTTAGACATGTTTAAGTTAGAAAGGTTGGGAGTAAAGTATTGATAGTCAGTAGCTTTTCATTTTCTTATGATTTGACGAAGTACTGAGTGACCGCATTTTTTACTCAAATTCCGACATAGGAATGTCTGGAATGCATAATGTCGTTTTTAAAGCTACGCAGGTGTTGACACATGATTTTGCGTTACGCCTAGACGTCGCTTACCGCGTGATCAGAACTGATGATGAAAACTGGACATGCTATTAACATGTTTTTTTTCTGATATCTTGGGAAGAATAACCTAGGAGCGAGATCAGAATCCCATGTCGTTAGCGGACCACGTGATCTTGGAAAGCCGCGAATATAAGGAGCTAGAATTTCCTGAGTCTGAAGAACAGTCTTGAGCGAGCGATTGAGAAGATAGGAGATTCCGAAACACACAGTCTTGAGACAAAGTCTTGAGACAGTCTGGAGATAGCTGTTGAGAGGAAAGGAGATCCTGAAAGTCTTGAAGGAGTCAAAGAGTCCACAGACAATCTTGAGAAAAACAGTTTAGAGGAACGGCTAGCCTTGGCCAGCGATATATTGGCAGAGAGAAAGAAGTGATGAACCTTTAACCACATCACGTTAGTTCAAGTACAGATGTCCAATGGGATGTAATTAGTGACGTGATAGTGATGTAGAATATTATGTTTCGAATAGCAAAAGTTTTAGCAATAGAAATAGAAGTGCGCCACGAGGGAACCAATTAAAGTAGCCATTTTCATAACAGCTATATATATATTTGAAGTCAAGTGTCTAGCAGAAGTTATCTCTATAAATCTTGTCAGTACTAGATAAATATTTGAAGTCAAGTGTCTAGCAGAAGTTATCTCTATAAATCTTGTCAGTACTAGATATATATTTGAAGTCAAGTGTCTAGCATAAGTTATCTCTAAAAATCTTGTCAGAACTAGATAAATATTTGAATTAAAGTGTCTAGCAGAAGTTATCTCTATAAATCTTGTCAGTACTAGAAAAATATTTGAATTCAAGTGTCTAGCAGAAGTTATATCTATAAATCTTGTCAGTACTAGATAATATATTTTAATTCAAGTGTCTAGCAGAAATTCTCTTCAGAAATCTAGTCACTACTAGATACATTTTTGAATTCAAGTGTCTAGCAGAAGTTATCTCTATAAATCTAGTCACTACTAGAGATATATTTGAAGTCAAGAGCTTAGCAGAAGTTCTCAAGAAATCTAGTCACTGGATAGAGATATATTTGACTATCACAGCGATCCAGCTCTTCGACGATCACTTCGAGCCACCGTCGACAAAGAGAAAAGGACCACGGACGAATCACCTGGGTTTAAGAACAAACATTAATCATCAACTCTGTGGCAATCCACTAATAGTTTTTCTTCTTCTTCTTCTTCTGCGTACACAGTCAGACAGTAACCATTATTTTTTCGAAAAAAGCGGCGGTCATCCTGAGGCTCTCGCTACTGCCATAGAGCTTGTCTTGCAGTTCCACTGGTAATGGCCACATCTGCTCTCTCTGATCCTCGTATGTCGGGCAGTTCTGCAGCAGATGTTCAGTGGTCATTTTACCAGTACCGCACGGGCATTCGTCGGTACTCCCTATCTTCAATTTGTTGAATAGGTGGTACCTCAGTCTGTTGTGGCCAGTGCGAAGTCTGAAGACAACGACCTGCTCTCTTCGGTTCAACTGGTAATAGGCATCGTTTTTGGTGTAACCAGTATGTTCGGTTTCCCATTTGGTCATGTATCTGGCTTTGATAAGCCGTTTTGACTCTTCGTACGTCATACTGGTATCTGTTTGTGGTAGTCTTGCACCTTCTTTTGCCAGTCTGTCTGCCTCCTCGTTGCCTTGGATGTTGCAGTGTGCCGGGACCCACTGTACCACTACCCTTTTTGGTGCGGACTGCTGGCACAGTTTGCAGAGTGCTGCTCTTAAGTCATTAAGCTCAGTGTTTTTCTGGCTTTTTAGCGCTGTGACTACGGCGAGAGCATCTGTCAGCAGGACTATATGGCTCTCATTTTCACTGTGTGTCACCATTTCTTCCACTGCCGCCCTCAGTGCCTCTGCCTCCGCTCTGAAATTGCTTGTGTACTTACCAGTAGCGAATGACAGTGTTATTTTTCTGCACTAATAGTTCGACAATCACGTTTTAGTTCAATCAATCGAGTTGTAGTTTCGTCAATCAAGATGTAGGATTGTTTTGACTAAGGTGTGATGGTATTTAGTTTGTTAGAAAGTTATAGTTAGTAGTAATAAAGAATCTGTTCTATTGTTTTCATTTGAATAGTGTAACTTGAATTTGTTTGAGTGTGGATATAGTTAGTGCAGACCTCTTTCACCATCTGCTACGGTATGCCAGCTAGCTGATCCCTGCCACAACTGTGACCAATGCTGTAATTTGGCTGGAGCTGTAATGCACTACGTAGCAGCTATCCGTATTACGTGTAATTATTATTAAATTACTCATTGTTATTAATTTATTCTTTTTCTTTAATCTGACCACTCAAACGATTCTTAAAACAAACACACAAATGGGCCGTTAAGGCATAAGACAATAAGGATATACAATATCAATATGAAGGGCATTATACTTCTTGTACATTAATGGGCTATCTGTTTCTTGAATGTTAGTCTCAAACTAGTATTTCAGTGTCGTAATAGTCAGGGATTTTATGTGTACAACACATGTATTCCCATAAAATAGGTGTACCCAGATTATGTCCTATGGTCTAACTAATGTTATACTGAACTCTAGCACACCTTAACTAAAAAGTTCAGTTCTTGAGTATCTCCTCATTTGTCGTCTTGTGGCATCTGCAACTCTTGTAGCTTCGTCTTCTGGTCACGAACTTTGTCACACTGTTATTGGTCTTCAGACAACGACTCTTAGATCCCAAAAAGAGCTCTGTGTTTATAAAAGGCGGTGGGAGGGGGGGGGGGGGGTATTAGTTTACGGCGATGGAGTGAGAGATGGGCGAGTTGAGGAGTGATGAAATTGGTGTGAAGTAGGCTGGTTGGGGAATATATATATATATATGTGGAGAGGTGGGTAGTTGGTTGATAGGCAGAAGAGATGGGTGGGCTGATCTGTAAGAGCTTGAGGGTGGTAGAGGGGAATAGTTTAAGGCGACAATTGATGAGCGGGATAATGGACGCGGGGATGGGGGTGCAGACAAATGTGCAAATCTTGAAATATCGTTATAAATGTCACATGTTAACAGGACAGTGATTGCTTGTGACCTAGCTTTGATGTATCCGTTTTATGCCACCAACACTCGAAAATCCCAGGCAAATGCGTTCACCAATATTAATGAGAGTTATGCCAGTTAAGCTAAACATGACAGCTTTTATACTTCGTTGTTGTCAGCGCTTCTGTAAAAAGCGGATGGAATAATTGTAAACACATTTGTGTACAATCTAAAGTCATACAATTTCATGACAAACGCTGAAGTGTTCTCTAAAAATGGTTAGGATTTCGGTTGTCAGCCAGTTGTTGTTTTTTTAATGTTTGTCAGCTATTCTTCGGAATGATCTGGCAGACAATTGGCCAAGTTGGCAATACTGGTTTCCAGGCAGCCAGACTCTGACGTGATGCAGGATCTTGATGGAAATGTTTCACCTGTTCCTGATGTTACTCCTTGCTACCCTTCTTTATTCAATGAGTTATTTATTCTAATGACTTTGTTATGTTCTATTTTGCTTCCCTTGGGACTTGATATTCTAAGGAAATATGAACTCACTAATTCATGTATTCATATGGTCCATTTCAGACTTCTGATAGTGTCTTTCATAGAAATATGTTTGTATGTTTATGTACCGCTCTTTATCAAGACATCCGAACTTAACAACTGCTTTCTACAGTTCATCGCGTGCAAATAGTGAGTTCAACATGCCAGTTTGGATCATTCCGTTTCGTTAGGTATGTGGGGCTACCATGCCAGTTTGGATCATTCCGTTTCGTTAGGTATGTGGGGCTACCATGCCAGTTTGGATCATTCCGTTTCGTTAGGTATGTGGGGCTACCATGCCAGTTTGGATATTCCGTTTTGTTAGGTATGTGGGGCTACCATGCCAGTTTGGATCATTCCGTTTCGTTAAGTATGTGGGGCTACCATGCCAGTTTGGATATTCCGTTTTGTTAGGTATGTGGGGCTACCATGCCAGTTTGGATCATTTCGTTTCGTTAGGTATGTGGGGCTACCATGCCAGTTTGGATATTCCGTTTTGTTAGGTATGTGGGGCTACCATGCCAGTTTGGATCATTCCGTTGTATTAGGTATGTGGGGCTACCATGGCACAATAGACCCGGCTTTGTGAAAGGTCGCTAGAGGCTCAACGAGAGAGCGTGCTTAAAAACAAAAGTTAACGGTTTTTAAAAAAAACAACCTTTTACCACAGTCGATGATCTTCACCGGGTTCATATTGTCAAACCCATTCTCAGGGGCGGACAATAGATAGGGTTATGTTTTTGTTATGTAGATACATATGCGCTTTATTACGATGAGAAAATTACACTTATGACGTCAATCTCTACATCCGAGAAACATAAATTGCTTCATGTTAGTTATAGATGGAGCCGCTGTGTCATGATGGACCAAGAATTCAGTATGTGTGCAGCAACAAACAATCACGTTTCATTTTAATGATGTACGTTTCATTTGCATTTTGTTAGTTTTCAAAATATCACTTTGGCTGCCTACATTAGAATTCTAGAAACCTATATGTGTGCATAATAACGTTGTAACTGCTAACCTATGTTTGCTACTGATCATGATACTCTGTAAGGAATTAGTTAGTTCCCTTTCCGACACGCAACAACCACTATGGCTTTAATACGAAGCTCTAATACGTAGCTTAAAGACGTAGCTTTCATTTGTAGTTTTAATAAGAAAGTTTAATTTGTAGATTTAATACGAAGGTTTAATATCTAGAATTAATACGTATCTTTAATGCGTAGCTTTAATACGTATGTTTAATGTGTAGCTTTAACACGTAGCTTAAACATGTAGCTTAAATATGTAGCGTTAATATATAGGGTTAATATACAACTTTAATATGTATCTTTAATAAGTAGTTTTGACATTCACAAGTGTTTATATATATATATATATATATATATATATATATATGGCTTGGCTTTGGCGTTGTTCGTTCTCAATCTCCCGCTATTAAACCCTGAAAAGGGCTTAAGTAGCAGAATGTCGTCCAGAGAACGGTATGCGTTGTGTCGTAGTTTACAGCTTGACTGCGATATGTGCACCTTTCGGTCCAACACATCCGACTTCAGAAAGCATTTTTTCAGTACCGGGTTAGCATTCCCTCTTCAATCCCTTCTCCTTAGCCAGTCTGCTCTGTTGAAGCCTGTTATCCAGGATCACCGTGTGGAGGTGTAGAAGGGTCTTGGCAGCTCTGGTTCACTGACCCTGACACTAGCAGTCAGCTATGGATCGCTGACCATTGCAGCTCATGCGCTGCTCAGCATCTTGATCCCTTATATATATATAATAGATGGTAACGTTTCATTAAAAGCAATTCACATCCTCTCCCCCTTCCCCACTCGCAATTATGTCACCACCTTTTCTAGGCGGGGAGTGATTTTGTGCAAACAAGTGACCCAGTGAGATATACGGGTTGGAACGTATGTTACTGGTAGGTCCAAAAGAGCCGGACAGGTCACTTGAAAGGGGTCAGACTAAGAATGGTATCAGTCCGGCAGGTGGTCCTCAAGATTCTAGGAAGACATACCACCAAGGAGCTGAATCTCGAGAACCTGGGAAATAGAATAACTAAGTACATTATCCTCTAACAGTATCCTCTAACAGAATCCTCTAACAGTATCCTCTAACAGTATCCTCTAACAGTATCCTCTAACAGTAAAGACAACCTGCTGTTGCAGGTTGGTTGAGGAGAATGAGACGCTACGAAAGTTGAACACATAAAAGCCAGCAGAAAGCGGATGCACTCGGCTAGAGAGCGCATGAGGTGCAACATATATCATGCAAAGTAAAATGATTCTATATATGGTGTTCTGTCTGTGAAGACCTGCCAGGTGGGAAGAGTGCCGGGCTCTACGCCTCGAATGAGCCTACCACAAGATACTGGTGGTCACGCTCATCTGGTTCAGAGAGCCAGGAAATATAAACAGGAGGAAAACATTTCGCGCTAGAACGGTATGTTAACAAGAGGACTTCAAATATTGCTCTGGAATGCAGAAGGCATATTTCACAAACAGCAGGCGCTACCAGCGAGATTTGTAGAATAGAAGATACATGTGACATGCATAAAAGAAACGCACATCAGCCCTAAACATAATATCTTTATCATTTGATATCTAACAAAGAGGGGAAGATGAAGAGCTGATTAGTAGCACAGAAAAAGCAAGACAAAGGATATTATTATTACTGGGAGATTTCAACTTTCCAGAAATACAATGGGATGTGGCAGAAGCACATGTAGAGTCAAAACCTTTTATTAAGTGCATAACTGACAATTTCTTGATTCAACATATAGAAGCAGCCACCAGAGGCAAAAAGACACTTGACTTAGTTTTTACTACAGAGGAAAATATGATTGAAAACGTTACTGTTGGGGAACTGTTTGGCTCAAGTGATCATCAAATCATCCGTTTGGGATCTTATAGCAGGGAAAGAAGTAAATATAAACAGAAGAACATACGACTACTCTAAGACAGATGTTAAGAAGATGAAAGCGAGCCACATAATTTGGAAAGATTTTGTCGGAGGCAAAGGCAAAGGCCGCCGTCCATCGTAGACGATGATGGCATAATTAATTTTGCTAGCGCTATTTTTAGCAAGGATTAACTGCACTACTTTTTATTTTCACTCTCTCGTCATGAGCCGCCCGACCTCAGTGGCAAGTCAAGGACAAGACGACTAGGGGGCGGCTACGAGATGCAGGGGACTCCGCATCAAGCACCCGTGAAAAAGACGGCGGAGTCCGAAGTCGAACTCACACCACTTGATCACGAGGCTGACGGCTCAACCACTTCACCACGGAGGAACAGATGTTAAACAAGAGTGGGAGAGTTTTAAAACAGTTCTAGAAAAGCTAAAAGAGGAATGTGTTCCATGTAGGGAGGTAAACCCCAAGTGTAAAAAGTGGATAGCTAGATGTGTAGTTAAATGTGAAAGAGCTAAAAATAAAGCATATAAAACAATATATAGAGGCAGGAAAATCAAAATAATCTTATTTTAAATATTTGGGCAAGCAGAACATAGCTTAGAAAGGGAATAAAACAGCAAATATTAACTAAAAAAAAACTTCCTCAGAGGTTTAAGGCTGATAGTAAAAGCTTCTTTTCTTATATTTTAAATAAATAAAGAACGAAAGACAAAGTTGGCATTCTCATAGACAGTACCAAAAAAATTATAAGTGAGAATAGGGAGGCAGCTAATCTACTCAGTCAGTACTTAGGCATAGTCTGCACAACAGAGGACTGCTCCACGATCCTAGAGCCTATACATATTTTTCAAAGGGACATGGATGAAGCGAGATTAAGATAAATTTGTATTACAGAAGAAATAGTTTTTTAAAAATTGGAGAGGTTGAAAGTGGATAAATTTCCAGATCAAGATGGTATCCATCTAAAATTGCTGTTTGAAATTAGAGACCAACAAGCAAAACCATTGGCTATATTATGTTCTCAATTACTTGCAAAAGGCATTGTTCAACGGGATTGGAAAGATGCAGGAGTGATCCCCTTTCTCAAAAAGGGCAAAAAATCAGATCCAGCAAATAATAGACCGGTTAGTTTAACGAGCATAGTCTGTAAATTGTTATAGTCAATCATCAAAGAAAACATTGTAATGCATTTAGACAAGTTTAATCTAATCATAAATAGTCTACATGGATTTACTACAGGGGCATCGTTCTTAAATAACTGTTATTATTCACGGAGGAGGTTACTAAAATGACATTTAAAGGGGAGCCAGTGTTTGTTATTTATCTTGATTTTGCAAAGGCCTTTGATAGAGTACCTCATCAAATATTATTTAGAAAGTTAAAATCACATGGAATAAGTGAGGAAGTAGCCAAATGGATTGAAAATTGGTTAATGTGAAGAAGGCAGAGGGTGGGCATAAATGAGGAGTACTCTGAGGGGTGAGAAGTAAGAAGTGGAGTGCCACATGGCTTGGTTCTGGAACCAATTTTGTTCTTGTTATAAATAAACGATTTGGACATTGATATGAGATCCAGGATTGCACGTGAGACGTGCATATATTACTGAACAGCACCAATGCCAGGCAGATAGAATCAAAAGACAGTGATATCAGATCCAGTACTGCAAAATTCGCTGATGACACAAAGCTATGCAGCAGTGTCTCATCTAAAGCAAAAAATGAAGTGGATATAATGAGGTCGGATTTAGAAAACATCCTAGTAAGGTCTGTAAGCTGGCAAATTGAGTATAAGGTAAATAAATGTACAGTCATCCACATGGGTAAATCCAATATGGAACACAACTACAGAATGGGATAGAACAATATTAGAAAGATAGAAAAGGAAAGGACCTCGGGTTTATAATAGATCATACCGGTAAGGTGAGTGAGCAAGTCCAGGTAGCAGTGAAAAAGGCAAATGCAATGGTAGGTATGATAAAAAGAAATATTAACTATAGGAGCAAGGAAGTGATATTCAAACTGTATTTTTTTAAATCAGAGAATGGTGAATGCATGAAATGTATTGCCACCGGAAGTAGTGGATGCAGGGACAATTAATTCATTTAAGAATAAATTGAATGCGCACAGCTTTTAGAGCAAGGTAATGTAAATGACATAGCTTGTATACAGACAGTCTTCCAAATCAGTATAAAGACGTTACGTTAATTTACGACACACCGACAGGACAGGCAGAGACACAAGGGAGTAATTCTCTCAATAAATGCGTAACAACAATGGGGAAGCTGAGTCCATCTGTACGGATAGATAGATATACACTGACAACCATCGGATCTGACTATTGAATATTTACAGCCCGGTTGACATAGCCGGCATTGAACATCGTTTAGTTCAGGCTGATCTTACATTTTTGAACATCGTCTAGTGCATGGTGTGGTTAGGTAAACTGAACATCGACTTATTCATTTGATACTCAGCATTCACTCATATCAATACCCATAATCCTGAAGTGGTAACGATAACAGCATATCCAACAACATTTGATTAACCCACGATAGATCAATTGGCAGAGACGAGGACTCTAATAGACAATTTAGATATCCTATCAAAATGCCTTCTTTTATTAGTCCTAGAGTTTCTCTCTCTCTCTCTCTCTCTCTCTCTCTCTCTCTTTCTCTCTCCCTATCTCTCTCTCTGCCTCTCTCTCATTATATATATTGTATATATATTTCTTTGTATGTATGAATGTATGTAATGTACGTATGTATGTATGTGTATGTGTGTGTGTGTATGTTTATGTATGTATGATGTCTGTGAATGTATGTATATATAATTTATGTGTGTGCATATATATAGGATCAACAAAGGTTGCCAGCCAATACGCTTTGATGTATCAGCAATACCTACTGAATGCAACATCAAAGTCGAAAACAAATTTGAGGCTTTGCTTGCGGTACAGGAAGAGATGACATCTGAGGAGTTGACATCGTACGCAAGGGATATTTTGATCTCGACAGCGAAAGAAATGATTCCCAAGATGTCGCACAAGACACAGAGCTATATAACAGAGGAAACACAGAAACTCATTGCAGAAAGGCAACAATTAAAACAAATGGGAAGTAAGGAGACCAACACAGCATATAAAGACTGCGCAGGAAAAGTTAGAAAAGAAATAAGAAAAGATAAAAGAAGATACATAGTAGAAACGTGTAAGGATATAGACAACATACAGCAACAAGGCAGAGATAGAGATGCATTTAAAGGAATAAGAACACTGGTAAAGGAGTTCTTTCCGGTTCCACATGTCCTAAATGACAAAGAGGATAACACATTAACAGAAACCAAAGACATACTGAACAGATGGAGAGAGTACTGCAGAACCATGTATGGAGATAGCACAAAGCGCTCAATTACAATCCTACCAAAGGATGAGAAATAACCTGAACCAACATTGGAAGAAGTACGCTCTGCAATTAAAAGCCTGAAAAAGGGAAATTCCCCAGGATGCTATGATAACCCACCAGAGCTAATACAAGCAGGAGGGGAGGCATGTGCTCGAGTCTATCACAAGCTGTGTGAACAGATATGGCACAATGCAGAGTGGCCAGAAGCATGGAACAAATTAATTTACATTCCCCTTCATAAAAAAGGCAACCTGAAGCTGTGCACGAACTACCGAACTCTCGCGCTGATCAGCCAAGCTAGCAAGATACTCTTGCGAATCCTATTAAAAAGGATAGAGAAAAGGATTGAATCTGAAATTCACGTAGTCCAGGCAGGTTTTAGGAAAGACAGAGGGACGTGGGACCACATATTCAATTTAAGGAATATATATGAAAAATGTAGAGAGTTTAATGTAGACATGTACACATGTTTCATTGATTACACAAAGGCCTTCGACACGGTAAAACATCAAAATCTGTGGAGAACCATGAAGGAAATGGAGTTTCCTTTGCATAAAGTCCATCTCATTGAAACATTATACCAAGATCAACAAGCCGCTGTCCCGGTGTCTGGGCAAACATCCGATTGGTTTGCAGTACAAAAGGGAGTCCGACAGGGATGTATCCTCTCACCTTATCTGTACAACATATATGCGGAATGTATAATGAGAAATGTTCGAGAAGATGTGAACATTGAAAGTTTCGACCCATTTACGATTGGGGGGTACGAGATTCCAGAGTGGGTGGTGAGGAAATAGATCAGGTCACACATGTTGAATATCTGGGCTCCAGAATTGACAAAAATGGCGACTGCTCGAAAGAAATCAGAAGAAGACTAGCTATAGCAATGCAGAGACTGAACAGTCTGAAGATAGTATGGCAGGGCACCAACAAAATGATAAAAGTAAAAGTCTTAAGAGCCTATGTTTTTCCTGTGGCAGCTTATGGATGTGAATCATGGACGATTACCAAAACTTCTAGACATAGAATCGAATCCTACGAGTCAAAATGTTACAGAAAGGTCCTCAAAATACCCTGGACAGAGAAAAAAACAAATGCAGACATTCGGCAAGAGTTGAGCATAGAAGAGAACTGGTTTATCAATTTCATTTTGGCTAGAAAATGCAAATACTTTGGTCACATCAAGAGACACAACGGTCTTGAGAGAACGGTGATGGAAGGTATGGTGCCAGGCAAAAGAGGAAGGGGTAAACCAAGAAGACAATGGCACGAAGATGTCCAGGAGTGCCTGAGTATGACTATGGCGGAGGCTGGTGTTTTGGCAAGGGAACGAGTTTCTTTCAGACTGTGATGGGAGCGACGTTCTACAAAGGACATGCTACATGATGATGATGTGTATATATATATATATATATATATATATATATATATATATATATATATATATATATATAACATCATACAGTAATAATAATTCTCACCATTTATCACAGTACAAAAATTTCAGTTTTTGATTTATTTCCGTCATTATTGACTTGCTGCTGCTACTAAGTACATAAAATCAATGAAAAATACAGGCAACTATTACTAAAATATTTCTGCCACGCCAGGATAGACATTCGCTATTCTGTGGGTCTTGTAATTATGTCCACTTGTAGAGTACAGATTCTAGTTGTTTGAGAAGTATACATCTTAGCCAGCAACACCTTCCTCTTTGAATCCCTTTGACAGATTCATATTTCCCTTTCGCCGTTTCTCTCATAACTGGCCTATTTTACTGTGTAAAAACAATGTGTAATTGCGTCCTTCTGACGTTTTGGGACATTATCAAACATTAGTGATAAATACCTCATTAACTACGAGAATACTACAAGTAAATGCTGGTACTTCTATACACGTTCATAAAAATGTATTCACGTGTTTATTTGCATGTTCTGGTAAACGTCATTGTAGGAAAAGATTATTTCACCATTTTGAAGTGAGTTTTTTACTAACCAGATTAAAGAAATTTGAACGAGTATCAGAAATCCAAGCTGCGATACGTCGCTCATTTTGGTTTCATAGTCTCTTCACTCATTGAACTGAATTGGCTGAAATGCAAAGCATATGAAAATGGTTTAATGGGTGGGTAACCTGGCATGAGGTGGAGGTTGAAATGGTTCGGTTATATTTAGCTCCCCGCATTCTACATCTAACAGAACGTAAAACTGGCACCAGGGCGCCAGATGTTCCCGTGGGAGTCTTGGATCTTTGAGCAATTCTTCCTAGTATTGATGTTTTCTGGAATCCAAATTGCCAGCATCCATCACTGCCCTGCTTACTACAATAATTGCGAAGGCTTCGGCGTTGAAGCGGGTTTTCTATCATTTGAACTTTCACCTTTAGCAGCCAAATTCTTCCATCTCACAGACGCAACGACGTCGGTGCTGTTTTCAACATCTCTCAGTCGCCCTCTGTTTCTTCAATAGAGGAACTTACATAAAGAGAAACTATCGCCCGTTCATTTCAGGGTGCGTTGAGAATGAGAAATGCTTTTGCAGGTCGATGTGCTAGCAGGGAAGTGGGAGTGATTGCCGCTGTGTTGTTAAACACTGTAGGAAGGAATGTGGCATTTCGTCGGTATGATATGCTGTGAAAAGTCTACTTAGACGTTAGATCTAAAGTGGTATGAAACCTAAAACATGGCTTTTTAACTTGTTAATACCATGTACCTCTTTGGAAGACTGGTTAGGCCTTACGGCCATGCCACAGATTAACTTTTTCACAATACATAGAACGTCATATTTTAGATTACAGAGAATTTGACTCAACACGCCAACACTATAAAATGACTGACAGACTGAGAGCACTTTCGTTGGGTCTAATAGGGAACATGTGCTGGTATTAGACCCACGGAAGACAGGTCAGTTTTACCCTCTTAATGAAAGAGCGTCTGCTACGGTAATCCTGCTTAATCCTACATAAACTGCAGGTTTCAGACACTTGGTCATGTCTGACATATAAAAAAGCCCTCTATTGATTCGTTGGGTCTAATAGTGAACGGGTGCTGGTATTAGACCATCGGAAGACAGGTCAGTCTTACCCTACAAATGACAGGGCGTTGCTACGGTAATCTTGCTCAATTCGAGAGGAGTCGCAGACATTTATCCACGTACTAGGCCCATAAGCCAATGGCGCGAGGCTACCATGTGAGGGATTACGGCCGAACGCCTCTAAGCCGGAATCCCGCGCTAAATCTCCGCACCACGGTGATGGGAGGCTACGATATGGTTGGGACCTGGGGTTCGCGTCTTAGTCCGACCTGGTCGAGCCGCAGAAAGAGATCTCTGCCGTCCGCCGATCAAAGTGGGCGGGAAGCTGCGCGATACTCACACCATACGGCGATGAGGTATGAAACCACTAGTAAAAGACTTAGTTCTCGGTCGGGGTGTCTTAAGCAGTAGATCAGCTACCTCACTGCGAACTGCTGAGACTCAACCCTTGACAATGAGAAATGTCCGCACACCAGGCGAACAACATCTCCGTGCCATGACCAGGCTTGTCCCCTGGTCAAATGCACTCTTTCGAGAGGAATCACAGGTCGCTGACATTTGGTCCACGTGCTTGGCTGATAAGCCAATGGAGCGAAGCTACCATCTGAGGGACTACGGCCGAACGCCTCTAAGCCAGAATCCCGCCCTAAATCTCAGCACCGCTGTGATGGGAGGCTTCGACATGGCTGGGGCTTGCGTCTCAGCCCGGCCCGGTCGAGCCTCAGAAATGCACCTGGATAAATGCACTCCTGCCTTGCTCTTTATCTCTGTCTGCTATCAGTCATCCCAATGGACGCAGAAGAGATGCAGTCCAGCGGACATTGCACCTCCTGCCCTATTGTGACAACCTCCCGGGTGGCGGGGAATGCTAGGCGTACCATCACTGCAGATGAGCCGAGAAAATTAAGGGAGCAAAGAGATACCTCACTCACATGCATATGCTACGTTTCTGGCAGGATGTGACGATCCTGGGACACAGTCACACTGGACTGCCTCTCTTTCGGGATAGTACAAACTAGTACATAGTCGATCATATCATTGCCAAACCCTATAGGCACGAGTAGGGAAGACTCGATAGTCCTGCAAGACAACTTCCTAAGAGAGACAACTCTGACCAAAAACAACTTCTGCATTGCAGTTAGGCTGGGGACAGCCAAAGGCTAAGGAGGGCAACCCTACAGAAACGCCTGTTGAAATCGGATGCACTGAGCCACAGGCTTAACAAAATAAAACGTGCAACGTAAATATCGCTGTAAACAGCGTACGATGAAGAAGAAGAAGAAGATTTCAGAGAGATACGATTATACTCTAATACAGTTACTGGATTATTCCTCTAAACTTAGATAGTCTGTAAAACACACACACACACACACACACACATATACAATAGAGAGAGACAGGGAGGGATGGATCGTGCGAATGAGAATATAGTTTTTTACTAAATTACCTTTTTCTTTCAACCTGATATCTCTATATGATCTCTATTAATCTAGCTTGAAACAATCAGCGTGGTGTATGTACTTATATTAAGAGTAAGGTATCCCATAATTTTCTGTCACAAATTGGCCAAACCACAACATTTTGAATTTTTGTTTAGTTAAAATATGATGGATTTGCTTTGATAAATAAGTTCACGTACTCCCAAATGAATGTTCACGGAACCAAGTGCTGAGGTGCACGTGCTGTGAAATGTCAGGTGGTTAGACGCTCATCTATTGTGTAAGACCAAGGGGTCAAAGGTTCATATATTGTGTAAGATCAAAAGGTCAGAGATTAACATGTTGTGTAAAATCAATGGGTCAACGGTTAATATGTCGTGTAAGATCAAGAGGTCAAAGGCTCATTTGGTGTGTACGGTTAAGAGTTTTGAGTAGCTCATTTTGTATACGTTTAAAAGGTCATAGGTGTATATACTGTGTAAGGTCAGAAGTTAATATGTTTTATACGATCAAGAGGTCAGATGTTCATATGGTGTGTGATGTGAAGAGGTTAGATTTCATCTGTTGTGTGATGTGTAGAGGTTAGATTTCATCTGTTGTGTGATGTGTAGAGGTTAAATGTGCGAATGTTGTGTAAGACACAATGTTAGGTTAGAAGCGTTTGTGTTGCAAGAGGTAGGACATTAGAAAGAAATTCTATGTACTAAATCATGGATCAGATTGGCCAATGCTCAATGCCGGGCTTAGCATGTTCATACATTAAATATAATTTTCCAGCTAGACTGTAAGAAAGACAAACAAAACACGTAGGACACTCACAAAGACAAGATGACATTGTGACACAGATACAGACGTAGAACAAAAAGCAACCTAAGCTATGAAAGAGGAACTGACTTGGCGACATAATTTTGAAAACAAGATAATGGAAACAACCGTAAAAAATAAGTTTGTAGGAATATCTAGTATTACAGTAATATAGACTAGGTTATAGAAACGTCCAGCAAAGCAAATATTTAGTGGGAAGCAATTGTATATTTCTTCTCTGATTTAGGGAAGGAAAAGGGGGGGGGGGGTCTGAGAGTGTTAGGAGACGGTCGCTTGAATCATCGTATATTTCTTCTTTGTGTGAAACCATCAGATGTCTTTTCTTTGCTAACCCGTCGATTATGTCTTCTCTTTGTGAACCCATATGATATGACTTCTCTTTGTTAACCCATCTGATATGTCTTCTAGTTGGGAAACCATCGTATACTTCTTCACTTCTTTTCGCTCCATTCAAATGATGAGGCGGACACCTGAGTTGACTCTCTGTATGAAAGTACATCTGGATACTCATAGAGCGGTTGTTTCTGAAGTAATTCATTATTAGGTTTGCAACAACAACTAACATCATTGCGGCCTGGAATTCCATTTTCGGGGAGATTGAAAGAACTGAAGAATAAATACCTCTTGTCCCTGAAGTTGTCAAACAATGTACAGATCATATTCTTATTTCATTCCAAAAGAAAAACAAAAACACATGACTTACCGGGATTTGAACCGATTTCCATGGTCAAGACACCAACATACCAACCTCTCGACCATACGTTTCCGAAGTGGCTGATCATATACCAATCTCTTATTATCTACAATTTATGACATTCATGGGAGGTTACAGTGGCTCTACTTTCCCTCCCTCGAAATCTTACGTGTTACCGATTGTTTAAATGGTTTAAGAATTGAAATAAAAGACAAATGTAACGTGTATTTACACACAAAAGACTGAAATGAAGAATACCATTTTGAAACAGTAAATATTGCAAACGTTATGTCAATACATGTGGTCATAAATGTTGACAATATTCCAGTATTTTGTATTTTCAAATGTGCGTCTTTTTTTTTATATTTAGGAGAGCGACCGTGAAAAATGGAGAATAATGATCGACTCGCCAAGATGGCGTAACTCTCAATTATTGCTACGTTAACGATAGTGCATGTTAGGACTATTTACTTGTATTTGTGCAAGGTAACTCTTATACATGTGACCTTAGCAAGATACATTGTGACTTTAGCAAGATATACATGTAAAGTAAAGAGCATTTTTTTCCGATCTCAGAAAATATGCCAGCTATTCAGTGTCTTTTATTGTTTCTGTTTTATATTATGTGTCTCTTCTTACTTACTCATACAGTGACTACATTTCTTACATTTTTAGCGTATCGTGTGGTTTGTGCTGCTTTCGTTTTTATAAATTTCTTGATAGAACCCACAATTGATCAAAACGTTCGCTACTCGTCATTTTAAATTGTTCTTTTGTAAAAATGGATTTAATCCTTTTGAATTTCTCAATTGCTAGTGATTTCATTTCTACTATTCAGTTTGCCTAGTTCTTTACAAAAGTCAGTTTTCAAATTTTGACACTGTTGCTGTACAGTTAAACCGTTACAAATTGTTTCGTTTCTCAATCTCTGCTGTCATATAGTTGGTAGCTTACGTTATGAATTAATTGTGCTGAAATATTAGAAAAAGTTGTGCCATCCAGTTAGTAATTCTTTCATCATAATTTCCACGTTATCAACAGCTGGGGGTGGGGGGGGGGGATGAAATGATCACATTTCTTGCATTCAAAACAGAGGGAAACTTAACTTTCTATCCCTCTATCTTTTCAGCCTGATATTCTCGCGGAAACAGACAGTCACGCGAAGAGACAATCATCTCTACTCTCATCACGCCCACATACTCCCAGGCACTAAGAACTCCCACGTGCATGACAATAAATCAATTGATTTTAAAAGAGAAGCGCAACGTAATAAATCAATTAGAGAGACAAATCACTTAGACAGTCATATAAATCACGTAGAGAGTTGAACAAATCACTTGGAGAGTCAGACAAATCACTTTGAAAGGGAGACAAATCACTTGAAGAGAATTATACGAATCACTTAGAGCGTTAGACAAATCACTTACAGAATTAGACAAATCACTTGAAGAGAGTTAGACAAAACATTTAGAGAGTTAGACAAATCACTTAGAAGATCAGACAAATCACTTAGAGAGACTAATCAGAGAGAGTGAAATACAATGACAATAATTTCGCAGATAATCAGACAACACCAGATAATGAAACACGAATAAAAATGATCTAAGTGTGACACTAGTCAAGGTAATGAAACCCTAAGAAACTCGATCGCTTAGACAAGCATAGGCAAGTAAGATGGCAAATGGTGGACCGAACTCATTCTAGGTCTGACATAGGCTTCTTGTAGGAGGTCATTGGTGAACCGAGCACATACACGCTTTGACATTGACTACTTGTAGGAAGTAATTAGTAGACCGAACTCATACAATGTCTGACACTGGCTACTTGTAGGAAGTCATTAGTAAACCGAACTCATACAAGGTCCAACATTGGCTACTTGTAGGAGGTCATTGGTGAACCGAGGACATACAAGGTCTGACATTGACTACTTGTAGGTCATTGGTAGACTGAGCTCATACAAGGTCTGACAGTTGCTACTTGTAGGTCATTGGTGGACTGAGCTCATAAAAGGTCTTACATTGGCTTCTTGTAGGAGGTCATTGGTGAACCGAGGACATACAAGGTCTGACATTGACTACTTGTAGGTCATTGGTGGACTGAGCTCATACAAGGTCTGACATTGGCCTCTTGTAGGAGAGCAACTGAATTAGTTGTACTATGCTCTGACCAAACAGAAGAACATACCGATGGTGATTATCGATCCACTGCGAGTGTTTCGATTGAGTTGTTTATTTGTTTTGTTTTACAAAAAGTTGGAGTTTTGGTCATGTGACATTTATGGATGATAGAAAGCGTAAAACAAGGAATATAGGGACATGGTAGTCTATGACATCTGAGATACGTTGGATAATAAACGTTATAAACAACGTAGCAAGTGCATGGAAGCCAAAGGAGAAGGTTGAAAGGAGATCTAGAATCGTACTTTCATCACACAATATGTCGTTAAGATATCTGCAATTTACGCGGCGTCACAACATAGAATTGTATAAATTGAATGTCAATGTATTCAGTGCGAAATGTGAGGCGCACAGTAATACCTGCCCCAGGATCACCCATACACACTCGCTAAAGCAAAGAATAAGCATAAATCCACCCATCCCTCCCCCCAACCTCCCTGTCCGCTCTACACACACACACACACACACACACACACACAACAAACCAGCTGTTGGTAACATCCCAACACAGACCTTGACAACGTTAATTAGTGCGAGATTACGTATTGTCTCAAATGCAACCAGGTGCATTACCGTACTAACCTTCTTCGTACAAGATCATCATCTCATTAAGTGTGTCATTTGGATCCATATTTAATGAGCAGTATTGGATTACGTAATTCTCTAGGATTGGCTCCCGTTGTATCTTCGTTGGCCGACAAGTGCCAAATATGTTATCAGTTATTGTAGACCACTCTGCCAACTAACTTCTCACAACTAATGTGTACTATATTGTGTTATTATGACGTCATTGTGAAACGAGTAGTCTCAATACGACATTTGAGACGTCACTTACAGTCAGCTACGCTAATTCCATTGAACCTTTCATAATGTGTAAACCAATCATCTTGTTACCTCAAAATGTATACACAGCTTCTTCCCTAGGGTCACCATTTATGAAACACTGAAATTAATAATAATTTGTTTTGGTAAATTGCATCTTCAACTAAATTTTATTTTTTTACAAAGACATGGGTTGAGTGTGGGGTAGTGTGGGGGTGGGCTGATATGTGAGGCATGTGAATGGTGCAGGAAGGGTTAGATCCTTTAATTGTTAAACTGCTTTGCTTTCTTTCATTTTGTAGAATTCAATTGACGGACAGATCCTCAGCACGGATATTGCTAGTACTTTATGCTCAGGAAACTATCGGAGGATAACTAAATTTTGCAAACTTGACGTTTGGTATGTTCTGTTTACATCAGAAGTGATGTCATTGTACGTTACGTACGCATATTCACTTGGTGCAGTTAGGTGCTATTTCATTTGAACACGCCTTGTAGTAAAATACAGTTACTGACGCAGATGTGTTTCACAGCTAGAACAAAAGCTGTAAATAAAGTTTAAGAGTTTTAGTGGCAAACAGCATACAGAGGCAATTAGGCCTGAAAACGCAGACAGGAACAGGGGCAATAAAAGACCTTGAAGTAAGAGCGTTAAGAAGCCAATGAACTGAAACATCTCCTCGACAGGGAAACTTTGACGATTATCTTGCCTACTGCAGCATTGTTCTGAAAAGGTGTTATTGTATTACTTTAAATATATCTTCATTTCTTGTGTAGAATCAAGTCAGTGCAGATATTGAGACGCAAACAGAATCACAACAAGAGATATGTGTATCAATATGTCTATCAATTTCAATTACATACAAATCGTATAAATGCACACAAATATAACATCGACAAAAAAGAAGAATAAATAGAAACAAATTTGAATTCTGAAAAAATTATGATGAAAATATATTTCTCAGGAGAAGCAGGCGAGTTTCCTTGTTTCGAGCAGCATGTTCGCTCAAGTGTCGGGCTTTTAAATGAACTGCAACGTTATGTAAACTGACAGCGCATAGCCGAAAACATGTGTTCTTATGGGCACGGATATTTGGGCTATATTTTGAACACAATCAGGGCTGTCTCCCTGCGAGAGTATATCGATCTCTCGTTCTGGCCTTCACGCTCACTCATCTCTTTCCCCGTCTTTGTTATTCTATTCTCTGTCTTCACTTTGTTCCTGCAACGCAATCGATGGCAGAAGCTTAACAGCCCGAATCGTGAGGGCATTAGAAGGAGAAAAGGGCAAAATTTGCTTCGGGAAGACAATGCTTATTGTGATTTCTGTGTAGAATCTAGAAATCCTTTAAAAATGACAGTATATCCTCTATGTATCCGCGACGTATCTGGCATACATAAGCCTTAAAATGATACGGAATTAAGAACAAGGAAAACAAGGGGCAGGTCTTGGTGTTGGTAACGGGAAGCATACGTTTTAAAACTTACTATTATTGTGCCTGTATGTAATGACCACAAAGTGAGAATACTGGGGATAAAAAATAAAGACAAAGGTAGTCTTATAGCAAAGACTGCCGTCTGAAACGAGGTGTTAGAGACTATATTGTACCATGTCTCCACTTGATTGAGAAGAAGTGGTGATCGGTTCTTTTCCTCGGTGAAAATTGACTTTTTAACGGTAATTCGGACATCCATTTACAGCTGAATGGAATTATAGTTTCCTAACGAGAAACGTAACGATGTGATGGAATGAAAGAGTGAAGGCTGCAGTCAAAGACGAGAAAATGATTGTTAATAAATAGCGGCGATCTCAAAAACGAGAAGACGAAACTTCTTATAAGGACGTAAGAGACGTAAAGCCAAAATAGTTATACGACAGGAGAACAACATGCTTGGCACAAATATGGTGAAGTACTGAGTGAGAAATAGTTCGCACTCTGAGGTTAACAGATGAAAAATATAGTCCTTATACAGTAGTCAATGATAAAGTGGGGCAACCACTCTATGAACTCGAGAGGACAAGAGAGAGATGGGAGGAGTATTTTACCGACTTACTTGTACCAGGAACACAAGCAGATGACGGTATAGAATCTGTGCAACATCATTGTTTGGTACATATTCCAAAAAATATTGAGCATAACGACAGATTGATACTCGAGCAAGAAGTCAGAGAGACAAATAGAAGAAGGTCTAACTACAAGGCCCCAGGTGTAGACAACATATCAGCAAATGCCAAAATATCTTGTCACAATGTAGGGGTAAAATGGTTTACATAGATCTTTAATCAGGCGTGGATTGAAGGGAAGATACCTGGTGATCGGCAAATAGCCGTGGTGATACCTAATTAGAAAAACAAGGCAAGCAAGAAAGTTTGCAGCTCTTATAGGGACATATCCCTCATTAGCCACATTGGAAACATTTTCGTGAGGGTCCATGAGCAACGAGTTGGAGCTATTGTGTATCCGCTACTCAGTACTTCACAGTCAGGCTTCCGGAAAAGCAGAGGATGTATGGATCCTATATTTGCGCTCAGACAGTTCAGTGATAAAAACTATAGAATACAATTAGAAACTCCACGTGGCTTTTGTTGATAAAGAAAAGGCATTTGGTTGAGTAAACCTATGTAGGCTATAGGAGGGAGCGGGGGGCATGGAGGAATACGTTTTGGAGGGTCAACTACTGGATGACATTCGTGCCTTGTAGGTAAACAGCGGAGGTGCAGTACGAACAAGTGCAGGTATGACAAATTGGTTTCCAGTGCTGAGCAGTGTACGACAGTGGTGTGTTCTTTCTCCACTTTTTTGTTAATAAATTACATGGATAACAAAACACAGTTGACTAATCCTCATGGAGAGTTCCTCGATCAACTGTTGTTTGTTGATGATCAGGTCATTTTTTTTTACCAAAATGGAGAAGCCCTACAACATGACGTGAGCTACATCCATTTCGCTTGTAACGAATATGACATGGAGATCAACACATGCAAGGCAGAGACTATGCTAATTTCATGTGAACAATTGCAAAGAAGTTTCCACATCAGTGACATTTAGTACCAAGCAAATGCGAGAGTTCAAATCACTGAGGATGACAGAGCGGAGAAAGAGACTGCACATAGAATTCAGAAGGCGAACAGTGTCCACTATCAAATTGCACTGATTTTAAAACACCCTATAGTGCTCAACTAAGAGGAGGTGAAACGGAGCCACAGGGGTACATGGCGCCAAAGCCAGGGAAGCCCTGAAAATACCGTTCGTGGTACCCAAACATAACTTGAGAACCCTGTCCGAGAGGTTCATTTCAATGAACGGGGCATGGTCCTCAACTCTCAAACAATGCAAGTTGGGGCTGGCCGACCAAAATAGGTCGCGTTCCCACGGTTTGAACTGGGAATCCCCGTCAACAAGCGGTCAGCCAGTAGTTTGGAAAATAAGGCAGCCTTTCTTTGGGACACGCGAGTTAAAATAAAGTTTGTGGTAAATGAACTCAAAAAAGGAGACATCATAGACTAAAGCGGGAGAAGCTTAGCATATAAGCTGGGGGGGGGGGGAGACAGAATAGAGGACAGATCAGAAGCAGCAGACGAGGGTGGCCATTGGGCAGTATAGTGAGTAGCACGTTAGTCAAGAACAAGTAGCTAGATAAAACTACAGAACTTAGCCAGTGAGTGACAATAGTAGAGTCATAGAGTTAGAAGCCACCTAAGCAGACCAACACGGAAAGGCAACGAGAGAACACACACATATAAGAATATGTCTTTGTGGGATGTTTTGTTTGAGACGTCGTCGCTAACATCTTGCTCGAGTGACCTGACTTCATTCTCATCAGACGGAGACGTATTGCTGCAATACGAAGCTGTCGTCCTAGACGACCGTAGTGATTTGTGGGTTTCCTCGTCCTGACAACCACAGTAACACAACCACTGTCGTCTGTCATAGACACGAGCACAGCTGCAGACAGAGCACATATGCAGTCACCGATACTGCCTGATGTAGAGACGATGCAAGATGTCCAGCAGACATCAATTTTTGTGTAAGCTGAGAGGACAGGTAGACGAGGACTGAGAAATTGTAGATAGACATCCTTTATATCAATGCAGAGATAGACAGTGAATAGAACAATTGCTAGATTCCGACCACGTGATGAGAACCCTGGGTAAAGTTTAGTACTAGAGTAAGACCTGTGCTACTTGCACGAACCTTTAGAAATAATCATAGCCAGATAGAGAAGTGATGATAACCAACCTTTTGAGAGACATTAGAAATCCTTTATAACTGATGCACAATATGATATGTTCAACGAGCCTAGTGATTTGATTTGATGTGCACATTGTTTTACTTGTTAAATACACATGCTTTGTTTTACTTGTGTTAAAAGAATTGTTAGTTGTTAAATTTAGAGTGTGTTAAGGAGCGATAGTGGTAATGAAGATAGAATAGAGAATACGTTAACCCTGCTACATATTATATTAAATGATATCGTGACCTAGGATATAAAATTATCGTTAGGACTGCTACAGAGACTATATATATATATATATATATATATATATATATATATATATATGTCTGAAAACGCATTATCTTGCAAACAGAAAGACATATCAATTTGAAATTTTCATTTAATTTTCTATGGACGATTCATATATAGATCACTCCAGCTTGTTTGAGAATGCTTTCTTAGCTCCTTTACGAGTTATGGGTAAAGAATTGTGTATATTGTATACCGCAAATGAAAAAATGTGTGACCCAATTCGCTTGGCACCTGTGAGCTTTAAATTCAATGCAACATTCTTAATGTTTTACTGACACGATTTATAGAGCGTATGGTCGAATGGTTTCAATGCCTGACTGCTAACAAAGAAAAAATCGGATTGAATCCGATGTCGTACATTATTTAAAATTGAAACTGCCATTTTAATTTACTACTGAAAAATGCGTACTAAACAACTTTTTTTCGCTGCAAACAAAATAATTTTTAGTTGGGATGGAATGAGTTAAATTCTTGGAATGACACATTTGTTTCCGTGGTGGATGAAGGGACATAGTGATAAACGGTACTCGTGATAAAAGGAGATGAAGGTTTATGACCACCGTTGCCAACCAGCAGGGCACATGGTGATGATGTTGACTTGAGCAGGCGGGAAAATTGTTTGCGTAATTGAGGTCATAATATTGACTGATACAAAAGGGAAACTGTTTTCATTCCAAGAATTCCGTTTTTTTCCATCCGACTGAAAATGATGTTACTTTTCGGACAGTCGTGAGTGTGTATTTATGTGTGTGTGTGTGTGTGTATGTGTGTCTGTGTGTGTATGTATATGTGTAAAGAAACTGCAGGGAAGATATACAAACATACAAATATATATATATAAAGGCGTTCAAATCAAACCGGGACTTTTTGTGTTAGTTCTGCATGAATGGTTTATAGCTGGCTAGAACAACTATCATCAGTTAAGGGTGCTTGTGTTCTGTTATTGCTAGATGACATATTTGCAATGGGTCAGTCCCGAAACAGATAATTAAAAATGGCGCACAGCACTGTTAGTGCTTGCATTCAAAAGCGTATTGCGATTAAATTTTTTGTGAAAGCAGGCATGAAACCTGCATAAATTTACAGAAGACTGTAATAACAAAGCGGTGATGAGACACTCGGCCCCAGTAAGACATATGACTGGTGTAAGCGTTTTAGAGAAGGCCTTACATCCATAATTGATGATCTAGTTTTAGGTGGATTTGAAACCACCATTGTTATTCCTGTGAATATCCAGATTGTTGAACACCTTATCCTGGAAAATCGACGCATAACCTGTCATGAAATTGCGCAGGAGGCAATTCTTTCTCGGAACGGCGAGCACTGTTATTCATGAAAATTTGCATTTTCTGAAGGTTAGTGCACGTTGTACTTTATCAAAAAGGACGTCTTGCTCCTGCAAGATAACGCTTGATTTCACACGGCTCACTGCACTATGTGCCATCTGCATCAACTCGACTGGGAGGTATTGACGCATGCACTTTACAGCCAGACCTCGCTTCAATCGATTTCCACCTGTTTGGACCCCTAAAAGAATTCCTGGGAAGTCAGAATTTCAGCAATGAAAAACGAAGTGAAACAGACTGTCCTGTATTGGTTCAGATATACTGACAAATCTTTCTACGTTGACGCTTTCCATGCATTACTTAAACGCTGGAATAAATGCATACACGTTGCGGGAGTACATGTTGAAAAATAAATGGCGTTTTGACTACTTGGAAAACATCTTTTTTTCTTTACAAAAAAAAAAGTTTGACTTGAACGAACGCCGTATATATATATATATCTTGATATCTTCTTGATTTTGATCATGGTGACACCGTTCTTCCGTGTAGCTGCGGATCCAAAATACGTCTCCAGCAGACTCAATTTGGGCCACGTAAGTCCAGTGAGTGTAAGTACTTCTTCAGAAACGTCTCGGATGTTGTTGTGGACAGCAAGGGAGTCTGATCAACACATTAGAGGTCTTCCCTGAGGTCTCTTTATGCCTCGAGATTGCTGTAACTGTGCTCCATCGACCAGCGCTCCGTCGGAACATGACACCTGCCCTTTAATCTTTTGCTTTGCGTAGATTACCGCATCATTCATCAAGTGCAGTCATCGAATGTCAGCATTGTGGAGCTTTTGCATACGCCGGTTCTAGCGAGTGATTCCGACAATATGTCTGTAAAGAGAGACCTGGGTGACTCTCACTTCGTCCTGTAGTGATTGAATGAGTGTCCATGTCTCAACACCGTAACACATCGCCAGGACTATAATGGAATTGAAGAGAAAAGCGAAGGTTCTGGTCTTGGCAACCGTTCAGGACAGTGTTTATGGACGAGAAGGTTGTCTGGTCCGTTGATCAACATCTTGTAAGTTCAAGTTCCAGATTGTTCTGCATGTTGAGCAGGCGCCCAAGATAAATTTACTTGTCGATATCCTCTAATATCACCCGCCAAGAAATAATGGATCACAATTGGCGAAACGATTGCGCAACACTTTGGTCTTCAAAATATTTATCTCCAGTCTCGCTTTCCTACCCTCACGATCGAGATGCTGCATCATTTGGTAGGCTTCTGTGACTGACTATGTGATGAGCACTGTGTCGTGGCCAAATCGAAGGCGACTAAGGCATCTGTTGTCGATAAGGATCTCTAAGGTGTCTCAGTTGCACAGGCTGATGACTGATTCCCAAACATGCGGGGAAGACGTTCAGTGAGATATGATCTCCATGGCGAACACTCTTCTAGACTGGTACCCTTATCGGACGTTTGAAGAGACGAAATGATGTAGTGTAGTTCGTATATCTGTTGGCAAGAATTGTGATGTTACCAGGATTGACACCGTGTTCCAACCGTGAACGCCAGGCTCAATGTGGTTCTTCAGAATCGAAAGCTATCTTGCAGTCGATGAAGTAAAATATCAAGGGTGTCTGGAACTCTTGTGCTGCTTTAATAAGGCGAAAGCAGATTAAAATGTCGTCCATTGTGCTGTACAAACGCCAAAGTCCGCGTGTTCTACTAATTTTTCTCCGAATGAAGATCGCATATAAAACGCTGGGCTATGGCTGGAGGTCCTCCGCAGTGATGCCATCTTCAGCTGGTGATTTTTCAGTTGACAATTCCTCGATGGCATGGCGAATTTCTGAGAGCAGAGCAGGACGTCACGAAGAATATGGTAAGTGGATGGGGGGGGGGGGGGGGGGGGCTGAAGGTGTTTCTGACGATCTGAACAGGTCGCTATACTGAACTTTCATGATCGACTTCATGCCCACCTTCGACGCGGTGAGAGACTCAATGATAACTTTCAGATAAGGAATGATTTGACGGTGCCCGACGAGGTTTGGAGTAGCTAATTTGATGCAAGTCGATATTCTGCAGCTACCATGAAACGTTTGCGAGCGAATGTCTCATGATCTTCTTAAAGTTGTTAGTGCCAGGTCTCTTACTGTGGTAAAGGCTATATGGTTGTCCGGAGAACTAGGTATCTTACGTCGGTCCTCTAATAAAGCTCGAGTGGCAGTGGATTGCTATTTGTGATGTGAGTGGGTGCTTGGAGTCTGGCTGCCTTTGAGATGGATGTGATAAATGACATCAGATTTGCATACTCAGCATCGATTGGGGGGGGGGGGGGAAGGGGCTGGTCGATGAGAGCTACGAGTTGTTTGCTTGCTAGCTGCGAGGGTGATTGCTTGATAGCTGCGAGGAAGGTTGCTTGCTAGCTGCGAGGGTGGCTGCTTGGTAGGTGAGGGTGGTTGCTTGCTAGCTGCGAGGGTGGTTGCTTGGTAGGTGAGGGTGGTTGCTTGCTAGCTGCGAGGGTGGTTGCTTGGTAGGTGAGGGTGGTTGCTTGCTAGTTGCGAGGGTGGTTCCTTGCTAGCTGCGAGGGTGGTTACAATCGAGGGATTGAAGAGCGTCCTTAGATCATGACATGATCGCTGCTGCTGCTGCACCCATGCCCGCTTTTTCAAGTACGCTTTGGGACGTACGAAGAACCACTGTAACCTGCTATCAAAGAAGCGTTGTTATTAGTTGAAATTAACTCAGTTTGTGTGGCTTCCAACAACAACCCGGACAATCATTCCATATGTTGCATAACTCCCATCATTGTTGTGGTTACTTTATATGTAAACATTATTGATCATCACATCTAACCCTCTCGGCGTCTATTAAATAAAGGTAAATGTAGTCTCATAGCAGTTACTGCCGCTGGTGATGAAATGTTAGATTCTTCATTGTACTTCTGAAAATGGGTGGCCAGTTTCCTACCTTTTCCTATCCTTGCCGTAAGCGAGGTACCCATTTACAGCTGTGTCGACTGGAGCTGTCGGTAGCAGGAGTTCAACCCCGTACCTTCGCAATAAACACGAGTGCTCAGCCGCTCCTCAATATCTATATGGTCATCAGAACACGCAATGTCCATCATTTCCAACTCTCATTATCTGGTTGGCTTTCTGCTGAACCAAATACAAACTGTTCACATATTCTAGCATTCTCATTTGAGATATATTTGTCTACAGAAATGACCAAAAGATGGGGAGAGATTCGGAAACTTGACCCACTAAATTTTCTTTATTTTTTTCTTATATTCTTCTTTTTGGATAGACGTAGAAGTGCGAGAAGGGGACGTTTTCGCCAAATGCGAAGTCTCGTTGAGATGCCAGGATTCAGTAGATGGAGACAGAGATGCGACAAATCGTCGTGGTATGTCAGCGGATTGAATGCGTTTAAAGGCGATATAATCAGGATCGATATTCCTGTTTGCATACGAAAGAGACGGGAAATGAGGTTTGGAATTCTTCTCTCACGATTTTTATTATCTTTCATCTAACGATACCAACATAAAAAGCGTTATCCGAATTTTGGCTTCTCTGATGCTGTGTTCAGAATAAGGGGTTGTCGAACGTGAGGAGCTCTCCCTGTCCCGGACATCATTCATCACGTGACTGAACTGAGCTCATAACAAACCTCTGATCTGTCCATCTCGTAGCCACCCTAAAAGCGGACGTGAATAAAGATGGAAGATTGCCCTCTAAGACTGAACTTCTACCAGTAAAACTGGGACGACTGGCTACACCAAGTGGGACATATAAGACTGTAAGGCACAGGCACCCACAAATACAGATAACAATATGATGCATTCCAATCCATGACCGACAGAGGAGATTGCAGAGCTCAGCAGCAAGCAGAGAAACTCAGAAGACTGACAGACCATCCAATGCACCAGAGACTAAATAGATTTGGAAATGGGAAACTAAAGCGGAGAAACTTTGCATAAATAGCCAAAGCAAAGATGAACGAAGACCCTATAAAAACATTAACAACACCAAAGCCCATCCATACTGTACGTAAACCTACCTGGAATCAGCATATATTTCCGGTGGTGGCAGAAAATATACCAGATATTGGAAACAAGAACAGCCAGACTGAAAAATAAAGAAGAGACATAACCCTGAGGTACATAACGAAAAACTACCCAAGCATGGACTGGGCCCATGCATACAACGACGGTTCTGTAACAAACACAACACAGAATGGAGGGACAGGGGTATTCCTGAGCCTACAAAATGGTAGAAAAATAACACTATCAGTGGCAACTGGAAAATACTCAAGCAATTTCAGAGCGGAGGCAGAGGCACTGAGGCCTGCAGCAGAAGCAATGCTGACAGGCAAATGAAATTAAAGCCAGATAGTCCTGTTTACAGATGCCCTGGCCGCAGTTACAGCACTAAAAAGCCAGAAAAATCCTGAATTTAATGATTTAAGAGCAGTACTCTGTCATCATGCCAGCAGACCACACCAAAAAGAGTAGTGGTACAGTGGGTTCCATCCCATTGTAACATCCAAGGCACCGAGGAGGCAGACAGACTGGCAAAAGAAGGTGCAAGACTACCACAACCAGATTCTAGTGTGACCTACGAAGAGTCCATAAGGCTTATTAGAGCCAGATACATGGCCAAATGGGAAACAGAACATACTGGGTACACAAAAAATGATGCCTATTACCAATTGAACAGAAGAGAACAGGTCGTAGTCTTCAGACTCCGCACAGGCCACAACAGACTGAGGTACCACCTATTCTTCGTCTTCTTCATCTTCTTCGTTCGTTCTCAATCTCCCACTTCCAAACCCTGAAAAGGCTTAAGTAGCGGAATGTAGTCCAGAGAACGGAATGCGTTGTGTCGTAGTTTACAGCTTGGCTGCGATATTTGCACCTTTCGGTCCAACACATCAGACATCAGCAAGCATTTTTTGAGTACCGGGTTAGCATTCCCTCTTCGATCCCTTCTCCTTAGCCAGTTTGCCCTGCTGCAGTCTATTATCCAGGATCACCGCGTGGAGGTGTAGAAGGGTCTTGGCAGCTATGGTTCGCTGGCCCTGACACTAGCAGTCAGCTATGGGTCGCTGACCACTGCAGCTCATGCGCTGCTCAGCATCTTGATCCCGTACCACCTATTCAATAAACTAAAGATTGGTGGCACTGACGAATGCAGTTGTGGTATCGGAAAAATGACCGCTGAACATCTGCAACAAAACTGCCCGAAATACGAGGACCAGAGAAAGCACATGTGACCATCACCAGTGGCAACAATAGACAAGCTCTATGACAGTGTCGACAGCCTCAGGATGACCGCTGCTTTTTTCGACAAAAAATACAGGTTGACGTCTGACAGCGTACGAAGAAGAAGAAGAAGAAGAAGATATGATGCATCCAATATAACTGAAAAGTTAGGGAGGAGCCTGGTAGGGAGTTGTTGTTTTTACTTCACAATATCTAACTTGATGATGATCTGCTTTGCTTTCATAAACACATAACCTACATACTTTCTACCTTATGTAAAAAGAAAAGACAGTTCCATAATTTCTACATTCTCCATCTTCTATTATTTAATTTGTTTTTCAATTTAAATTTCCAGCATTTCTAACACATCTATTCTCGATCTATTGAATGAAACATTTTACCAGAAGAGCAAAATGAGCCTTAGATTTTCTATGTCTAAAGAGATGACAAACTCATTGGCCTTAGCATGACCCAACTAGTTTTTTTTCCTCTTAATTTGGATGGAGGAAGTTACGGAGGAATAGTTTTGTTTTCTCTAAACGCGAAGTCTCGTTGAGATCCGAAGCTTCGGTAGATCGGGACAGAGAAGCGATAAATCCCCCTGGTATATCCACAGATTGAATGCGTTTATATGGGATATAATCTGAGTAACATTCTTGTTTGCATACGAAAGAGGCGGGAAATCAGGTGCGCAATTCTTCTCTCGCATATTTTTATTGACATTTCAGCCTCAGCGCTAATCTAAAAAAAAAAAGTTTTATAAGATATTAAGCGTCTCTGACGCTGTGTCTTGAAATAATGCTTTTTAAACGACAAGAGCTCGCACTGCTGCGGACATCATTCGTCGCGTAACTGATCTGAACTCATAACAATCACCCTCGTATCTCTCCCTCCCGGAAGTAACCCTTAAATGCTTACGTGAACGAAAATATCATTTGCTCTCTTGAACTTAATTTTTACCAGTTGAACTACGATAACAGACCGTAACAAGAGGAGTATAAGGTATGGAAAGGCACATGCGTCCATGAACAAGCCAATTAATGTCTAAACTAACATATTGCTGCTGTGTGAGCATCTGAATACAGTTTCTCAAGCAAAAGTGTGGGGGTCGACCTTCGTTATTGGCTCGCTCCAGTCGACCGAGCTATAAATGAGTGCCTAACTTACTGTTGGGGAAGGAAAGACAGCGAGAAAGGGAAATGGTTTACCCCCATCTCTTTAAACAAACTCAGGCCTAGAACAATGTAAAATGTTAACACTTCCTCTCCTACAGCAGCGCCTGCTATGAGCTTAACCGTACATGTAGCGCCTTTTTTAGCAAGGAATGCGCTCACTACAACTTTCAACACATGTTGTTAGAGGCGACTAAACATAGTCTCTCACGGGGCTAGCAATCTCATCAAATTCCTTCAGAAACCGTCTCTTCAAGACAACACAAAGTTCTTTGTCGCGGGCTTCTATAAGCGGCCAGATGTAATTGTGACCTTACGATTCATTGAGAACAAAATGGGAACTCAAGATATCGCGGGCTTCTGTAAGCGGCCAGATGTAATTGTGACCTTACGCTTCATTGAGAACAGAATGGGAACTCAAGATATCGCGGGCTTCTGTAAGCGGCCAGATGTAATTGTGACCTTACGCTTCATTGAGAACAAAATGGGGACTCAAGATGTCGCGGGCTTCTGTAAGCATCCAGATGTAATTGTGACCTTACGCTTCATTGAGAACAAAATGGGGACTCAAGATGATGCTGCAGCTCATAGTATGGAAGAAGGGAAGAGTAACTGCGCTTAACAGCCAGTAAAGAAACGCGTGGTCTTCTCATTTCATAAGTCTAATAAACAAGCACGTGCATCAGCGCACTAGGAACTACAGCCCTTCAAACATCTTCTCCCACCAACAAGTATACATACAAGAGAACACTACCAGATAATGACCCAGACGGCAACCAAGAACAGGCATATCTGTCCAGTTGCTACTTTAAGTTCGCAAAGCTAAAGATGTATAAGCCATTGGCCGAAGTGCCAGTTGAAATTGGAACAAAAATAAGTCGAATTCTTAGAACACCAAATGAAAGCTATTCTGTTATTCAGTAATAGCTCAAAATAATATATCGAATTATTAAATGAAATTATTTATGTAAATTCAAAACAATAAAATATAATATTGATAAAATATTATTCAGTAACCCTTCAGATAATCGTTGAAACAATTGTTAACAATTATTTGGTAATATGGACTGATCTACTGAGCAATTATATACAATTATTTAATTCAAGTCCAATTTCGATTTCTGGATGAAAATACGCAAATAGCAGTATGGATCCAAGTTCAAATGTGGAGCAATCATGTGAATTTGTTATGTAATTTGTAAGGTAATATGTGGAATATTAATACGAATATATGTTCTGTAACACATTATCATCAATATATGTTTTGTGTAACATTACTGCCAATATATGCTCCGTATAACCTTACCACCAATATACGCTCGTAGGTTATGTGTAACATTATCTCGAATATATGTTCTGTTTAACTTTACCGCCAATATATGTTCCGTGTAACTTTACCGCCAATATATGTTCAGTGTAACTTTACCACCAATATATGTTCTGTGTAACTTTACGGCCAATATATGCTCCGTGTAACTTTACGGCCAATATATATTATGTGTAACTTTACCACCAATATATGTTATGTGTAACTTTACCACCAATACATTTTATGTGTAACTTTACCACCAATATATGTTCTGTGTAACATTACCTCGATTATATGTTCTATGGAAAATATGTTATGTGGAAAAATCTCTTTGGCAGATGCTAAGTATAAAGCTACTAAAGAACTCGATTTTCTCGCCCCAAGTACCTGGTTAAATTCATGTTGAAGGCACGCTGTAGTCGACGCGCTTTAAATTGATACCTGGCTTAATGTTATGAAAAGAAATCGGCAAGGGAGAGAACTGGCCTCTTGATCTCAATAAAAAACTGTGGATCTGTACAATGTAGTCATTAGCACTCAATCCCCGACAAAACTGTCTGCTGCGTGACCACTTATACGTGAACCTTATGTATACCTTCAATAAACAAAACGATTGTTCATTTTTATTCCCTCAAGTATTGTCTGTCTTCCGTGAATCATCATGAAAGAAACGCAGATGTATCGAACACTTAAAAACTATTGAATCCCGGACATATTTGACATAGCCACTTCATCCAATCAAGTATACCAGGAAATACAGCGATAAACACTTGCATGTAGCAATAACAAACAGGTTAAACTAATTCTATATCGTGTACATTTTTTTTTTTTTTTTTTTAGCTAGAAAAATGCAAATACTTTGGTCACATCAAGAGACACAATGGTCTTGAGAGAACGGTGATGGAAGGTATGGTGCCAGGCAAAAGAGGAAGGAGTAGACCAAGAAGACGATGGCACCAAGATATCCAGGAATGTATGAGTATGACAGTGGCGGAAGCTGGTGTTTTGGCAAGGGAACGAGTTTCTTCCAGACAGACTGTCATGGGAGCGACGTTCTACAAAGGACATGCTACATGATTATGATGTACATTTTTTTACAGAAGGCGGATCTTCGTCAACACCTGATCAGATAGATCGGTTTAATAATCATGTAACGAGCCAGCTGAAGTAGTCACCACATGCGCCGCCTGTAACAAAAGGAAGACAAGATAGTGTCAAACAAATAGTACTTAAATCTCTAGATGTGGATGTGGATACAAGTTTTCCTAGCCAACGTGCGCCAAGCAAATATCTCTAACAGAACAACAAAACCAAATCTACGACCGAAGAAGGTGTCTAACACAACACTTTAAACACCATAGTAATTACAGTACACAGTCTGCAACCTTTTCGGAGAGTGGTACACGGGTAGACAAAAAATATGATCTCTGCAACTTTTCAATCATTTTATTTAACGTGACGAAAGAGGGTTGTGAATGGAACTAGTTAACTTATTATGTAAAACCGTTGGTGTAAACCCCCACTGAAGATGCTGGAATCCAGAGTTCCAATAAAGGCGCTATACTTCACTTGTAGCAAAACGACATATCACTCGAGTAATCAATCAACCCAGCTAACAATGCATTACATTCCGGTTTATGTCATTATTAAGTCAAAGAACATGGAAACAATAATCACGAACAGCGAATTAATATATGGTCCTCGATCTGCCTGCTTCAAGAGATTATCCATAGCCGCTTTGTAATTAGAGACGTGTTTATCTTCTCTAGCTATTTTAGAGAGCCAAACTAGTACTTCTCTAGCTAGTTTAGAGAGCCTAACTAGTATAGATGTCAGAGAACTTGCTTCTAGATACAGAACTAATAGTGTCATTTCTTTGATCTGGCGAATTTCCATTACACTAACTTAAATTGGATATAAGATTCTTTCGGAGTTAAGAAAGTCGAAACAGCAAAAAAGAAAAATGGTTAACCTACAGTGCAAGAAATAATATAATTCGCAAGCTCACAAACATTGAATGGGGAGCATTCCCAACGATGCTCAGCACAGCTGTCCTTACAATTTGTCTCTCAGCGGCAGAGTTTGTAGCACCAGTATGGAATGCGTCTACACACACTAAACAGGTCGATGTGGCAGTAAATGGGATATGCCGATGTCTTGAACAAACACCAAAGCAAAAGGTCATGCTATTTCCGATATCGCCCCTCCAGATATTAGAAGACATGTAGCATCTGAATTTGAGAGACAAAAGCAGTTCTGTGACAAGAGACACCCTCTTTTTGGACATACAGCAGCAAGAATACGACTGAAATCCAGGAAAAGTTGTATGCGAACTATACAGTCCTCAGATCAGAACCCCAAGAAAAATCGCATATAAAAGTGGCGCCAAAAGAACGGTGGATGCTGGGTGGAGATTAAAGAAGAATGTGCATCAGGACATGATCTGCCATACGTGGACATCCCTGAATAAGTTAAGAACAGGTGTGTCCAAATATTGGTCTAATTTGAAAAAATGGAGATATGCAGACAATGAATATTGCGAATGTGGGGCCGTCCAGGGCCCGGAACACCTGATTATATGTTCTAGGATGCAGGAATCATATGCAGTGGAGGACCTGATGGTGGTAGATGAAAGAGCACTGACGGTGGTTGGTTTTTAATCGAAGACTTTGTGAGGTTGCAGGACACGGAAAGAAAGTCAGTAAGTATTTCTAGGTACTTTGTTATTTGTAAGTATGTATTTTGTTTTGAATGGTCGCTTAATTTAGCAAAAGCTCATCTGTTAGTTATTTCAATTATACGTATTATATCTCATCTGTTATAAGAAGCAAGTTCCAGTCAAAGAAATTTTAACTTGAAGTCGAATAGAGCACTACTCACTAACCTTCTCATAATATTATACTTGATACACAAGTGATCTTTTATGGAGATTTCCCAACACACATCGTGATCCTTAGCAGTCACAGTTTTGATTGTTTCTGCTTTCTCTAATGCTGAGTTTTACTGCATACCTACATGCATCGATTGTCCTACTACTACGTGTTGTTTTGTTATTAAATTATTCCATAGGTTTTATATGACAACGCATATTCGGTTTTGGAATCTCCAATACAAGAGACGAAGTCTAAGTGTAAGTCGACCTGTACTTCTACAAGTGAGGATGCCCCTGTGCAGGTTCTCAGCTTTAACGTGAGCTGCATGTAGCCGGAAAAGGATTTATTGGTTAACCGATGTTTAGTAAATCTTATTAGACCTAAACACAAGAGCAAAGTAAATCGGCAGCCTGTTAGGCGCAATCTGTTCTGCTCTTAACAACCTACCTAAACATTGCCGGTGTTATGCCATGTCACACAGCTAGTCTCCTCTTACGACATGCTCTCTGTGGGGCAGTGGTGCTATTCTTGTCCTTGTTATACACGAAGAACCCGGCGGACCCTTCGGGACACAAGAAACATGGAGGCAGAGCAAATCAACAACGGGGGAGATTATTACAGGCAAACCTGAAGGAACCAGCGAAGACGTAGACAGAGCTGGAAATGGTTGGCCCAGGACAGGAGTAGGTGGCCTAAATTTGCTGAAGACTTGTGCTCCAAATGGAGCTGAAATATTCTGATTGATTGATGGTTTATTAGGTTATATGTCGTGCTAAGTCCGAATGTGTGGGGTCGATGACGCAAAATATCGCAGTATTTCTGTAAACACAACGTAACACACCGTCCATTTCAGTATGAACGCAGAAGAAGAAAAAGAAGTTTAAGAATAAAAAGAAGACAGTTCCTTCTGTCATTAATACTGATATTCGTTTAACTTAGTACGCTGTCATCTCCCGACGTGCTGTTTCTATTTTTTTAGTCTTTAATATATGTCCTTTTATATGGAAATGTCAGTCAATGTTTGATACTGTTCTCATATAAAACTGTTCTTGGCATTTGTCTTCAGTGTTACCGGAGTCCGTCGCACACTAAACTCACTCTTGCACTGGCAAATGTGTCAGACGAAGACGTGAACAATACGACCACTGTTCCTTCTAACACGTAATCCCAAGACGAAAAAATGAAGTTTTTAGGTAGGCTAACTGTTTTCGGTTCTAAAATGATCACAGCTAAGATTAAAGGTCTCCAAACGTTCCTCTTGGGTCGCACATTCAGAATAACAATGTTCTCCTGCCACCCTGTGTATATTATTAGTAAGATGTATTTTTAACATAAAGAAAAACTATTTTATTTTGTATTATTGTTAGCTATTTTTAAAATGTATTTCAATAAATTGATTCCAGGGGGCCTAAAACGGTAGAGCGTGTAGCCTAGTCGACAGCGAGCCGGCTTGCTAAGACTGAGATTACACCGCGTCAGGGTTCGAAATCATGGACGGACAGAAAAAATCCGGATATGGTTGGTTCCTGGTACAACCACTCCTCTAGTTGACCCATCTGTAACTGGGTTACCTAACGTACGAGTTGGGAAAGATATAAACACTCCAAGCCCCTCACATAGGTTGCGGCGTAATCAATGAAGAGTTATCTTCAACCTCGAAGACAATTATTGCAATGGGACCTACCTTTACCTTTCAAATAATACTTTTACTTCATAGTGTATTAAGAATTGGGGCACACAACTGCATTTAGTCTATTTAGTCTCCATTGCGTTCAATACAGGTCGGCCAGCACCTACAAAGAGAATATATTTCTATAGAAAGAAAGGTCTTTTTAATGTGTGCGTGGCCATTCCATGACTAGATACTGCACTTCTTCTTCATACCTGCAAGTCTTTCTTATCATCGGCTCTTTAACTAGCACAAAGACGTGTTAATCACTTAGGGCGAGGTCTTCTCGAGTATATGGGAGGTACTCATCGCTGTGCAGATCATCGATGGTTGCACTCATTGCACGGGCAGTTGAATGCCGAGTATCGTCAAGCTGCAACAAGACACGCCTACTCAGAAGTCCACGTCGTTTAGATTTGATTGCGGGTCAAAGATGACCGTTTTAAATATTTGGGGTCGATTGATGAGGGATCAAAATGTGAGGTGTTGGCCAGAATAACAGACAAAAGCGACGCTTGCACGGCTTAACGAAATCTGGCAAGATAAACGGTTAGCACTATGCACAAAAATCAGATAAATGCGTTATCTGGTCCTGTCAATATTCTTCTATGATTGTTGACCTTCAACGAAGGATACAGGCCTTGGAGATTATATGTTTCTGAAGACTTTTAAACGTCATGTACAAAGATCGAGTTACAATTGAGGAAATACGAGATAGAATTAAAACAACAATATGGCCTTTTGAAGACCTCTTGGCAACTGTCAAAAGAAGGAAACTCGCTTGGTATGGTCACATATCGAGATCAAATAGTTTTGCAAATACCATCCTCCACAGAAAGGTGCAAGGCAAACGACGAAGAGGCCGTCCCAAAAATAGGTGGGAGGACAACATAAAAGAATGGACCAATCTCTGACCAGAAGAGGCACAGGCAGCGGCCGCTGACAGAGAAGGGTGGCTTGGGGTTGTGAGGATGTCTTGTGCCCCAACGACTTCACCGGGAACGGGCTGACCTGACCTGACCTGACCAAAGATTATTTCTGATCTGTATACGTGACACTAGTAACAATGTTCCATCTGGGCATGTATTACTCTAAAATAACACATCGTCCGATTCAAAAGAAAGTCAGCATAATCTTCTATGCATAATACTCCATGCGGAACATCTTTAGTTTTAGTGAGGAGGCATGAATCTATACGTTATTATCTGGTGTTCCTGCTGACGGTAGCGAACCCAGTAACCTTCTCCCTCAAAGTACCGAAAAAAATGCATGGAAAGGCATCAACACGTAATTGTTGCAAGTATGTAGTCAACTGTCGGAGAACTCACCTTGTAGACACTTAGTGGAACTGAAGCACATTATGGATCATGTGGTGTGCTGAAACTTGTCTGATGGCCAGAAGGGCGGCTATTCCATTCACTCAGCGATGTTTCATAACGATGCGTTCAACAGCTACAATCGACTCTGCTGTTACTACACTGTGCACCTTCACCGAACCAGATAGCTCACGCCGTTTCAGAACTTTCTACTCCACTCATACAGTTCCTATAGTGACATGACTCATCTTACTAAACCTTTATTCAACGACGAATTTATATAGATTTCATTCACTCCTTCGTTTAAAAAACGGAAAACAGAAATCTGCATCTCTTTGATGCTTGTTACTTAAGAAACGACCATCCTTCAACTGCTACTATGATTTCATTGGACACGTCTGTCCAGTGTTGCCACTTGCAGGACACTCATAAAGTTGTTAGTAGTGATACTCCTAACTTACATGCTAATGACACAGTGTTTGCAATTTATATTGCAATTTTCAGGTTTTCGTTTGAAGCGCTTTTTTAGGCAGTAAATTATTATGCTGAATAAAAATCTAGAGACATCTGGCGACAAATCTACTTATTTCTGCACATATTTTTCACATATTAATTCACATCCAAAGACGAAGTTACAAATGAGGAAATACGAGAAAGAATTAAAACACCAATAGAGCCTATTGAAGACCACTTGACAACGATCAAAAGATGGAAACTCGCTTGTAAAGATCAGGTTTATTGACCTCACAAAATCAAGCTATATGTGAAAGGTAAAGGTCAATGTTTCTGGACTTACGCAATCGAGCGATTCGTGAAGGACAGTTTATCGACAGATTTTCTTGCGGATAGATTTTAGATTTGCAACATTATTTCAAACGCTTTGTCGCATTTTGAGACTACAATTAATGTAAGTGGAAATACATATTTTGTCGTCTGCGCTTCGGTTAATTGGTCATGTGACATCTGCAGGCCTGCTTTCGGAAGTAAGTCCACAGTCTTTGTATGTCCAGACGGCAGGCTCAGGATGTAATGTAGAGGAACGGCGTGGGGTAGTACCTAAGTGACACGGCTCACAATCGGAAGATGCTGGGTTCGAGCCCCGGCCGTTACCCCGGGAAGCAAACCCTTAGAAAATGCAGAAGGTTGCAGACCCTTACATAAAATGCATGCAGAAATCGGATGCACTGAGCCGACAGGCGCAAAATAAAAACCGCAAATCACACAGCCTTGGGGAATAGAGAAATAAGGCAAACCCAAAAACTTTGGGAAATATATGAAAATCAAAAGACAAAAATGCGCCACAAAAATACAGATCTTTACCTCCAATGTAATGTCGTCCGTTTGTATCGCTCTGAACCTTGCAGAACAACAAAAACTACAAGGAAAAGGTTCAAGGTCTCATCAATGGATGCATACACTGAATATAGGAATTAAAATAGTAGGATATAGTTAATAATAATTAACTATGGGAAAGAACTGTTCAGATGGCACACATTACCGATAAAAGCTGAAAACATCACACAAGAGTTTCTTTTTTCCGGAATACGCCAGACAAGAGAAGTAGTACATACATAAACACACACGAAGAATTGAGATTAAGACAAACTTTTAGGTAGAAGCGAACTCGTCGTCAGAGCTTGAATGGATGGCACAGGACCGAAAGGCTTGGTTAGTATTTGTTTGAAACCTATGCTCTGCAGGGAGCTGAAGGAATTTGAATTATATATATATATATGTGTGTGTGTGTGGGGGGGGGGGGGCGTACATGCGTGTGTGCATGCGTTCGTGTATGTTTGTATGTGCAATCAGTGTGCATGTGTGTGTTGGTGTCCTATTAGTGCAATAGATATCAAATACGCATTGCTATAACTCAACATTATCACTGAGCTTCTACATGATAGACTTTGTGAACACCTCCCTACCAAACACACATCTGACTGTTGTATTAAGCAAATAAATTAGCACTATTTTCACATCTTCTTCTGCTTGTTTGAAGTGCCTGCCAATGTGAGCCCAGAATGAACTTTTTTTTTCTAAAGCACGTGCAAGATCAGCGTCCCCCACCCCATGTGAACGGGTGCTGTAGAGGTCATTGCACTAGTGCAAACAAACATGCAGGTGATGGTGTGATGTATAGCCTGGTAATCCAATAAACGTAACCGAAATATGTATCAGATTAATGCCCCTGTTGTTGGCTGTTAATAACATACAGACGCAGATGTTGGATAACTTATTGTCATTCGTGGTGTTCTGGTGTTGTTGTTGCTGTTGTTGTTGTTTAACGGCAAGTTGATGATTAAACATTAAATTATTATCTACCTCTGCAATTTATTAAATCAGTTTTTCACAAGACCAAATTTCACAATTTATAACACTCTCGTTATTTATTTGTTAACAGTTAACACAAAATGTATAAAAATTAGAATTCTCAAGTTATCTAACTGTTTACAATAAGTTTTCACAAATTATGGTCTTTCTGATTATACATCTGTTTAAAGAAAACATTCAATGTCAACATTATGTATTTCTTTTCTTATATAGCTGTCTATGAAGATGATATCAAGTGTCCCCTCCGTATTTATGGTTGGCTACAATGGACTTCCTGCATCCTTTGTTTCTTACCTTGACGGTACACTCTGACAGACTGATATTAGTCCTTCTCTTGATGTTGATCTCGCACCTATAGCGCTGTATTCGTCCGCCCGGAACTTTTCTTAACTGTATTGTTTTTAGCAATGAATCGTGGGTTTATGTATGTGTCCAAAATAGATTTATTTGCCTAATTTTATTGTCTTTCGATATTTTACTTCGAATTCCTGTTCTCGATAGGACCTCTATTTGTTTACTGCTCTTTTTACTAAAACATTGCCATTTTAGGAAAAAACAGGAGCTGTACAGATGCAATCTTCGCACTCAGGCAACAAGATGAGAAAACAGTCGAGTACTATCAGACACTATACGTTGCTTTCGTAGACCAAGAGAGAACATTCGATGGGGTGAATATATACTAACTGTGCACAACATTAGAACGGTATGGAGTAAATAGACATTATCCCAGTCTATGTAAAAGTCGTTATGTAAATAGTTAATATACAGTAACATCAACAAACGACGGCTATTCTGAGAAATGTCATATTAGATCCGGTGTACTACAAGGTTGTGTACTATCTCCTTTACTGTGTATCACATTTTAAAAAGCCAACATTAGTGAGGGAAACAATCTAATTGATCACTTCAATAAACTTATAATTGCTGATGACTAAGCAATAATAGAAACTTCAAAAAAAACAACTGTATGAACATCTCAACAATTTGAATGAGGTCTATACGGATTACAGAATATGAAAATCAACATAGAAAAAAAAACCGAAGTTATAACGATTGCCAGAAAAGAAATAGCAACAACAATATTCATTTTTTAAAAACAACCAGTAAAACAGGGGCACAATTTGACATACATGGGTAACATAATCTCAGCAGATGGAAAAGGTGACACCGAAATCTAAAACAGATGTAATCAAGCAAGTCAAATCATTGGGCAATTGTCCTCATGTAAGTGCGTGACAATTGATACAAAAAGAACATTATGTAACACAATATGTCTACCAATATTGTGCCACCAGTGTCAGAATTGAACAATAACAAGCAACGATAAAACAAAAAACGTAATAATATATATGAATGCCTGCGCAGAATGATTGGACCATTAAGAATGGATAGAATCAGAAACAAACATTTTAGGAAGCAAGTAGGCACAACGCGAGTGCTAGACCTCATCACGAGACAACAGACCAAATGATTTGACCTCGTGACACGTCAAACAGCTGATAGTATCCACCCGAAAGCAATGCTATACAGATACAATGGATATAAAGCCAAAGGCGACCACTCAAAAGGTGGACAGCAGAAACAACAGGAGCAGTAAAGCTACAGGTGAACCAAGAATATACTAGGGCCCTGTCAAGAAACCTCTTCATAACCTACCTCTGAAAGGCACAATAAGGGCAAAAATGTATATGCATGTATGTATGTATGTATTAATATATGTATATGTATGTATGTATGTATTTATGTATGTATGTATGTATGTATGTACGAAACAGATTGGTCTGGAGAAATGCAGTAAACGTGGGGGTTGCTGAAGAAGAAAGTCACCGTTTGCAGACAGTGCAAAAAAAAAACCTGACCCGGAAGGAAAGAGCAGCGAAACTACCCTCACCTGCAACAGAAGACATAGTATGTAAACCATGTCTTAGAACGTTCGGTGCCCGCATTGGGCTGATACGCCATTTGAAGGTCCAGCAAACACTACATCAAAACATATCAGACAGTGCAGAAACAAAAGAATAAACAGATTACATACAACAAGGATGATGTCGGTGGTCGTCATCGACAACGATGGACAGTTATCATGTATGTATGTATGTATGTATGTATGTTTATATGTGTGTATGTATGTATGTATATATGTGTGTGTGTGTATGTGTGTGTGTGAGTGTATGTGTCTATGTGTGTGTGGGTATAGTTTTGCGTGGGTGGGTGGGTGGTTGTTGGGTGGGTGTGTGTGTGTGTGTGTGTATTGTGTGTATGTGTATGTCTGTCTGTCCGTATGTATGTATATATATATATATATATATATATATATATATATATATACATATGTGTTGTATGTATGTATGTATGTATGTGGGGATTCCGTAGCGAAGTGGTTAAGCCGCCGGCCTCGTGATCAGGTGGTGTTTGTTCGACTCCGGACTCCGCCGTCTTTTTCATGGGTGCTTGATGCGGAGTCCCCTGCATCTCGTAGTCGCCCCCTAGTCGTCTTGTCCTTGACTTGCCACTGGGGTCGGGCGGCACGAGACGAGTGAGTGAGAATAAAAAGTAGCTCAGTTAATCCTTACTAAAAATATCGCTAGCAAAATAAATTATGCCATCATCGTCTACGAAGGACAACGGCCTTTGCCTTTTTATGTATGTATGTATATATGTATATATGTATGTGTATATGTATATATATATATATATATATATATATACATATATATAGATGTTGTTCTCAAACCTGATGAGTACCTTCCAAGAAGCCCCAGTTCGGTGATCTCAGAGGAAAGTGTGAGAGAAGCAGAAAACACGACACAGACACTCCTTTAAAATGTCTCTGATAAGTTTCAAAATTGATGTCACCTACTTGGAGACGATTGCGCAGAACCATTCCGTCTGGCACGCTGGAAGGGGCGACGAAATCCCAACCAGGTCCTAATATGTGTGTCCCAAGTACGGCAGTAATCGTGACACGATTGGACTTCAGAGTCACGTGAGATAACATCTCGCAACATAAGTCTGATGCCGTCGCTATTTCTGCTTGCTAATGGCAATTATTTACACATATACACTCACACGCACACACACACATACACACACACATGGTTAAATAAATAAATATATATATATATGTGTGTGTGTGTGTGTGTGGATGTGTTTGAGTGAGTGTGTGTGTGTAACTAATTGACCATACACACGTACACACGAGGGCAAGTCAGTAATTTGGTTTTTTAAAATACCTTTTTTCAACTAAATCATACATGAAAACTATTTATTATTGCACTTTACATTGTTCCTTATTTCTCAACATAATCTCCACTAACATTGATACAATTATCCAACCGCTTTATCATTTTTTGTTCGTCTGTCAGTTGTCTGAGAATTTTCTTTGAGCATATTTTTTTGCGGAGGTTCTGTAGATCATACAAATTGCTGTAAGTTAGACCATGCGAACACCCTTATGCAGTTGCTACATTGGCTTTCGTTACTCACCTGTCAGCTTGAATTATCTCCCTAACCGGCCGTCAGTCGCACGTATGCGTCTGTTGCAATCTGAACAAAGCGACCAGATCGGGCTTAGCCTACAATTTTTTAGCGCATTTGGAAAAATGTGTCGAACCAGTTATGAACCTCTTTACGGGACAAACACTTCTCACGGCAAACTGAAAGCATTTCCTAACAATTACGCTTTGGAGAAGGTCTTATTGCCAAAAGAAGAGCCGCACAAGATCATACCCTTCTTTGATTTTCACTCTGTGATCACGAACGCCATTGTATCTGGTGTGTGCACGTACATACGACATCTAGTGTCTGCTACCTACTGTAATCACAACGATGAATGGTGCTGCCCCCTAATGATACCACTAAAAACTACAACTACATTTTTGAGTTATCCCATCTCAGTTTGTGAGCTACTTTCTGACGTATCCCCAATATTTACACACACAAACACACACACACACATACACAGATACACACACACACACACAAAAACACACGCATATATATGTGTATGTGTATATGTTGCTGTTTGTTGTTGTTTAATGAACACAATGAGTTCACTCTTTTGTTCGTATTGAAAAATGGCGAAAAGTCGCAGGTTGGAGCGTTCTGATGAAGGTGGACCGTGGTCCCCCAGACAGTTGTGCTATACATTACTCAATCTGCGCGATGCTCACTACTACGGGTGATTACGTGGACCACAACTCACTAGCCAGACTGCCTTGAAAACAGCCTGTTTCCAGGAAACGCTACTTGGAGGAGAGAAATTAGTCTTGGTCAGTACAAGTATATTGTGCATGTGTAAATGTGTGTGTGTGTGTGTGTGTATGTTGTATGTATGTTGTCTGTATATTGTGGGAGTGTGTGTGTGTGTGTCTGGGCACACATAGGCCCTTACTACCCATCCGTCACCTTAGCTTAACGTCTTTCTTTCTTTTTCGCTAATCCTGTTTTGCCTTTTAGCGTCAGATCTCTGGAACAAGCCCGTTTGTGTGCCTCACGCACAGAACCATTTACTGCCGCAGATATTTCTGTAAGCCACCTATTTCGTGGTCTGCCTTTGGCTTGGAATCCATTGTATCTAAATAGTATTGCTTATTGGGCTGGAAGGGGAGGGGTGGTGGTGCTGTGTGGTGGTAATTTTGTACATGGCCAAACCGTTTAAGTTGGTGTCTTTTAATGTAGTCAAGCACTGATGTTGTTCCCAACAGTCTTTTTGTGTCATCGTTTCTGGCCGTCATTTGTCATAAATGTTGCAAACGATTTAACATAAAAATAAATAACTAGCACAGACCTGTTTGGAGCTTCCATACGTCATTTGATCTGTACAATGTGAAAGAAAGAAAAGCATTTTAACAACTAAAGCTTCTTTAGTAACATTGGTCATTGTCAAATCGCATAATAGTGTGAACGGAAGAAAAGAAAGTACATCCTGAGGACAGATAAAAGTACAAACAATGCACGTTATCACATATAAGATTTTGAAGAAAGGTACTGAAAGTCATCGAGCACTAAAATTATTTACGAAATATGAATATGAAACAATCATGGTTGAAACGATATTAAAGAAAATAATTCACCGAAATAGAAATAGAACGATATATTAGTTAAAAATGTAATTTGCCCTTTTACATATTATTTAAATAAACTTATATTTTTATTAATAATATTTGCTACCGCTCTATTTGGACTATTATAGTATTACACTTTCATTTGTAACAAAATACATTATAGTCAAATACAACAAATAATCACAGCCGACTATTGCATGGAAGGAACGTGTTTAAAATGTAGTTAAAAATGGAATAAAGATACTTATTTTCAAACGTATTTTAATGAGACATCTAGCATTGTTGATTTTTACTATCAATTTAAAAAAAATTTAAAACACAAAATCTAATTCAATTAATTTATACCCCTTTAAGTATGTAACTTATTTCAATACTTGAATATTTGAATGCTGGTATTCAATCAGGCAATGTTGCCTGATGTCAGGTAGCCTTAAGCTGCTTAATTCCGTGCCTGTCCTTCGCCCAGGAGTACCATGATGGTGCAAGGGCGTGGCGCAGGTCATCTCTCCATCTGTTACGTGCGCGGCCACGCGGGCGGTTGTAGTATTATGCCCACCAAAAAGACACTCTATCTATCGTCGGCCATGCGAACCACATGGACGGCTCATCTGTACTTCCCTATTGACGCAGAGTCGAAGACATCCCGGAACTCTGTCTGGTCGTGGATGTCGGTATTTCGGATATGGTCTGTTAGAGAGACATTTAGGAATCTTCGTTCTATTGCTCTTTTCGTAATTCGGAACTTCTCTGTGTCTGATTTTTGGAGACTCTAAACCTCACACTCATAAACCATTTAATGGAATCATCATGCTATTGAAGGTGTGAGCCTTGGCGTTGACGTACGTCATCTACAAGAGTATCGGCTTGATGCAGTTGAAGCAGACCCAACCCGCTGAGCATCTGCCTGAGATCTCTTTATCAATTTTGTGATTGTTGTTGATTTCATGACCTCGGTAGACACACGAATTGACATTCTCGATGGGCATATCTTCTAATCGCAGTTCCTCGGTAGGCAAAACGAGTTCAGTAAAAAAATTGGATCTTCTTTCTGTCTATATTCAGGCCAACCACCTTACCTGCTATATTCAACTCGTTTAGGCTTTGTTCGGCGTCTGCGATGATGTGGCTGAAATTCACAATGTCGTCCTCAAAACGTAGATGTGAGAGCATCTCGCCATCTATGTTGACACATCGATTCTGTCAGTTTATGTTTACCTAACAACTTCTTTAACAGTAGCTGTGAATAGTTTTCGGGAGATGGTATCTCCTTTTCGTATTCCTCGGTGTATAAGTATGAAAAGCAGCTTGTAACAAAATGGTTATCTCAGTTGAGAAGCCCTCGTTTATTGTCTCTATAAGCTGGGCTTACTTTTCCTCGATATCTTGGTTTCACGAGGCATTTACCACTGCAATTATTTTCGTGTTATCAAAGGCTTTTTTGTAGTTTTACAAATACAATTCTTACTGGCATACTGACTTCACAATCTCTCTCCATCAACTGGTTGATTGTGTAGAGATGGTTATTTGTTGAGTAGCATTTTTTTAAACCTACCTGTTCTCGTTGTTGCTTCTCGTCGAGGATATAACTTAATCCTTTAAATTAAAATGTATTTATCAAGGGGATAAACAACTAATACACTTTTTCATAACACAATTTCGGATACATGGTCTAACATGACAATCGCCAAATAGCAAATGGGGCACTAAGGTTAATGCCATAAAGATATGTTAACATCTCGTCGTGGTCGATTATTTGAACAACACTTCTTTTCAAATGTAACCTATGCAGCATCATGTCCCGGCTAGACACACCTGTAAGATTACTTGACACTATTGACACACACACACACACTTCAATATTAATATGCGCCTGGAGTTTCTCAATAGCCATGGATTATACGTAATTACCCTTGTGTTATCGATTTCATAATTAACTATTTGAAAAGATGATTTAATTCTTAAACTGTAAATGTAGCAGCCCTGAACATTTTCTGCAGTTAAATTTGAATATCCTCTATAAAAGTTTGTTACATACACTTTACGTTATGCAAGATGAACGGTTATTGAACGGTCATTCCGTCTGGGTTATGAATCATACGCTTCGTCACAATAACATACAGTCGTGGATAACATTTTATCTGGTATCTCAGCACTAACACACTTATGAATAACTTTTTTGCGTGTATCTTTGAAAGATAATTGAAAATCAGTAGAACGTATGCAAAGGCCAAAGGCCGCCGTCCATCGTAGACGATCTGGCATAATTAATTTTGCTAGCGCTATTTTTAGTAAGGAATAACTGCGCTACTTTTTATCCTCCCTCTCCCGTCCCGTGCTACCCGACCCCAGTGGCAAGTCAAGGACGACGACTAGGGGGCGACTACAAGATGCAAGGGACTCGGCATCAAGCACCCGTGAAAAAGACGACGGAGTCCGGAGTTGAACGCCACACCACCTGATCACGAGGCCGGCGGCTTAACCACTAGATCGTGAGAATAAGGTAAATCATGTTTATGAAATTCAATCATGCTAAAGAAATGAAATTGCTAAACAATGTCCATTTAAAAACATTCAATTTGCTCAGAAATATTGTTTAGAAAAAAAGTATATGTAACAGTTCCATTCGGAGCAGAAGAGTTGGGGTTATCAATTTATTATTGGAGAGCCAACATTAGCTATGAAAGTAATAGGATATTTTAACTCAGGTCAAAACTGTTCAAAGGTCGCGCACGTCGTGCATTCATTGTCAAGACTGGGTTTTGGTTAGTAACCCGAGGGGGGATGGTGGGGAGAAATGTTTGATGTGATGAATTGGAGACTGTTGTCAAAGATTGTAGGGTACTGATTCAGCCTAATTGCTGTATTAACTAGAGCCACAGAACAGGGGGTAGAGGTATGGAACGACAAAACTGTCACTGACAGATTGAAAGGGGTGACAATAAAGACAGCTAAGGTAATAGGTTGCAGTGGGAGGAGCTTGTCAGGCTGACAAGTGTTACAGACACAACAGTGATTCGAGTCGCTGTCTGGACAACGGGTAAGGACAGAAGTACTTCGCAGTCTGACAAGTGTTACAGACACCACCGTGATTCGAGTCCCTGGCTGGACAACAGGGTAAGGACAGACGTTGCGCGTGTTCAGCGAACATGGTGTGTAGATAGGTGCCTAAAGTGCCAATAAAACCAGCAGCAAGATAGAGTTCAGACAGAGAACGCTGGGTAGAAAGCTAACCCACTATGCTCCGATGTAATTGCGCTTGTGCTAATTGGGATGAATGGTGGTTCTTCTTTACCAGTGAGAGGAGAAAGAAATAGAATCAATTCCAGTGAGAAGTTTTTGTCTGAATGATAAAGGTGTTGCAAATCCCTGCGACGCAATCCCGAAGGCCGTGTCAAAGTCTCTGTCGCGAAAGGTGTTGTGGCCAGGGATACAATCCCGAAGGCCGTGTCAAAGTCTCGGTCGTATAAGGGTGTTTCAAACACATGGGATATAATCCTGAAGTCTCTGTAAAAAGTGAGGTGTTCCATAAAACGTCTCAGGGAGCACATCCGCAAACGTGGTAAGAAGCGTTTGTTCCAAAGCGCAGAACCGACGACCGCCAGAGATCAACTTTATTGCCAACTGTCGAAGTCCACATTTGACTACGAATTCAGATAGTTAATCAGTTGTACAACAAGATTTGCTTAGATTAAGCATTTCTCTCATTTCTATCAGAACAAATGCAGATGCAAGTAGTTTGAACGTCTGTTGTAAATTCTTATAATACTCTTTTATTGCTTCCTCACCGTTTTGCTGAGATTGTTTATAAATAACGTTTATAAAAGGATCAATTTCTAAGAGTTTGGCCAATAGATTCTGCAGCATCACCCGATCGTTGCGTGCCCAATATGTGTTTTATTAAAACTAAAAATTGGAGTCTAATTGTGTTTGTTCATTCCTTACGCAATTATAAACCGTTTCACTGATGCGAACTAAATTTTACAGTTATTATTTAGGATCCTTAGAATATTACTGGCTATTTGTGTTTTTAAAAGATAGAAACAAAAATTGTATTCGATTGTTGCAAACATTTATGAAGGAATGAAGGAAGTAAAGAGAAATATAGATGGTGACCTCATGATCCAATTTGCTTGGTCAAGTGCGGGTGTGTGATAACTTGTGACCTTTAAATTTTTCGAAGTCGCAGTATCAACAGGACGCGAAAGATATGCAGTCAGGTGCATTGGTTAGCCAGTTCCGAAGTAGTAAACGTTCGTTCTGTGACCTTAATATTGTTTCTTTAAGACAAGGTTTATAATTTGAAGTAATGCTAACTTACTGTGTGATTTGGCAGATTGAGTGTAGAAGAGGTGGCGGATGGATGGACGGTTTGGGTGTGATAGAGATGGATGGACGGTTTGGGTGTGATAGAGATGGATGGATTGAGGGGGAGGGGTGGTAGAATAGGCTGGGTAAGGAGATGGAAGAAATAAGCGGGCTGAATAGAAACGAGAATACTGGGTTGGAGAGTGGAAAGGAAGTGCATTTAAGATATGAGTAGGGCAGACATAATGTGGTTTTTTTTAAGTAACAACTTTCTATAATTATCAACGACGGAGGAAAGAGATGGGGTACCTTAAAGGGAGAAATGCACAGCTTGTTCAGAAGATATGATCGAGAGGTGGGCAGATTGGGGGAATGGGAGAGTTGAGGGAACGGACGCGATGAGCTAATTGAGAAGAGAAGATATAGACGGGCTGAGGTGGAAGAGATTAGGGGTTGAAGGAAAGAGACGGGAGGGTTGAAGGTGGGAGAGATTAGCGGTTTGAAGGAAAGAGACGGGAAGGTTGAAAGTGGAAGAGATTAGCGGTTTGAAGGAAAGAGAGAGGAGGATTGAGGGTGAAAGAGATTTGCGGTTTGAAGGAAAGAGACGGGCGGGTTGAAGGTGGAAGAGATTTACGGTTTTAAGGACAGACGGGAGGGTTGTAGGTGGAAGAGATTAACCGATTCAGAGGCGGGTTGGGTGAAGTCATATGCAGGTTTAGGGGGAGTAAACGATTAATGAGGCGAGGGAGGGGGGATTGGCAGCTTGAAGGAGAGAGAGCGATCGGAGAGTTGATGGAAGGAGCGGGGGAGATAGTTAGAGAATAACACATCTGCAGGTTGAGAAAGGAAGAAATTGGCCAGCGATAAGTGAAATGACAGGTAAAGAGTTGGCAGGCTTGAGGGTAGGTTGAGAGTGCAGAGGGGATTTGACGGAGGGGAGGGATTTCAACAATGAACAATGGTCATGTGGCCCGTGTAACGCTGGGTACCGGGGCTAGTATGTAAATGTAACAGCTGATCGTCAGCTTACAAAGAAAAAAATCACAATTTGTTTTTAGAGAAAATTTAAAAATATGGCAGGCTCACAATTAGTACCAGATACTATAACTTCGCGTATATCAATCCCAATAATACAATTTCCAGTTCATTTAACGGAGCGCAATAATTTATCACATTCAAATTTCCATTACAAATAGCCTTTTCTATCTATCTTCTATCTATCGGCAGTCCATTTATGTCGTTAGACGTCGTGGGGAGGTGTGACCTCCTTTGTTTCATAGTCTGATTAGAATGTTAAAAATACTCAATTACGCTCAGTACAAAACAAGTATGTAGGCGTACAAAATGTGTGAAATATAGTCGATACATTAGTATATGTTAAACGTGTTTTTTTAATTATCTTTTGTGGTTAAGAATCAGAAAACAATGATTACAACTGAAAGTGGTATTATTTTGAATGACTAACATCAATGTATAACTTAAAACTGAAAAAAATTAATTTAGGGATGGTTTTTTTCGAATCGACAACCAGAAGACAAATGAACAATGTCCAAAAAATTCGGTGAAGTACATAAATCGTTAATCACTTGTAATCACGTACCAACTTAAGACAAATCAATAGACAGACTAGCTGCTAAGGCCCCAAACATTGTTATTTTTCAAGATTCAATGTCAGCTCTTCAAGCATTAGAGAAGCCTCTGGTCGTTGTAGACCTGACCGTTTCCAAATATCTATAGTTTTGAGTGGATCACTGGACATTCAAACACACCTGGCAATGACAAGGCAGACATACCGGCACAGGAGGGATCAAGACAAGAACAGTCACACATAGCAACAACTTTAAAACCGTCTCATAAGAACAGCAAACAAAGAAACTTGGATGAACCCATGGGCCATGGAAAACACAGCAGCGGAGGTCTATAGACATTTGGCAAGCCCAGGTTCAAATGACATTGTAAATCAACTGGCAAGAAAGGATCAGAGCATCATGTTCCGACTGAGAACCCAACACATCTCATTTAACAAGCACTAGAACAGAATCCAACCACAACGTACTCCTGAGTGCCAGTTGTGTACACACCCACATTAAACCGTTGATCATCATCTCTTTGAGTGGTCAGCACTCAGATACATGGAATACTTTGTACAGCGCTAGACAACAGCTGATAAACACGTGCAGATACCATTGCATGGCAATGGGCCGAAGCGCGAGAGACCGGTTTCTACTGATCCGTAACACCAACAATAACAGACTATCAGACCCGAGGAGCAGAACATTTTACTAACATATTACCTCAACGAAACGAAAGAAATACAACAATTGTAACAATTAAAGTTTCTTTATTTTTAATAACATTGATTCTTGTCGTTTTGCAAAGATGAGTGAATGGAAAAAAAAAGGTAATGGATAAATGACGGCAAATGCAAATTCAAATAACGCACATTAAACATTTCAAATTTTGAAAAATATTACGTAAAGACAGCATTAAAATAATTGGTTGCGTGGGCGTTGACTTTGTTTGTGACAGCACTTGGTTCTTGAGTGTCAGTTCTTTTGAGTTCATTTCTCTAAAGTCTGCCCTTTTCCTGCTGTTCGTTCTTTGGTGCACTAAAGGTATAGGTCAGTCACATGGTAACAATTGCAGTCGGGGATAAAAATAACTCTTCATGTACTTAGCTCCAGCCTATGCGAGGTGGGGTGGCAAATTCCCTTCCTTGCTGTATTTAGCTTTCCCAACTCATACGTCAGGTACACATTTAATGCTGGTTCGACTGGAGGAACGGTCGTACTAGGCACGAACCGCGGCGCGGATTTTTTTCTGTCCGTCCGTTAACTCGAACTCCTGACACACTGTAATCACAGTCTAGTAAGCCAGCTCACTGCTGACTAGAATGCTGGCTTCACTGGGTAGCTCAGGCGTTCCTTATATGTCTCTGCGTGCTGCATAACTTGGCTGCCCTATCATTGTCTAGAGGCTCGTAATTTGTTTCTTGTGCATATATGGCTGTGGACTAAAGAGTATCAGTGATAATGTGAATGGCTTTGTTCTGAGCTATACGTATATTTTCAATCTGTGTTCTAACGACAGTAGCGCAAGCCATGATTAAAAATTCCAATACTGAGTTGTCTCTTCCTATATATAGTCTTTTCATGATTTTGTTATATGTTCCCCATCTAATGCCTGCTAATTTGTCACTTATACTTATTTGGCACAAGGTATTCTTGATGTTTTGGCTGTTTCTATCTTATTAGCCCATATCATTCTTCAATCGAGGGTTGTGGAATATTCACGATGAGCAACATTGCTCTTTTTTGTGCTATCTTAAAAAAGGTCAGTTGCGGTAGCTTTCCTTACATACCGAGCCTGCTGATGAATGTGGATTGGGGTCCTCCAGGCCGTATCTATGTTTGGCTTCATCCTCGCGATGGTCATTACTAAATGGATCACATCGATCCCAAGAATGTTAGCCAGACTGAAGCAGTCTATTTCCAAGTAAAACTGCAAAGAGGTTAGCTGGGGCCTTAGTCAGTATCTTTACTTGACCCTAACATTGTCTGATCAGCATGTTTTATCTTCTTTCCCTCGGATTTCAGGGAAATTCCAAAGCATATTGAATGTTGTTCTGTTGGGAGAACGTGGTCATTTATTTTTAGTGTCGTCTGTTTTATGTTAGATAAACATGTAGTTATCTTCTCATTAATGGTCAGTAATCTTATGTCTGTCCAGTTCTACAGTTTTCCAATTGACTCGCATTCTACTTTTTGTAACTGATGTAGATCTTTCTATTGCAGCAGCGCGAAGTCGTCCTCATATAATTCATTGCAGTTTGATCTAAAGACTATGTTGGTGTCTCTGCATGTCTATCAACACCGCTAGTCTGTGCTGCTCATTTTCCTCTAAAACATCTTTGACCTCTTGTGCATATAGGCCACCTCGTCTTCTCTTCATCTATGTTGTTAATATCCCCTTTGCTGTGCCGTTATTAGTTGTTAACTTCTAGATTCCACATAAGCGTCGGTTTTCTTGTAGTCTCACCTTTCTGAGTGGCCGTTGAAGTCGCAAACCATGATGCAATATCAGTTTCTGTTATTTGGATTGCTTCTAACATAAGAGTTATGTTCGCGGTTAAACACAGGTACAATTCATACAGGTAAAATGCTTTTGCTTTTAAAATATAAAACATATGTATATTTAATTCAAAATACACTTACACATGAAGGAAATGTCATCCGTTCCAGGACTGTCAAAACGTCAACGTCTGCTAAGCCATTTTATTGTGAGAAACGATGAACACAAACCCTATTATTTCCTGTTCGTCTTCTTAGGCCCTAAGAAGACAAACAGGCAAATAGAAAAATATTGGGAGAGAAACTAAAATATTGAGAAATTGCTGAAAAGATAAAGTAAGAGGTCGAAGCTTCCTATAACATTTTAACAAGTAGAAGCAACATAGAAGGACAAGTAGGAGCTTCCTATAACATTTTAACAAGTAGAAGTAGTTCATCATGTAGCATGTCCTTTGTAGAACGTCGTTCCCATCACAGTCTGTCTGAAAGAAACTCGTTCCCTTGCCAAAACACCAGCTTCCGCCACTGTCATACTCAGGCATTCCTGAATATCTTCGTGCCATCGTCTTCTTGGTCTACCCCTTCCTCTTTTGTCTGGCACCATACCTTCCATCACCGTTCTCTCAAGACCGTTGAGTCTCTTGATCTGACCAAAGTATTTGCATTTTCTAGCCAAAATGGAATTGATAAACCAATTCTCCTCTATGCTCAACTCTTGCCGAATGTCTACATTTGTTCTTTTCTCTGTCCAGGGTATTCTGAGGACCTTTCTGTAACATTTTGACTCGAAGGATTCGATTCTTTGTCTAGAAGTTTTGGTAATCGTCCATGCTTCACAACCAAAAGCTGCCACAGGAAAAACACAGGCTCTCAAGACTTTTACTTTCATCGTTTTGTTGGTGCCCTGCCATAATTTCTTCAGGCTGTTCAGTCTCTGCATTGCCATAGCTAGTCTTCTTCTGATTTCTTTCGAGCAGTCACCATTTTTGTCAATTCTGGAGCCCAGATATTCAAAATGTGTGACCTGATCTATTTCCTCACCACCCACTGTAAATTTATGCTGACATTGTGGTTTATCGGTGGTCATTATCTTTGTTTTATTTATGTTTATGAACAGATTTTGATCTTTACTATGTCCATTAACGGCTCAAAGTAGCTGCTCTAGCCCTTCTGCACTTCTTGATAGTATCACTGTGTCATCTGCGTATCGTAACTCTGGAATTTCGTACCCCCCAATCGTAAATCGGTCGAAACTTTCAATGTTCTCATCTTCTCGAACATTTCTCATTATACATTCCGCATATATGTTGTACAGATAAGGTGAGAGGATACATCCCTGTCGGACTTTTGTACTGAAAAAACAATCTGATGTTTGCCCAGATACTCGGACAGCGGCTTGTTGATCTTGGTATAAAGTTTCAATGAGATGGGCTATATGCAAAGGAAACCCCATTTCCTTCATGATTCTCCACAGATTTTGATGTTTTACCGTGTCGAAGGCCTTAGTATAATCATTTAAACATGTGTACAGGTCTACATTAAACTCTCTACATTTTTCATAGATATTCCTTCAATTGAATATTTTGATCTCGACAGCAAAAGAAATGATTCCAAAGATATTGCACAAGACACATAGCTATATAACAGAAGAAACACATAAACTCATTGCAGAAAGGCAACAACTAAAACAAATGGAAAGTAAGGGGACCAACACAGCATATAAAAACTGCGCAAGAATAGTTAGAAGAGAAATAAGAAAAGATAAAAGAAGATACATAGTAGAAACGTGTAAGGATATAGAAAACCTACAACAACAAGGCAGAGAAAGAAATGCATTCAAACCAATAAGAACACTGACAAGGGAATTCCGTCCGGTTCCACATGTCATAAATGACAAAGAGGATAACACATTAACAGAAACCAAAGACATACTGAATAGATGGAGAGTACTGCAGAACCATGTATGGAGATAGCACAAAGCGCTCAGTTACAATCCTACCAAAGGATTAGAAAGAACCTGAACCAACATTGGAATAAGTACGCTCTGCAATTAAACGCCTGAAAAAGGGAAAGTCCCCGGGATGCGATGATATCCCAGCAGAGCTAATACAAGCAGGAGGAGAGGCATGTGCTCGAGTCTATCACAAGCTGTGTAAACAGATATGGCACAGTGCAGAGTGGCCAGAAGCATGGAAGAAATCAATTTATATTCCCCTTCCCCAAAAAGGCAACCTGAAGCTGTGCACGAACTTCCGAACTATCCCGCTGATCAGCCACGTTAGCAAGATACTCTTGCGAATCCTATTAAGAAGGATAGAGAAAAGGTTTGAATCTGAAATTCACGTAGTCCAGGCAGGTTTTAGGAAAGACAGAGGGGCCCGAGACCACGTATTCAATTTAAGGAATATCTATGAGAAGTAGTTAGCGGATGGAATACTTACAAGATTAGTACCAAGTGGTAAAGGACAGCTCTTGATAATAGCACATGCAGCCATAATGAGCTGGTAAAGAATTCAGAACTTCTTTTTGCTTCAAATTATAAGGACAATCAAGACTATCATACCGAGATGAAAGGTAACATATTAGAGAGTAGATTTTAAAAAACTGTTCTTCCGTCCTTAGATAGACCCTCTTGTCTGATAATGTACAATGCAACATACTACAATACAGTGACACAAAACGACAAAATCCCGACATCATCCAGAACAAAAGACCCAAAAAGATGTGGCTCACAAAAGAACACATACCATCTAACGAAACATATCTAAAACCTGAATAATTTCTCTTGTCAAGTAAACATGAAAGGAAAAGATTTTTCCCTATGGACAATTTGATCCAAGAGCATGGTCATATGTTTTTTAGACTGCCACGTACCCTTCGAACATAAACTGAATTGAACTCGCTTGGGCGAAAATTAAAGGACAAGTAGCAGCTGAAAATAACACTTTCAAAATATATGATATGGAAGAACTAACATATGCCACCCCTCTTAAATATAGACAAAGATTAATAGGCTAAATGTGTGGACTACATATTAAAGGAGGAAGCTGGCTATTGGAAATAGAAAAGGAGATGTAGACAAATCTCATTTGAATTGGAGAGACGCATATGCCTTAAGGCAGACAATTTTTGTAAATTTACGGGTAAATGATTTTCTGCAGTGCCAAAATAAATCCGTTGCTAACAAAGACCAAAGGAACTAGCCGCTTTAAGAAAACGGCACTACCTGGCAAAATGTAAATTATAAAGTGGTTTGGACCTTGAAAATATAAGACCACGTGCAAAAATTCCCGTTTTTCGGCGGAAGGGTTATTGAGATATTAGATGGCAATTGACAGCGACCATTGTGATATGGACTACACCTGTACGTTATCATCAGTTTGCCTAGTACTCGTTTTCTACATTAGCACGACCCAATGATGGCATGTTCAGAACGTGTTTCTCTGGATATTTAAGTGCTGAGAAACGGCTAAACTTGGTGTAATTTTGCTGGAGAAATGTTTACAATAAGCCTTTCCTGATCGATCGTCAGCATACCAGATCTATACATTTTATTCCCAGGTACATACGACTGCTATCATACGAAGCGTTCCATTTCTTTGACGACATGGTAGTGGTTGAACATAATCATTTATAACACGTTTATACAAATAAAATATGACAGCTAGTCGGGAGTTTTTAACGAAATAAATTACAACATATTTGTTTAGAAAATATAATAATACAACACGTATACAATTAATGCGAAATACTAAAGTTTCACTTATATTTAAGTCAATCGCAACCAGGAATTTGTAATTGTACATCCCTGTTCTAATAATTTGAAAATTTGAAATTCATTTCTAGTTTGACAACCAATATGTTTGATAATCAACATAAATTTCTCAACAAGTTTATTTTAACAGAACACAAATACTTGTTGATTATATACAATTTCATTTCTCAGAAAAATAAAAAAATATTTCAAAAAGTGTTAAAATTTACACAGTATAAAAAAGTATGTCCGCTATGTATTATACATAAATTATATGTTTAAAATATATTGTTTTTAATGGCCAACTACAGTTAAAACTTAGCAATTATAAGTGGCATTATATTACTTTTTGGCTACTCTCGTCAAGAACCTCCATCTGCGAAAATGAATATATGATTTTTTTTTCTTTCTAAACGGCAAAGAAAAACAAAAGCTGGCATAATGAAAAATATGGCGTATATAAATTGAAATAATAGTGTATAAACAATATAGATATTGCCACGGAATCAGGATTGCACATTCAATAAATGATTAACTGCCCGTAATGATATAACATATAATACTACTGTTTATATTTAGGTCGTCAGGATTCAGATATCTGCAATTTGTTTTCAAATCTCAAATTTTATATAAGCAGGTTGATGAGTACTCGTTCTGGCGGCGAGTCAGAAAAAAGGATTTCTTTTTACTTATGTGATTCTTCACATGCAAACAGTAAATGCTTGCCGCTAAATACCAGACGGATCATATTTTTATAACTATTTGTTTCCCTTGGACAACAACATGCTTGTTATCTCCTAGTTATGATTTAGAGAACACTAAATAAAAACATAAGTCTTACACACGATGCATACCTATTGACGAACTACGTGTTCTATTTTGTGTCCATAGTGACTATACGGGAGTCTATACAGTCTAAAAAGAAAGATTACAAGGTTGATGTCCGGGAAGTAAGGTGATTACTTCTTCTACCAGACAGCGAGACTAAATAGGAAGTGGATAATCGAAACGGTCAGAGAAGAATCTTGGAAACATAACGGAGAGCAACTAACATCAATGTGCAAAAAAAGTCCTAAAGATGTTTTTTCAAACTATCAAGGTAGTGCGATTCAGAGACGAGCGCTTCAATCATGAAGCACGATTTTCATATGTGTATTGAACACACGGATTGGTGGAACGAATATTTCTAAGAACGTTAAAACCCTACTACCTCCACAGGGGATTAAGTGATTTTACCACACAACTCAGAGCATTTGGAACCTGATTCAGGAAATAGACAGTTGTGCAGAACAGTCCTAAAAATAGTTCCTCATGTGTGGACGGTATAACAATAGTGGCAATACACCCATGTGAGGAAACCGACTTAACGTTGCTAAAGATACTTTTTTACAACGGTATGAAAAGCGAAACGTAAGCTAGACGATTGGCAACAGATGACTGAAATACAAACACAGAAAAAAAATTTTGACACGTGCAACGGCATATCGCTACTTAGTCATATCGTTGCAGCGTGAAGATCCTGGAACAGAGAACAATATATATTGTTGAACCTCAGCTGTGCCAAGCTAAATTTGGATTTCCACAGGGTAAAGGCTGTACTGACGCTTTATTTTCTTTGAGACAATTAAGCGAAAAGTCAATAGAATATAACGACAATCTGTTTCATCGCTTTCATTGACCAAGACAAGGCGTTGGATAGTATTCTACTTTTAACAATACTGATAGGTTATGGTATGCAGGTAATAAAGAGAGGCCATGTGGATTATGAAGTGCCAATCTAGTCATTAAGGAGTGAATCATGGACAACTAGAAAATGAACAAAAAGCTCACTTAAAGTCACAGAAGGGTGGTTTTTAGAAGAACACTAAAAACTGAATAGACGCAAAGAAAACTATTAAGGACAGGCTGAAAGCGTCTTGTGCACAAAAGAATACGTTTCATACACATCAGAGTAAATCAACTATGTATCCTGCACATACCGTTAAAATAGCCGGGTTGGGACACATTGTAGTTACAGGAAAAGGGACTAAGGCTACAAATCAATATAATGATGGACGGCTGAACAATCAACAGTAGAATTTATCCACCTCAGCCAGTTCTGCTGATACGTAACCTCGCGTTCACTAAATGGAACGGTATACAATGATGATAAACTAAATATAAAATAAAACAACATTCATATTTGTATTTCCCTTTTAGTTTGACAGCAAGCATGCTTCCATCCCTGCAGCTATACTGAAATAAGAACATGAGATAGTGTGGCAGTTAGTTCTGACTCCTGTTTCAAAATGCTTAGGAAACTCAAAATATGTGGCTCAGGTGAACTGTGGGTTAAAACATATTTTAACTAGGAATTGAAAAGCAAAAGTACATGTCATGATCCTAAATGCAATCAATGTTGACATTTCAAGAAAGAAAGACGTCGAGAAGACACATTTTAGCTCAAAGAAACGAAATGAATATTTTATAAATACACCTCTTTTTAAAAAGATTATTTTGAAATTTGTCTGAGCCAATTTGTTGGATAGACACTTTGAATGGTAGTCTTGTTAATAATTCTATGTCCATGCCACTCAAAATTTTCCCGCAGCGCTGTCGGCGTTTTGTCTGAGATCCGACCTTTTTAATTGGCTCTATTCACAGAAGTCGCTTCATTTTGTCGCTAACCATTCAGCTCGCACGGCAAGAAAATGCCCGGAGCAAAATTGCTTATTATACTCTATTACCTCGATCCAGCCAGTTCCTGACGAGCCATTGCGAAAGATCAGCCCGCACCATAATATTTTTCAATTGCGTGTTAGCAGAAAAAGAATTTTAATTTTTTCTTTATCATGTTGCTAAACTTGAATTGGATCTGAAAGCGGAATCGAGAAAACTACACCAGTGATGCGACCACCAGGGAGTCGTTTGCTAACATTCATGATTTACTTGACATGTTCTTCGGAAATTTGATCAGAAAAAAGTTCGAGTCGTCTGCCTAATTGCTTTTAATGAGCCTTCTATCCTAATTACTCTCTCAAATGTAGCAATGATCTATCATGACAATGTCCGACGAAAACATAAACATGTATGGTCCAGTAACTGCACCTGGATAGAAACAAAGCGAAACCCACGTTACTGCCACAAGACATTATTCAGTGACAATGAACAAACGAAAACAGTTAACATATCACAAAAAGAACAACAAAACAACAAAGGGGCAGGTTATTATAGAGTAGGAATGAACGATGATGAAATGAAGTAGGGAGCAATATGATATAGATGTACCGAGATAGCAATTGATAACAGCTGTAAAAGAGACTAAGCAAATCAATCAATCGAAGCTGCGGCCGTACTGAGGGTCAATAATCGTATTTCAAAGCATAATGACACAAGAAACGAAGATCCGCATCTTCAACCTGTATGGCAAACCCAACAAAGACCTGTCGCTCTCGAGTATGGAAATCTAGGACTCCAACTGCCTAGTAGCTGGAGACTTCAACAGCCACTCGGAGAGATGGGGATATTCGGACACAGACAACAGCGGTGATGAAGTAGAAGACTGGGAGATAGACACAAATCTTTATCTTATATCAATAGGCCAAAGGACAGCCCTAGCTTCTATTCTAGAACATGGCATATCACCTCTACTCCAGACTTAGCCTTTTCCACGGTGGATATTCACCCCAAAATAGACCACCAGGTGCTCAACCAATTGGCAGGTAGCGACCACAGGCCAATTAGGCTAGAAATTGATATGGAAGTAGGCCCACAGGAAATAAAACCGCTCCCAAGTCGGAACTATAAACGAGCCGACTGGGACAGATTTGCAATGCTGACAGATGGGCTGTGTGAAACCATCAACACACGGAATAACAATATGAAACCTATGGTGGAAAGCCTAAGCAAAGCAATAATGCAAGCAGCCACCGAAACCATCCCAAGAGGGGCAAGGAAAAACTACAAGCCATATTGGAATGATGAATTGCAGAAAGCGGAAGACGAAGTCTCAAATGCTAGGAACATGGCAGAGAGAGAACAATCTATGGAGGCAAATATCGCCCTCAAGGCCATCACGGCGAAATACAAAAGAACACTGAACCAAATAACAAGAGCCAGCTGGAAAAACAAAACAGAAAGACTCAATTTAGATAAAGAAGGGAACAAACTATGGAAGTTAGTCAGAGCCATGAATAACGAAACACCATCAAATAAACAAATTACTATCAAGCAGGGCGACAACATGCTTACTGGAAAAAAAGCAGCAAACGCCTTTATAGAACATTATACCAGAGCAAACCATATTGATGTCCCTACAGACAGGCATACAGACATTAGTGAAGAACAAAAGAGCCACGACAACATCAATATGGCACTAGAGGAGCACATGATGGCAAAACTAATAATGAATTAAATGGAAGAGGCCATGAGAACTTTAAAGAAAAAGAAATCGCCCGGAAAAGATGGGGTAACAAACGAAATGCTGATGGGGTTGGGCCAAACAGCAAAGAGGAAGTTACTATCAGTCCTGAACCAAAGCTGGAAAAGGGGAATTGTACCGCAGGCATGGAAAGACGCTGTACTTATCCCAGTACCAAAGAAAGAAAAAGATAGAACAGATCCAAATGGATCCAGACCTATCAGTCTACTGAGCTGTGTATGAAAACTGATGGAGCGTATGATAAACACCAGACTGATGTGGCATCTGGAAGAAAAACACATACTAATTCCAAGGCAAGCAGGTTTTAGACAGCACAGATCCACTGATGACCAGATCACTCTCATAGAACAGGAAATAGAGGATGCTTATCAGAAGAAAATGCACACAGTAGCGGTTTGGATGGATTTAGAGAAGGCATTTGACAAGGTGTGGAAAGAGGGACTTAAAGTCAAGCTACAAAGAAGTGAAGTTTGTGGGAAAATGTACAGATGGATCAGCCACTACCTCGAAAACAAAACAGCCAGAGTTCAAGTACAAGGGCAGATGAGCAAAAAGGTGACACTTGAGCAGAGAGTACCCCAAGGGGGAGTACTGTCACCTACACTTTTCCTGGTGTATATAAACAACATCACAGAGAATATACCAAGAAGAGTCCATAGCTCCATGTTTACAGACGATCTGGCTATGTGGACCTCTGAAAAAAATCTCACCATAGCAAGCAATCGGATGCAGCAGGCCCTAACATCGTTGGAGGAGTGGGCGAACTCATGGCTGGTCAAAATAAATGAAGAAAAAACAACATGTACGATATTCTCGCTTTCAAATAAACCCCAGAACACCAAAATAAGTCTTAACCGCAAATATATGCGGCCAAACGACAACCCAAACTATCTGGGAGTCACATTTGATCGGCGCATGACATGAAAAAGTAAGATCGAGAGAAACCGAATGAGAGCCAGACAAAGAATGGCAATCATGATGAAACTTGCTGGCACAAGCTGGGGAGCAGAAGAAAGTATACTAAAGAAACTGTACACTGGAACAGTGAGACCAGTTCTCGAGTATGGCATTGCGGCATGTACAACAGCAGCAAAGGCGAACTTTGATAAAATTAGCAAGCTCCAAAACCAAGCCATGAGAGTTATAACAGGAGCCATGAAGTCAACGCCAATTGTAGAATTTGAAAAGATTACAAATCTGAAATCCATGACCGACAGAAGAGACTGCAGAGCCCAGCAGCAAGCAGAGAAACTCAGAAGACTGACAGACCATCCAATGCACCAGAGACTAAATAGATTTGGAAATGGGAAACTAAAGCGGAGAAACTTTGCAGAAATCGCCAAAGCAAAGATGAGCGAAGACTCTATGAACACATTAACAACACCAAAGCCCATCCCTACTGTACGCAAACGTACCTGGAAGCAGCATATTATTCCGGAGGTGGTAGAAAATATATCAGGTATTGGAAACAAGAACAGCTAGACTGAAAAAGAAAGAAGAGACATAACCCTGAGGTACATAACGAAAAACTACCCAAGCATGGACTGGACCCATGCATACACCCACCGACGGTTCTGTAACAAACACAACACAGAACGGAGGGGCAGGGGTATTCCTGAGCCTACCAAATGGTAGAAAAATAACACTGTCAGTGGCAACTGGAAAATTCTCAAGCAATTTCAGAGCGAAGGCAGAGGCACTGAGGGCTGCAGTAGAAGCAATGCTGACATTCGAAAGCAATGAAAGCCAGATAGTCCTGTTTACAGATGCCCTGGCCGTAGTCACAGCACTAAAAAGCCAGAAAAATACTTAACTCTAACAGCAGTACTCTGTCAACTATGCGTCCGCACCAAAAAGAGTAGTGGTAGAGTGGGTTCCATCCAAGGCAACGAGGAGGCAGACAGACTGGCAAAAGAAGGTGCAAGACTACCACAACCAGATTCTAGTGTGACCTACGAAGAGTCCAAAAGGTTTATTATTGCCAGATACATGGCCAAATGGGAAACAGAACATACTGGCTACACAAAAAACGATGCCTATTACCAGTTGAACAGAAAAGAGCAGGTCGTGGTCTTCAGACTCCGCACAGGCCACAACAGACTGAGGTACCACCTATTCAATAAACTGAAAATAGGTGGCACTGACAAATGCACTTGTGGTACCGGGAAAATGACCTCAACATCTGCTGCAAAACTGCCCGACATACGAGGACCAGAGAAAGCACATGTGGCCATCACCAGTGCCAACACTAGACAAGCTCTATGGTAGTGTCGACAGCCTCAGGATGACCGCTGCTTTTTTTCGAAAAAAATACATGTTGAAGTTTGACAGCGTACGAAGAAGAAGAAGAAGTATTTCAAAGAGCTGACCCTACAAAATGTCATTTTGAAGCCACATATAAATAATTTCTTGACACGTCACTGGTAACGTTATTTTAAAGCGTCCCCTTCTCGTGATACAAAAATATTACTGTCACAACACAGTCATTTGCTACAAATTTAGAACGTATTTTGTAGCATACATGGCGGGAAACTTGGGGAGAAACGATTGCTAAGGCCAGACGATATCTCATCACTAAATAAAGTATCCAACCTGAGTGTGTTTTTAGAATGTTTAACATTTTGGCGCCCGAATGGAGCCGCCAATCTGATCTGGTAATCAAAATGCTACAGAAAATAACACTAACAGGGCACATGAATTGCCTTAGCGCTACTTCCTACAATGGGGCAACTAATGATGTGTCATACTATGCTCCTTCCAGTCCGAAAAAAGTACATTTATAAGCTTATTGCCCTGGGAGAGGGTGTGGTATACGTTGAGTAGAAATTATTACAATCAAATTCTGAAATTGTTGGTGCAGAGGTTAACGAAAAGTGAATTTAAAATCTCGGTGATGTCCAGCTATGGTTTTCTATCTATTCTGTCAAAAGAAAAGCGAAAATAAAGATATTCTTTTTTTTTCAAATAGTTAAAAAAAATTTAGTTTTTACTTTAAGAAAATTTGTGAGTTTCTTCTCGACGATAATGTTAAACTCGTGTTTAACATGTGATTCTCATAGGTGACAATAATAAACTCAAGTAGAATTGACATGCGTGGCCTAGGGATGAAACTAGCACGGGTTTCACAATCCCAACGTACCCGACTCGATTCCCGTCGTGTCCAGTTTAGCAGACACTGGGTTTTTTTTATCGGGTGATTGCTCCTCCACGTACGGAAAGTAATGGCAACCTACCGTACTGCATACTTGCCAAGAAACTTATAGCAGCCAAATAGGTCGCGGTTGTACGAAGCGACGTTCTATAAAGGACATGCTACGTAATTTAGCATTGACATGTGACATTATCAGACATTCAATTACTGCCACCATTTAATTTGCAATATTAGATTGTGTTACCAAAATGTTATATTATATAGCACAAATAGAGCTACGCAGATAACTGAGTAATAGGACTATACAACATGGGTAATTTATGGGAGTTGACTTTTGGGTTAGAGTAGGTCAAGGTCACAATGTTACCTCAACTAAATACATGTCGGAAATGAAAACGTGCTCACATACCCTTAAGCAGAATACTGAAAACACAAAGTATAGTCAAGGATGTGTGTTGCGACATTGATATGTTAAAGCGGGTTCCAAATATATTTTTTGATGAACGATATATTATTTTTAGGTTTGTGATTGTTACTTTTTCGAATGTAACAAACTCAGCGAATTCTGCAAATTCATTTACGGATAACATTTATCCGTAGACTCTTTTTCTGGCATAGCCTCTTCATGAGCTGCTGGAGCGGTAGTTCCGATTATACAATAAATACTTGTCTAAATGATATTAACTTCCATGTTCACAGTACATATCTCTTCGAAGCTTAGTTGTATGTGTAAATGGTTTGTACTAATAATAACAGTCCGGGAAATAGCAAACTGAATATGGGATAACAGAAACGTATGTTGTCGAAATGAACAGCTGCAGCCGTGACCAGACACTAATGGCAACTAAAAATATATTACTAAAATTGTAAATTATTAAAGCATCTATTCACAGACTTTTCATATAAATCAATCTAAAGCATGAACAAGAATAAAGCAAATCGAAAGTGTATATTTGGAGAAATTGCAAGTTTAGTTACAACCTGATTTAATCAATTTCTGTTAAATTCACAAATAATTATATCAATCAAAATATATAGTTCTTGTATTGTGCTGCCGAACCTCATTTCCTGTTTGTTCATTGCATTATTCAAGAGAAAAGTTGCATTTCTTAGTCATGCAAACAAACAAAATACTAAATGTATTCAAGAGTTATGATCTACGTACATGGAATTGTGTATGCTTTCGGTGTATAATCACGTATGTACAAGTAATTTTGTGCACTTTCCGTGTATATTAATGTTTGTACATGGAATTAATATGATGTTGGTGTATATTCATGTATGTACAGAGAATGAATATGCTTCGGTATATGTTTATGTATGTACAGGGAATTCAGTATGCTTTCGGCGTATATTCGTGCACATATATGGAATTAGCAATGTAAAAGGAAAACCGAGGTCATGTATCAACCGGCACCAGGCACAATGCATAAACAGCCAGTAGTTACAGTGAAGGGGCAGAAATTACAAGCGGTTGAAAAATGTGTCTTCCTCGGAAGCACTCAGTCGAGATCAGTGCCTATTGCTGGTGAGCTGGCCAATAGAATAGCAAAGACCAGCACAGCTTTTGGCCGGATGCGCTCAACAATATGGGATCGTCGATGAATCAACATGACTAAGCTGAAGGTCTACCGTGCGGTCATTGTCCCCACCCTGTTCTATGCATGTCAGAGCAGGACTGTCTACGTTGGTGACGCCAGAAAGCTAAATCATTTTCACATGAACTGTCTGAGACGCATACTGCATATATCATATATATATATCCCAGATACTGAAGTGATGTCCAAAATCAACATGCAAAGTATTCATGCACTTCTGCAAAAATCCGAATTGAGATGGGCTGGCCACCTTGCCCGAATTTCAAACGAAGGGCTTACAAATAGGCTTCTGTATAGCGAATTGAGTGAAGAACGATCACAAGAACGTCCAAAAAAGCGTTTCAATCACATTCTGAAAGAGTCCCTTAAGTGCTGTCAAATAGACATTATCACTTGGGAGAACCTGGCTTAAAATTGCTTAACATGGAAGAGCACGGTCACAGACGGCGTTAAACTCAGCGAGGATCTCTGTATCCAGGCAAACCAGGATAGACGTGCAATCAGGACGCCAAGAGCAGAGAAAATAGCAGAGACAACTACTGACTATATTTGTCAGTCGTGTCACAGACTTTTTCAGACTCGAGTTGGCTTGATCAGTCATGAGCCCACACACATTCTCACTTTGCATTATGACATGTGATGATGGTGGCCCTCATGGAAGACGATGAACGAATTATTATTATTAAATTAATTAATTATTTATTAATCATTACATGGAATGTATATGCTTTCGGTGTATATTCATGTATAATTTACTTGATTACTTGACGACCCGTTCCTCAGTGGCGGTAACTCTGCTGCGGGTCCCAAAGTTTCCATTGTCTTCTGTCTTGTGCCACGGTCTACCAGTGGGTGATACGTTTCCAGCATGAAGTATCGTAGATATTGTTTCTGAGTTCGACGGGATTCAGACCAGGGCGTAGGTGGCCATCGCTGTGCGCTGTAGTCGTCTTCTGTCTCGTGGGCACCAGACTGCTGTTGCTGTGCTCCAACGGTCATCAGTTCTCCGAAGCAGGTGGCCAGCCCAGAAATGCTTGTGCCTTGTCTGCGTGGGTAACTGCATCCTTCCCCAATGGCATCTGCCCGTCCGCCAGTGTTGTGAAGACATTTCAAACGTTGGTTGTGGAGCGTGACGGATGATTGGGTCACTCTGAGTTTGGACTCCATTTCTTTTGTAAGAGTCCATGTTTTTCTGACATAACACATTGCAGGTAGAACTGTGGAGTTGAATAGGGAGGCGCGCAGACTCTGGTCGTAGGTATGTTATAGTGCCATCTTTATGGACGAGAAAGCCGCCCAGCCCGCACGGCGACATCTTGTTAGTTCTGGGCTTAGGTTGTTCTGCATGTTCTATAAGCGTCCCAGGTAGATATACTCCTCTACGTCCTCCAGATTCTTGCCATCGAGGATGACTGGGTCATTTGTAGCGAAACGGTTACGCATGACTTTTGTCTTGTATGTGTTCATCTAGAAACCGGCTTTTCTCCCTACTTTGTGAAGCATAGCTACCATCTAGTTGGCGTCTTTGGTTGTTACTGTGATGAGCACTATGGCATCTAAGAAGCAGAGGTGGTTCAGTCGCTTGCTATTGATGTTGATGCCAAAGAGGATCCAATCCCATTGACTGATGATGGGCTGAAGGCATGAGGAAAAGAGACAGTGAAATATGATTCCCCTGGCGAACAGCTTTCTGGGCGGATACTATCACTGGTCTTTGGATTGGCTGGAGGGTTGTTGTACAATCTGTGTAGCAGT